>OZ024907.1:91240330-91456231 GCA_964017125.1 Flabesymbios commensalis
CTCTTGAGCGGAACAGTTAAAATCAGATATCTTAGAATAATGGATATTCTGCCAGAAATCACTGGATTGAGGACAAACTGAATCCATACTTAACATAGTGACCGCTGTGTGTTTTAAAGAAGTGAATGCAAGACCTGATCTGAAAGGATATAAATCCAACCTCTTGGGGAGCTGATGTTGGTTATAAAAATATTATTGTTACTAAAAACTAATAGGGACTAATCCCAAAACGAAACTTTCTCCAAGGAGGATTTGAATTTGTTTTATGGGTGTTTTTCCATAGCCCCACCAAGTCATATGCCGTTGAGAAACCTTTGTTAATATCTTTGTCCATTTCCAGAGTACCGCAATCACATCATTGCCTGGACTAAACCACGTGTGTTAGTTGTAAAATGATTATAGAAACTAAAGGGATCTTTTTTGAAATGTTCGAATGATCGGATGCAAGTGTTCTAAATGTTTAGTTTATGTTACATTCACCAGATGTCCTTACCGTCTACAGCAGCATACACCCACGAGGTTGACTGTGAAGAGAAGACACGCTCCCAGACAGGCGAGTAATAATAGTATTACTGTAAATAGTAAACACGTATTCTTAGAAAAAAGAAACATTACACGGGGTTCAATTATTCAATGTCCAACTGTAAATTGTAAACAAATCACATTAAATGTGAGAAGACAGCATTGACAGTATAACTGTAAATAGTAAACAAATCACATTAAATGTGAGAAGACAGCATTGACAGTATAACTGTAAATAGTAAACAAATCACATTAAAAGTGAGAAGACAGCATTGACAGTATAACTGTAAATAGTAAACAAATCACACTAAATGTGAGAAGACAGCATTGACAGTATAACTGTAAATAGTAAACAAATCACATTAAATGTGAGAAGACAGCATTGACAGTATAACTGTAAATAGTAAACAAATCACATTAAATGTGAGAAGACAGCATTGACAGTATAACTGTAAATAGTAAACAAATCACATTAAATGTGAGAAGACAGCATTGACAGTATAACTGTAAATAGTAAACAAATCACATTAAATGTGAGAAGACAGCATTGACAGTATAACTGTAAATAGTAAACAAATCACACTAAATGTGAGAAGACAGCATTGACAGTATAACTGTAAATAGTAAACAAATCACATTAAATGTGAGAAGACAGCATTGACAGTATAACTGTAAATAGTAAACAAATCACATTAAATGTGAGAAGACAGCATTGACAGTATAACTGTAAATAGTAAACAAATCACATTAAATGTGAGAAGACAGCATTGACAGTATAACTGTAAATAGTAAACAAATCACACTAAATGTGAGAAGACAGCATTGACAGTATAACTGTAAATAGTAAACAAATCACATTAAATGTGAGAAGACAGCATTGACAGTATAACTGTAAATAGTAAACAAATCACATTAAATGTGAGAAGACAGCATTGACAGTATAACTGTAAATAGTAAACAAATCACACTAAATGTGAGAAGACAGCATTGACAGTATAACTGTAAATAGTAAACAAATCACATTAAATGTGAGAAGACAGCATTGACAGTATAACTGTAAATAGTAAACAAATCACATTAAATGTGAGAAAACAGCATTGACAGTATAACTGTAAATAGTAAACAAATCACATTAAATGTGAGAAGACAGCATTGACAGTATAACTGTAAATAGTAAACAAATCACATTAAATGTGAGAAGACAGCATTGACAGTATAACTGTAAATAGTAAACAAATCACATTAAATGTGAGAAGACAGCATTGACAGTATAACTGTAAATAGTAAACAAATCACATTAAATGTGAGAAGACAGCATTGACAGTATAACTGTAAATAGTAAACAAATCACACTAAATGTGAGAAGACAGCATTGACAGTATAACTGTAAATAGTAAACAAATCACAATAAATGTGAGAAGACAGCATTGACAGTATAACTGTAAATAGTAAACAAATCACATTAAATGTGAGAAGACAGCATTGACAGTATAACTGTAAATAGTAAACAAATCACAATAAATGTGAGAAGACAGCATTGACAGTATAACTGTAAATAGTAAACAAATCACATTAAATGTGAGAAGACAGCATTGACAGTATAACTGTAAATAGTAAACAAATCACACTAAATGTGAGAAGACAGCATTGACAGTATAACTGTAAATAGTAAACAAATCACATTAAATGTGAGAAGACAGCATTGACAGTATAACTGTAAATAGTAAACAAATCACATTAAATGTGAGAAGACAGCATTGACAGTATAACTGTAAATAGTAAACACATATTATAAAACAGTTTGACATTATTAATGGGAAAAATGAAACACGCGCAAGTGTATGTATGCGACAATATTAATAATCCACCAAGCATGAGACGCTGTCCCAGCATTGTTCTAATGCTGGCCCAGCGTCAAAGACGTAGGGCCATCATTAAAACAGTCTTGGCACATCATAGAAAGGTGGACGTAGATGCTGTATTACAAGTGTTTTATGTAGAGATATATGTGACTGTAATGTAAATAGATGATCTATGAGAATACTGAGAAGCATGCAGCGTGGCAGTAAACTAGCTCCTCCAGTATACCCTGGTACATCACCTGCACGGCATAGATGGGATATTTATGTGCAATATGTGACTCTGAAAATATTCAGGATGAAAATAAGTCCTACAAATCAATCAATACATATTTTTTGGGGAATGTAATGTTTCATAAAAATTATGGATGTATAACTTACCATTCTGTACTATGAACTGATCAGCTAAGGCCGCCTGTTGATGTTTGTCTAAGATTGAGGAATATCCTGCAGGTCCTGGGGGGTTCCCCGGCCTTCCTGTAGAGGTCAAGGTCACCGCAGACACGTTACCCATGATCAAGGTCACAGGATGTTGTAAATGACCTCTGACAAGGTCATTTGGATTGACGAGGAATGAGTTTCTATTTCCGGATATTCCTTCTCGGTGACTTTTGACCCGCTTCCCACGTGACCTTCCGCCTCGTGGCCACAGATCACGTGACTTCTCACGTCTACTCGTAATAACGGGTTTGCGATGTCTTGATTTCTTCCGCTTGTCAGGCTGAGCCGGACGCTGATCTGTCACCTGGGGTGATGACGTATGATCTGTTCCCATGGTGACGAGCATGCGCCGTGCTTGTATCAACACTGACTACTTCCGGGTTGATGGCTTCAGAGCATCAGAGATATAGATTCACAGGACAAGGATTTCACTGAGCTCCGGTACCTTGCACAATAACAAGCAATTCTCGCCAGGTTTATACATCAGGTCTGGTCATTAGACAGCTATATCTTCATAATTATTCCACGAACAGAGCCACGTCTAGAAGCTGTCTAAGAATTTGATAAGCAAAAATATCAGTAAAAAAGGTTTAAAATATGTTAAGGATGCCATTTGATCTTTTAAAAAAATTGCAAACTTCGCAATTTTTAACTAGCTGTGTTCATTTCATTCAAATTTAAAAGTAACCCACTTGGTATTTGGAAGCTAAAGGGTATTGTATGCAAAGCTAAACATAGTAATACAAAATCTTAAATAAAATTCGCCGACATTGTTATAGACATTGTTATGTTTGCAGACATTGTTATTTATGATTACTTGTTTGCTCATCGAGCATTAACCTCCAATCGTTAGATTTAAAAGAAAATCACCCACTTGGAGTTGTGTCTCGCTACGGCGATCCACAACGCCAACTGGGAGGGATTTATCATATTTGTTTAATTCGAGATAAAAGATTTGGAAAACTTGATATTTAATCTCCATTTCATTTCCAATATCAGTGATTTAATCTACTAATAGCACAAATTAAAAACGAATATATTCGTGCTTAACGTTTTAAAGGCTAAGCAGTTATGTGTACTGTTTTTTGTCTTTGTCCAATATTTATAGTATTTACAGGCAGTTGATAATGAATACACCATAATCCACTTACAGTGAAATGGCTTGACATGTTTTCTTATGCATGATCCAAATATGAGCCATGTCTTTACTAAGCCAGATTTAATACCTCATATCACTTTTCGATGAATAATCTAGTTCTCCCACCTGTAAATAAACACATTTATTAACATTTGAAATGCTCAAGGTGAAATGTTCAGCCACTAACTCAAAATATAATTAATTACAGTTTTGCTTCATAAACTGACTGTAGCCAAGAAGAACATATTGAATTTGTTGTCAATCACAGGGAAGTGTGTCTGTTCATGATTGACAAAGGTTGAACCAAACCTGTTGCATATGAAATTGGTGTAAATTTATTAGTTAATTTGTTAGACATAAAATAATAATTGATTGAGTGAGGGTTAAAATATAAAACCATGTTTTTGTCCCTCGTAGTGTCCATGTGAGCCTATATAGACTAAACCTAACTTTACCGCCAGATGTAACTAAGCTTAACTTTACGGCCAGATGTAACCTCATAAGTCCCTTCGCCATCACTTTGTCTTCCTTGGTCACTCTGTATGTTTATATGTGAGTTTATTATTATATAATATGAATATTATCTAATTTTATACGGTCATTATGTAAGTTTATATCTAAGTTTATATGGTGTAAGATACATTTCCGTATTTGAGTTCGTATTTTTAGCTTGACCACGGAAGATCAGTTCTGTGCTTGAGCGCGTGACTATACACTATGACACAATTATCTGGAGCGCATGCTTTTTGTCGATTTCTCCGTCAATTCTTAACCGATTCCCTTGAAATTTTGCACAGGACATTTCTGTAGCCAAGTCATGTCAGGATGTTTAACGAATGTTGGTTTAATAATGTGGCGGTGTAGACAATGTTGGGCCGTTATTGGTACAGCATTTGTATAACGTATCTTGTTCGCTGGGAATACCCCTACTGTTCAATTATAATGGTACCTTGCTTGTATAGTGATACGATCAGACTTTGAGATATTTAATGAGAGTTTGGAGTTATTTTATTTCGTAGTTTTATGATGCGATATTATAAATGCGTTTATGATAAAATGTATATGATGTTGAACTGGTAAAGTAAGAGGTTTTGTTTAGTCCTGTATTAAGTGAATGTACTGGTCAATGTACGGATTACATGTATTAATATGAGTATCATTTATTTATTTCAAAGTTTTTATTTGTAGATTCACCACGGCTATGATATATACCAACATCAGTGTTCTTTGTTATTTCGCGTGCGTAGATTAACGCACTCCCACCACCACACACCACATATGGTCATTATGTATGTTTTTACCTGTGAATCAGCATTATCGCCACCCATTTTTTTTCAATAATCACTGCGGTAATTTTATATGGTGATTATTATGAAATATCATATCCATCGATCTACACTGTATTCATATAGTTACTGTATGAGACTGCTGGAAAATATGCTCAGATGATCACAAGTAAATAACTACGAAATGATCCCAATTAAGTAACTCTAACATATCAAAATTCAACATGAACAAGAGGCCTAAGCATTGTAATAAAATCAAGAAATAACGTTCATATCAATTAATATTATGTGTTCCTCTAAAACTACCAACCTGCAACTTAAGAAACAACCAGTAATCGGGTTTTGATATAAAAATGTCATTAATCGTTCTGCTCAACTATCTTGCATAAAAATATCAGGGCCAAATGTTGATGAAAACAATGACGAAGAATTGTTTGATGGTTTGCTACTATATTCATAGAAATGTTAATATAATGACGACGCTTATGTAACTGGTGACAAAAACTAAATTGAATAAAATCGAAAACGATGTTTTCGATTTGCAGATGTAACGTTCCTATTATTGTTAATGAACGACTTTTAATGAGTGCATATTATATGTTTTACTTTGATATTGATATCAGGCAATAATAAAGATTCAATTTCTATGAATCTCTGTTAGATTATCATTAAAATGATACCAAACATAGATCATGCCAGTTATGCCTTTTAATAAACTACGCCCTTGCTCCAAATGGATTATGCCATATATACTGATATAAGGGGAATAAGTGTGTAATTTACAAAAATATAAAGCATCGTTGATAATAAGTATAAGTTTTATTTTTTGGAAATGCTATCACACTTTTTTGTACTTGCATATACCCTATAGATACTGTCCAACCTAAATAATTTGTCACCATGGGTGGACCGATATTGAGTCTGGCCCATGGACTAGTGGTTAAGTGTTTATACAGAAATCCTGACAAATAAATTCAGCACCTTTCCCGTGGAAAATTGGTTGATCAGCTGGTGGCGCGATTCACTGCATGTAAAGTTATTTGACATGGATACATGGTATTACCTATGCTTGCTGCTAGATTTCCCTGATTTATATGTCGGCATAGTATCTATACAGACAGAGTATTACCAGTGCCGGGTATATCTATTGATTCGGAGTTTTAATATCGTAGCTCATTTTGGAGTAGAAATTTGTTTTATTTATTTATTATTGATGGTGAGGATAGAATTCAGAATATGCAGAAACTCTCAGATGATGTCTGGTAATACTTGAGCAACTTGCAAAAAAATGTCAATTTCAAGGTGCAAATTTTGTATGATTTTTCAATAAATTAAGCTGAGAGTCAGTTTTATACTTTTCTTTCGTGTAATTTTCACCGAAAAAAACATTTCTGACATCGTTTCGGGTCAAGGTCATCTTCAAGGTAAAAAAATAAGGTTAGAGATGGACATGGCGCAATGGTTAGAGCGTGGCGATTTGCCAATGTCTTGGGCAAGGCACTTTAACCTCAAATGATTCACTTGACTCAGGTGAAAATGAGAACCTGGTAGGACAGAGATGGCAATGTGTACAATAAGTTCAATGCACCGAAATGGCTGCAGGACTGTATGCTCTCCGTGGAGTTGAAATGGCACACGAATGAACAGGTACAGTGACCAGGGGGTAAAATGTAAAGGTATTCGTTTAAAACCAGACTATAAACCTGCACCTTTATCTTTTAAAAGCTCATCAATTCATTTTTTTTATCTTGAACAAATACAATTAAGAACAAGCATAATCCTCCTTCTTGGTGTGATTTTGGCTGGATAATCTATTTTTGGTACTATTTTGATGACTAAATGTCATCACAAGGTCCAAAAGTCAAGTTCAAGCTCGAGTCAGCGGAAATATGAGCTTCATAAGTAAATCTAAGAAAAAGTGTGAGACCCCTTTTCGTGTGATTTTTACTGGGAAATCCATTTCTGGTATTATTTTCATGATTGAAGATCATCTTCAATGTCCAACTTTTAAGGTCAAATAAACGAAAACACGATTCTAACAAACACAAATAGGAACCAATTTGTTATTGGTGGATCAGATGGTAACGCAGACCCACCAATAACAAGTTCAATATTCCCTGATTACTTCGTGTGTTGAGAAATCTGCCTCTACATCACTATCTCTCGAAGCAATGAAATGAAATGAATGGCGTTTATACAACCTTTGTGCACATATAGGCTAAACTGGGCCAGGAGAACCTCCTGAGGATGGTGAGATGAAAGAGATGACACTGTCCTCCAGACACAGGATTCGAAATTCGAGCCCTGGCGGTCTGAGGTCGAGCACGCTACCTCTCGGTCACGGAGGCTCCACACAATACTGAGTTTTACATTTGGATGGAAAAGAAACATTTTTTTGTTTCTTTCAAACCGCCAAGACCGGGAACCGAACCCGGCACTCTAGCGTGAAAGGCAGAGGTGCTAAACACTACCCTAGGGCCCCCGCCCCTGCCACAAGCAGCTTAGCCAAGTATACACGGCATGTTGTACAGATGTTGTTTTACTGTAGGGCCAGCGTCCCAGACGGTAAAACAACATTGATTCAATATCTTATGTTTACAGGGAATGGATGGCTGCTAGCAAAATATCAATTGAACATGTCAGCTCAATATATGGCCACATTGGTCATGCCAGTCTATAAACTCAAAATCAAATTTATAATGGTGAATAAATTGAGCTGATTTATTAGTCAATTCCATTGAATTTTGCAAGCGATATGTTTTAGTCATGCAGCAACTTCTCTGAAAATTTCACGAAACTATATATTTCGGAAGTTACACCATATGACATGTAATCTAAATCTGAAATTAAGGTCACCTTTTAAGCGCGGGGCCCCAAACCCGAAGCATAGGTATTCAAATGAAGCAGAAAGAGCTAACTAAGACATTTAAGATGATTTGAAATTGACAAAAAACACTCCATGGTCTCCACGGTTTACACATAAATATTTCAGCGTTCAAATGGTTAATTGACAATATTCACACCTGAAAACGAAATAAAGCGAGAGAAAAATACCTGGACTCTGTGTAAACTACATTGTACATCCGTCTATTTGATGTCTCCTTGTTTTATATCCGTCTTTTTATGTCCAGTTAAATGTAAAGCTGTCTATTGCCTTCCTCCACTAAGCCCTCTATTGCCTTCCTCCACTAACAATCCTTATCTTCACTATCCTGTATATTTGATCAATCTGTTTTGATACGTCTGTTTCATATCCGTGTATTTAGCGTGTGGTGTTTTGTCTATTTTATACACGTCCCTTTGCCCAGACCACATTGCTCAGAGGTTTGATCTCTTCTTCTGCTCTGAGGCCAGCCCAACAGACTAGAGTCATGTGACGTGACGTCATACTGCAGTAGACCTGAGGATTCTGTGAGAATTAGATGACTGGCTGAAGCTGCTGCTGCTGCTGCTTCTACTGTTGCTAATTCTGCTGCTGCTGCCCCCCCCCCAGCTGCTGCCGCTGCTGCTGTTGCTGTTGCTGCTACTGTTTCTGCTTACACAGCTGTATCTTTCACAACCAGAGATTACTGGAGACACCAGAAAGCAATTTGTGGCAATTTGTGGTCGTGAAGGTGTCATCCTGGGCATGTTAATAAAAGGAGATGATAACAGGGAGGGGGGGGGGGGGTGTAAATGTTAGGAAAGATAATGACAGGAAAAATAAGGCATGGAAATGTAATGGGTGTAAATAAAGTACAAAAAAATCTGGTGTATATCAGAGGTCTAAACGACAGACGTGGGTGTCTGAATCTGTGAATGGAGTTGAAATAACAAGAGAACAAAGGCTGTGAATGTTAAAAACAAAAATAACTTGACGAATACAACCTTTAAATGTTAAGGGTGAAAATGACAGGATTTACAAACCCTTTTATGTAAAGGAATTGTCAGCGAATTATGTGTCGGTAAGATGTCCAACATCAAGCTCGGGTCAAACACATGAAGAAGAGGTCACTCGATTAGCTTTTTATAGCTCTTGAAATAAATATTTTTCGTGTTATTGAAGGTGTGATGTAGCATCTAATTTGAAGACGCTGGTGTGACATTTCTGTACATTCTGTGGACCATGATTAATGTGTACCAACTATATCAACCCACTGCTGGTTTATTGTTCGACCAGCGACGTAGACGGCGGACCAACATTGAACCAG
This sequence comes from Flabesymbios commensalis, assembly GCA_964017125.1. NCBI lineage: Eukaryota > Metazoa > Annelida > Polychaeta > Terebellida > Flabelligeridae > Flabesymbios > Flabesymbios commensalis. Next base: position 91,249,767 of record OZ024907.1, read on the forward strand.
CATTGGGTCAATGTTCCTTCTGGCTGAGAAAGTAATAAATAGAAATGTATTTTTACAGTTTTCTTAAACGACGATATAAATATATACGATGTGGGCAATGTTCAAATATCAAGAACCCTAACTCCTTAAATTGGCATTGTCTTGAGCTAAATATGATGTCCCGACTAGATAGATAGATGGGTAGTTACATCTAATGCGCCTAAATCCCTGTATGACAAGCTCAGAGGCGCTTCAAACCAAATCATGGTCCAGAATCGTGTCCATGGGCAGTCATGTTCGTACTTCTGCAGGAAGATAATTCCAGAGGTATGCAGCAACAACGTAGAAAACACGAGAACCAGCCTTGGTTTTTGGAGAACGTGGATGTTTACACAACAAACAATATCTCATTTCATATGATTCCCATAACATCAATCTCTCCCGCACTCCCATTGGAAAGGGTGACGTCCTTGCCTGCCATGGACAATTCCAATCATTGGTGAGAACTGCTCGGTTGATAGTCTGAGGCTATAACTTGCGTCCACTCATGCGCATGCGTGCCTACGCGTCAAATAGAGAAATGTGATTGCATTAAGTATCAAGGTCACTAAGGGGTCATTGAGGAGCGGAGGTCATTGGTTTGACCTTGGTTGTTTATAGTGGACCATGTTCACTTTTTATTTCACTGCCATTTCCATATATTTAGCCCTCCTGGCACTTTCATTTTCTTCATAATGAGAGGGCGGGGGCCCTGGTGGTAAAGCTGCCTGATTTGATAATCGGAGATCGTGGGTTTGTCCCACGCTCTGGCATTCAAGTTTTAAAGAAAAACGTTTTTTATCGCCGCTCACTTGTAGAGATTTAGCATTGTAGGGAGCCTCCGAGAAGTAGCGTGCTCGGCCTCATCCCGCCAGGGTTCCAATTTCGAACCATGTCTCTGGAGGGCACTGTCATCTGATTAATCTAAAATTCATCAACATTTCATCAGGACTAGAGTTGTATGAGGTATGAAATCGCCCCCTTGGATAAGAAAGGGTGTATCTGCCACTTTGTAAAGTGGCAGATACACCCTTTCATATCCAAAGGGACTGTAAACTACTGCTTGCAGAATGTTATGGAAATCGGATGAGAATTAACTGAGAAATCTGTGAAAGTCAAGCAACACAAATTGATGTGACTGGTGTGTGTCTTTAACCCCTACGACACTGACATATTTTTAAATAAATCATAGAGTTCTTGGTGTTATTGTCAATTTGGAATCATCATTGATTTCTTAGTTAGCTCTTTGCGCTTCATCGAAATACCTATGTTATGGGTCTACGGCCATTAGACATATTTTACTCTTTTAATGCGGGGATTGACCTTAGACGTCAGAATCTGACGTCTGTGGACGTCAGATTCTGACGTCTAAGGTCCCCGTACTGAATGATTCCCATACTGAATGGGTTAATGAGATGGTTTACACTATTGGTGATCTATAGATTTAAATCAGAATATGTCATGTGTTGAACAATTGTGACGCGGGGCAAACAGGCTTAATCCTTCAACCGCCAAATTATTCAATCTGAATTTTCACCCACGTGAAGTTGTGTCTCGCTGACGCGATCCACAACTTCAATTGAGTGAAAATTGTTCAGATTTGACAAAATGGAGGTCAACTGTTTTTCAAATATTGCCGATTGATGTCACATTTTATCTTTAACATGTTAAACAGGTTGTACTTAATGTGCTAATAAAAAATGAAAACACGAATATATGCGGCACCGGCGGTTAAAGGGTTAAACAACATTTCAGTGGCTGCGGCGGCCCAACATTGGACCAATGCTGGGCCACCATTGATCATCAATGTGTCTTTGTGCTTAACCCTTGTAGTGCTAAACCCATATATTATATATATATATACGTATCCAGACAATAAGTTTTTAAACCAAATTAAATGTGCCACATAAATGTATAGAAACAACTTGTAGTAGATGTTAAGTTAGTCCGAAAAATCACTTTGGGAGATGTTTATTTTTCATAATTAATTTTTCATAATTTTCGTCAATTGAAGTTGGAAATTGCGTCAGAAATTCCAGTTTTAAATAAATAAAAAATACTACGCAACACTTCAGCAGGTTCCCGGTCTCGGCGGTTTAAAAAAAAAAAAAAATGTTTCTTCCCCATCCACTCCCAAAACTCAGTTTTGTAGGGAGTCTCCGTGACCGAGAGGTAGCGTGCTCGGTCTCAGACCTCCAGGGTTTGAATTTCGAATCCTGTGTTTGGAGGGAAGTGTCATCTCACTCATCTCACGATCCTCAGGAGGTTCTCCTGGCCCAATTTAGCCTGGATGTGCACAAAAGTGGCCTAAAGCCCGATTCATTTCATTTCAGCAGGACAAGGGTTAAATGAGGTATAAAATAGGACGGAATAGTGATAATTAACCCTTTGAGCGCTGAGCACGACGGTAATCGCTTTCATCTTTTTCTTGCAGAGTAAATCACAGTTATTGTGAATGAAGTGTGTTTAAACATCAAGATTTGCCAATGTTTGGTCTCAAATTAAACACATATTATGAGTAATTTTCACCCACTCACGGGTCGCGGTAACGAGAAAAAAACATCAGGTGGGTGTAAATTTTAATTATTTAATTTAGCGCTCAAAGTGTTAATATTATGCACTCTGACATTTCAGCGTCCTGATATTTAAACACCTTGACATCTAAGCATACAGACACAGAAAATATCACAGAATAAATAGCAGCTATTTTTGTCATTCTGTCTCAATCTCAATCTGCCTAATGGGAGCAGAATAATCGTGATTCAAGTCAAATGTGACGAAAGCTGTATCTTTAGTTTACTCATATAAAAGAACGGTGACTGTGCCCTGCGTACGCCTTTTGCCTGAGGGATTAGATTATATATTATCTGTTTTGATACGTGGGTGGACATTATGGACACACTTTGGCAGAATGAAAGAGAAAACACACCCGGTACGAGCGATGCGCGGGTCGCGAGCTTCGGTCCAGCGACAAAAAGCATTTTAGCTTATTATGAAGGATCACGAAACAGCACGCCAGTGACTCACGTGCTATTGGCGCCGAGCGGGCGGCATATTTAGCGATCGCTCCTTGAAATGAAAATGAATGGGGTTTTAGACCACCTGTGTGCATATATAGGCTAAACCGGGCCAGGAGATCCTCTTGTGGATGGTGAGATGAATGAGATGACACTGCCCTCCAGACACAGGATTCGAAATTCGAGCACTGGCGGTCTGAGAATGAGCACGCTACCTCCCCACAATATTGAATCATTACGAGTGAGCGGGGTAGAAACATTTTTTTTATTTGAAACTTGAAGGCCAGAGTGGGTTCGAACCCACAATCTCCGACTTTCCAAGCAGCAGCTTTAACTACTGCTCCAAGGCCCCCGCCTGTCATCTTGAGCCATCACAGGAAACACAACACATTTGTATAATATTTATACTTCGTAGCTTACATTTTTACAACCCTTATGGTGTCTAGATAACAAATTTTGCTGTTAACAGCTCCCACATATAGTACCTCAACAATTACAGTTTGATGTACATTATTGTAAATACTCAAATCTTAAAACAAAAATTAAAAACATTACATACTTAGGTATTTCTAGAATGGTATTGTTTTCATTTGGGTTCATTTCATTTTAAGTTCGAAACTCTAAGCTTTGTCACCTGACAGCACATTTTCAGGCCGGTTATCAAGTAACAAGTAACAAGTATTTATTTCGGATGACCTCCAGAGAGGCAAGACAGACATATACAGGTGTACATATGCCAAGAGATCCGTGAGTTTTATCGGGTTACTATATATATCAATTGCTAATCACGACATCAACGGAGGTCCAAAAAAGACAGATTGATTTCAGAAAAACAGCATTCTGTGTTTGTTTGCAAACTGTTTTTATTTGTGTTGAAAACAACAAATACAGGCAAAGTTCAATTTCAGCCCACACTGATTTCGCAGTATGATGTTTCCTTTTCACCTTTTAAAAAACACGAATCCTCGCATATTGTGCTGTGGCTTTCTCTACAAGACGTATATTGGTTTCGGCCCATATCGCACTCTGTGTAGTGATTTTCACTATGAGACGTATATCGGTATCAGCCCATAACTCACCCTTGCTGTAGTTAAAATTCATTATACGGCAGTTCTGTCATGTGTGACTTAGTTGTGTGGGAAAATACAAATGTCCATTTTTCGTGCTATATGAGAATATACAACACTCGTCCAATGAATAAAGTGTTCGCCTAAAGGCTCACACCTTATTCATTGGACGAGTGCGGTATTTTTTTATATCACGCTCAGATAAATACCATTTAAACATCAACCTGTGTTTTAATCTAGAGATAACCTTAACATTTAAGACCATCTATATCACTGAATAATTAACTATTTACATGTTTGATGTGAAGCATTGCATGGTTCTACGGGTGCCGGGTTCGAGATCATCTGCGACAGACAGTACTGTAACAGTTGTTCTCTGTAAATAATGATACAACTACTATCCATATGATTTGTTACCACAGTTCATTACAATATTACATCCAGTTACAATTGGCAATACTGTCGCACATTCCAACCTTACAGGGAATAAAACAATGATAGTTTGTAAACAATAATTATATGACCCAGTGATTACGACTCACCTGTAAATATATAGTCTACTGTTTGAAGTTAATACCTAGTTAATTCTGAACAATACTTAGTTAATTATTAGAAAAAATCACCATACATATGCCTATTATATGTATTCAGGGATGATATATATTATAAGCGTTAGCTAATCCTGGGGTATGTTAGTCAATCTCATCATTTCCGTTAGTTAATCTTTGTATTATTTATAAAATGCGTTAGTCAATCTTTCCGCGTTTTTTCGGATGTCAAATTTACAAAACTCTTACGTTTTTAACAAACCCGATACTCCCTAAAAATCCCTTACATTCATATAAACACGGTGGGTGAATGGCTAGCCCGAAGATTGTGATAAAATACCTCAAAAGAGCAGAAAACTGACTTACCCACTTTCGGTGCATCCATCTTGGATAGGCTAACGCCGGCTTTAGCTAATCCAGTTTCGCCCCAGTGAACTATGTGGATCCAGAATGTTTGAGGTGGAGGCCTTACATGGTTGTACGGGTTACGGGTTCGAGATCATCTGCGATAGACAGTACTGTAACAGCTGTTCTCTGTAAATAATGATACAAATACTATCCATATGATTTGTTACCACAATTCGTTACAATTTTACATCCAGTCACAATTGTCAATACTGTCGCCCATTCCAACCTTACAGGGAATAAAACAATGATAGTTTGTAAACAATAATTATATGACCCAGTGATTACGACTCACCTGTAAATATATAGTCTACTGTTTGAAGTTAATACCTAGTTAATTCTGAACAATACTTAGTTAATTATTAGAAAAAATCACCATACATATGCCTATTATATGTATTCAGGGATGATATATATTATAAGCGTTAGCTAATCCTGGGGTATGTTAGTCAATCTCATCATTTCCGTTAGTTAATCTTTGTATTATTTATAAAATGCGTTAGTCAATCTTTCCGCGTTTTTTCGGATGTCAAATTTACAAAACTCTTACGTTTTTAACAAACCCGATACTCCCTAAAAATCCCTTACATTCATATAAACACGGTGGGTGAATGGCTAGCCCGAAGATTGTGATAAAATACCTCAAAAGAGCAGAAAACTGACTTACCCACTTTCGGTGCATCCATCTTGGATAGGCTAACGCCGGCGTTAGCTAATCCAGTTTCGCCCCAGTGAACTATGTGGATCCAGAATGTTTGAGGTGGAGGCCTTACATGGTTGTACGGGTTACGGGTTCGAGATCATCTGCGACAGACAGTACTGTAACAGCTGTTCTCTGTAAATAATGATACAAATACTATCCATATGATTTGTTATCACAATTCGTTACAATTTTACATCCAGTCACAATTGTCAATACTGTCGCCCATTCCAACCTTACAGGGAATAAAACAATGATAGTTTGTAAACAATAATTATATGACCCAGTGATTACGACTCACCTGTAAATTATGTTTCCAAACTGGTCGATACAATTGTCCACTATCAAATAAATATCCAGAATGATATTTTATTACTGAAAGACCGTGGTGAACTAGCTGCTCTTTCGCTCTTGGATGTGTCTGCTGTCTGATACACGAGCAATCACAATGTCTTATAAGACTATCAGTTAACATATGCACACACATTTGGAATATATGTGATGTTTCCCATTAATTTGTTGTTTTTGTTTCTGACTCATTCAGGCAGGAAAGTATGTGCTCAGCTAATTGTAAAAAATACCATTCTAATGCGAGCTGATTGAAAGTAACAACATGAAAATGACGGCCATCGGAGTCATCGCTTATATGCGCCGTTAGCAGCTAACATAAATAGATGTAGTACATGATATGTCCCATTATTATATTGGTTGTTTCCTTGTCTCAAATAGTCATGCAGGAAAGTAAATATCAAGCTCAATACCCACCGTCTGCCACGCTGAACCATCCTTGGATGGACTTTTTCCTGGGGAGGACTATGCCGCCCTCCTTGCGTGACAAGATGAAAATGACGACCACCGAGTGGTTTCTATAGTGTGCTGAATCCACTTAGAGCCAGATGTAATTCTGGTTTCCTAATAAGACATGACACGAAATATAAAAATCACTTTACCGGGAAAACATTATGTGATCAGACCATTTAAATACCAGAGAGTATGACACCACAATATTTGTAAAATACCAAAGTATTGTCCACCAAGACAAAGTGTAATTAAATATAAACAGCTTCTCGGATCTGACAAAATACAATAGTATCAAGTAAAGATAAATTATTACAAAAATGACTGACTATAAATGCACATAAAAGTATTTTTTTGGTTGTGTTCAATGCTATTGCATGAAAAAAATGAAATACGGCACAGCCACTGACATTGCCATTAATTTGTATTTATTTGTGAAACGGACACATATCTAGCTTTAGATCCTAACTTGTACACACTTGTCACCTTAGTTTATTTAGGAAACAACACATTTTATAGACTAATTTTATACTTAATTTGAATTGTGGGTACAGCTGGTATCAGTTCTCAAAGCGCGGGTACCGCGGGTATCAGTGCCCTGTCATTTATGTTAACAAACTTACCTTAACGGTATGATACGGCACATTAAAAAACACCTTGTTCCTAATTTTAGCTACGGGCCCCTTGATCAGAATTTCAGATACGAGCAAATTCAGGTATGTATAGGGTCATGTTATATTTGTATACGTTTTGGAACCGGTTGGTTGGTTGGCTGGCTGGCTGTCTGCTTGTTTGGTTGCTTGGTTGGTTGGTTGGTTTTGTGGTCAGGGTGAGAGTTAGGGTCCATGGTTAGGGTCGGGTAAGGGTTCCAGTACCTGGTTCCCCTTAAAACCCGGTATCGACCTGTCAACCGTACTCTCATTATACCCTAAAGGGTTTGACTTTCTTCACCCCTTCAAGGGCATACCTTTTCATGTTTCCAGCCTAGTGTAGGAAAAGTATAGCCTGATTTATAAAAAGGAAAACAATCATACTAATTAATATAAATTATACCTCATCTAATGCATTTACTAATGTAGTCAGATCCTGACTTGAGTCGGATCCGGTAACCGTTGGGTTGTCCAGTGGGGCTTTCCCCAATCTACTTCTCACCCCCCTTTTAAATGCTGTTGCGCACCGTTTATACAGGATGTTTGGATGTTTAGGTTTAAGTTTATTGAAGGAAGTCTTCACTAATTTAGCTGCCTCCACCTCAGTTGCAGAGTAGGTAATAACAAAGGGGGTGACGCCACTATCCTTAGGGGAAGGTACCGTATTTAAGCCGAATGGAGAATACGTTTTCAGGGCTGATTGCCACTTCCTTTCCGCTTCAAGTCGCCCAATCTTATTTAGAGTTATGTCTCCCGTATTCTTCAATACTTCAAGATACAGCACTCTCAGATGGGTCGCCCTGCAGCTCCCGGAGTTAAAGTGTGTGGCAACTGCTGTGTCCTTCTTAAGGCGTACATCCGAACGATGTATGTTTATCCTTTTTCTAACAAGCTATACAGTAAATACCTTTAGTTGAATCACAATTTTGTGTGGTAGGAATTTGAATTTGATTCCTGGCATTCAATACGCCCCCATGGTCTTACCACTCTCTACAACTACTTGCGTCGAGCTTAATTTACAGTTCCTAGTAGTGCATCTTTGAAAAGATCCCTTGTTCGGGTTTTTTCTCAATTCACACAATGTTTTATCTTTAATCTTTCGTAAAAAACGTTCTAAGTAACCTCTCCTAACTAGTGCTGCAAAAAGTTTTTCACATGCTATCATTACATCTTGCTTTTTATTACATATTCTAACATATCTAAGGATTTGTGACTTAATTAATCCCTTAAAAGTATGGTTTGGGTGTTGTGATTTCTTGTGTAACAGTTCCAAAGTATCTGTTGGTTTTAAATAAACTTTGGTATCAAATGTCCCTGTCTCCTTAAATCTGTTTCCTTTGTAAACCACTGTGTCTAAGAAATGCATTGATTCCGAGCTCAACTCTGCCTTCAAAGTAATCGAAGGGTGATGGGTATTCAAAAATTTTCACAAATTTGTAAAAAAATTTCCTTGGAGTGTTCCCAGATCATAAAAATATCATCCAGGAACATCCAGTACACTGACACTGACAATTTAGGACGCATTTTTCTAATGCTTTTTCTTACCCATCAAAGTTCCCCACGTTTGTAGGTACCATTAGCTGCTGAACTCAAAATCATTGTTTTCTAAATTAATTTTTAATAGTTCTAAAATTTCTTTAGCCGGCCTCTTCGGGTCTGGATTCTTATTAAATATTTGTTTGACAGCCTCTAACTATAACCCATTGGTATTATCTATGTTTGTATAAAGACTGTCAACATCTATTGTGGCTATAAATGCCCTTTGGTTGGTTGGTTGGTTGGTTGGTTGGTTGGTTGGTTGGTTGGTTGGTTGGTTGGTTGGTTGGTTACTGAACGGACTGGTCGATTGAATAGCTGCTTGTCTGTCCGTCTCGTTGGTTGGTCGGCTTGCTGATTGTTTGGTTGGTTGGTCAGCCGGCTGATTGGTTGGCTGGCTGGCTGTCTGAATGGTTGGTTGGCTGGCTGGCTGGCTGTCTGAATGATTGGTTGGCTGATTCGCCGACTGGCTGTCCTGCTGGTTGACTAATTGGCTGGCTATCTAACTGCCTGGCTGGCTGGCTGGCTGGATGGCTGTCTGACTGACCAGCTGGCTGTTTCGTCTGATGCATTCCTGACTGGCTGCAACAAAACCAAAACACCGTTTAAATTAACATGATTAAACAAACAGCTTATTAAGTAGACTGTGTGCATGCTTCTGAATAATATCTAGAATCCCCAGAAGGTATTGTTTTAATTCTGCTACAATGATTAACGTTTAGCAAAACGCTGTTGTTATGTATCATGCTGGTTCTCAGTTTTTCTCACATATTTCGCCTGAAATAGATTGAGCACTTCATTAACTAAATAGATACAGTCACATTTTCAGAAAGTCTGTTTTTTTAAATCGACAAACAAACATGTTTTACTTTCTAATTGTTTGCAATATTTTTCGCGTTATCTCTATTTGGAAAAAAATCTCTAAATTAATAATAAAAAGAGCATAGCAGCAATTTAGAAACCCGATTCGTTTCCCGTTTGGTGTAAACGAATTGGATTTTAAGCCATTTTAGAGGAAAATACAGGCTGAACTAAGCCTAGAGAACCGTCTGAAGATGGTGGGATGTATCTTCCACCCTTCTAACTTTGGCACGATACTTCTCTGTCTCGCCACCATATTGACTGTTAACGAGCGGGCGAGAAACATCATTATTTCTTTGAAACCCGACTACAGAATGTGTTTCTTGACCGAAGCTGAGCTGAGCCCCACAACAGGGCTTCGCTCCCAGGGCCATATGGAGCACAACAGTCTTTGTTTGTTTGTTTGTTTGTTCAGGTTAGCTAGCCCGCATGCAGGCTGCCCGGGCCTTCCGATAATTATCGATCGATCACAATCCCGCCTTTAGTCCAGTTGCTTTTTACCCGGAGCTGTGTATCACTAAGCCAGTGGGCCACATCAAGAGCCGAATTCAGTGCTCACAGACTTCCTTTGTACTTTGTACTTTGTCTGTACAGCAGGGTTGGTCAATCTAAAGTAATCAATCCCAAGATTGGCTCAATTATGACAAGGTCGTCACACGTCAGTGTTTGTTGGAATCATCAGAGGGATGTCACACTAAAACGGGACGCTGGTACAACGCTGTCTCAATGCTGGCCCAGCATTTTCAATGCTGTGCCAACATTGAGACAGCGTTGTGCCAGCGTCACATGTTCACTTGGTCTATGACATCATCCCAGCGAAACACTAGAAATTGACCCAATTATGTTTAAAAATAATATTGGTTGTGCGCCTCGTGTTCGACAGGATACATGCGGACCATTTTAATGATTCCTCGTGTTTGACAGGATACATGCGGACCATTCTAATGATTCCTCGTGTTTGACAGGATACATGCGGACCATTTTAATGATTCCTCGTGTTTGACAGGATACATGCGGACCATTTTAATGATTCCTCGTGTTTGACAGGATACATGCGGACCATTTTAATGATTCCCCGTGTTTGACAGGATACATGCGGACCATTTTAATGATTCCTCGTGTTTGACAGGATACATGCGGACCATTTTAATGATTCCCCGTGTTTGACAGGATACATGCGGACCATTTTAATGATTCCTCGTGTTTGACAGGATACATGCGGACCATTTTAATGATTTCATTAATGATATCTGACTGGCTAGATATGTGGATCCGCTGATGATAGTTGGAATGTTGATTACTAAGTCAATTGGTCAACTGACTATTAATAACTGACTCATCGGTTAATCCATTTCGTTGCCTCGGAGCTAAAGGATTCTATCTGACACTCGTTAGAGTGGCAGATAGGATCCTTTAGCTCCGAGGCTACGATTTATTGGCTGACTGACTTATAGGAGGACAGACAGGCTGTGTATTTGTTAGCTGGCTAGATGACTGGATGACTGGTTGTACTTGCTGGATGAACAATTTCTAGGCGGGCTGGCTATTTGTCTGAATGGTTTCAGTTGATTGAATGAATGACTGACATGTTTGCTTACTGGCTGAATGACTGGTCGACTGACTGACTGACTGACTGACTGACTGACTGACTGACTGACTGACTGACTGACTGACTGACTGACTGACTGACTGACTGACTGACTGACTGACTGACTGACTGACTGGCTGACTGACTGGCTGACTGGCTGACTGACTGACTGGCTGACTGGCTAGCTGACTGAATACAAAATCGATTGATTGGCTGTCTGGCTGTCTGGCTGGCTGGCTGTCAGGCTGTCAGGCTGAGATGTTTATTTGCTATACATGTCTGGTGGGTTAGTTTGCTGTCCGGTTGTGCGTGATACGTTCAAGTCGGTCCATGGAATCATTGAGAATCGCTCTCTCGTTATTGTTGGTTAATAAAATAAAATGCATTGATATTCATTTTTGCGCTGGCCAAACATTGACCCAACATTGAATAAATGTACAAAGTTTGAGAGAAAGTCCTCCTGCCCAGCACACACAAGACTTTTGTATAACATTCATACAACGTCGGCCCAACGTCTTCGACGTTGGTCCAACATTGCATAAAGTCATACAAATGTTTTGTGTTTACTGGGTGTATACAAGCTTGGGGTCAAGCAGTTTCCACATCCCCGTAGTAATACAGTCAGTTTGTTTGCAAGCCAGCGACCAAGTAGGGGCAAGGGCCAAGGGCTTTGAATTATTAACTCATAGATGTCGCTCAAGTATATATGAACTTGCTGTGCTTTGAGAACTTGTTCTTAATGAGGCTTTGGGTATGAAACGCATATTTAGTATTATTTTGGTATAGGGCCTTGGCCTACCCACGGGCACTACTGCCTTCTGGGGGACCCTTGTCCCGCGAATTTTGACAGTTGACCACACCTTTCAAATATCACAACAAACCAAGACCAGACAAATAAAGAAACACGAGAAAGGTGAACCAATACTGTTGGGCCAGCATCGCAGATTATGGGCCAGCATCAAAACTACATTGATCTAATGTCACATTTTTTGTTTGGAAGGCTATGCCATGGAAAACAATGTAATCGATACAGTGTAATGCAATGCAATGCAATGCAATGCAATGCAATGCAATGCAATGCAATGCAATGCAATGCAATGCAATGCAATGCAATGCAATACAATACAATACAATACAATGCAATGCAATGCAATGCAATGCAATGCAATGCAATGCAATGCAATACAATACAATACAATACAATACAATACAATACAATACAATGCATTGCAATGCAATGCAATGCAATGCAATGCAGTGTAATACAATACAATACAATGCAATACAATACAATGCGATGCAATGTAATACAATACAATACAATGCAATTCAATGCAATGCAATGAAATACAATGCAATAATCTAGAATACAATACAATGCAATGCGATGCAATGCAATTCAAGTTATGGCAAGTCAAGTTAGGACATGAAAAAAAGAAAGAATCTATAGGTCTTGGTAGCTGCAGACTGTCGTTTACATCAAGTGAGAGAGTGACGCTAATGTGGCGAGGGGGAGTGAGAAAGAGAATATGGTCGAGGGAGTGGATTATTGAGTGAGAAGAGGAAGGAGGGACTGAGTGGATTTTCAGAGACAGAACCCGTATAGCTGACCGCCACATCCGGAAAATAAGGTTCCGCGGTAACAACAAAAATAGAACACCTCCAGTGTGAATGTCAAACTAACCCCGAAGAATTATCACAATGCTCACTTTAACCATTACAGTTCGGGGACCGACTTTAGTCGTCAGAATCTGACGTCTGTAGACGTCAGATTCTGACGACTAAAGTCGATCCCCGCACTGTAAGAGTAAAACTATTCATATTGGCCGTAGACCCACAACATAGGTATTCAAATGAAGCGAAAAGACCTAACTAAGACGATTATGACTATTTCAAATTGAAAAAACCCTTTGGTCTCCATAGTTTATATAAAATAAGTTAGCGTTGTAAGGGTTAATGGGATCTAAATATTTCATTAGACAATGAAAGGGTGGATCTCCCACTTTGTAAAGTAGTGGACGTACCCTTTCAGAACCAAGGTGGTGGTATATATATAGTCGCGGGTCATGTATTCGGTCAATATATCATGTTTGATGTGTATAACTGCAAACAAATCGTTAGAACCAGGTCTGTGTACTCCATCATGTTGACCTAGATGGTCACATCGATCATTCAATGGCATAAGATCTAGGTCAACATTGTGACCTAGATAGTCACATCGACCAATCAATGGCATAATATCTAGGTTAACATGGTGGCCTAGATGATCACATGGACAAGTCAATGGCATAAGATCTAGGTCAACATGGTGGCCTAGATGGTCACATCGACCATTCAATGGCATAAAATCTAGGTCAACATTGTGACCTAGATAGTCACATCGACCAATCAATGGCATAAGATCTAGGTTAACATGGTGGCCTAGATGATCACATGGACAAGTCAATGGCATAAGATCTAGGTCAACATGGTGACATAGATGATCACCTCGACCAATCAATGGCATAAGATCTAGGTCAACATTGTGACCTAGATAGTCACATCGACCAATCAATGGCATAAGATCTAGGTTAACATGGTGACCTAGATGATCACATCGACAAGTCAATGGCATAAGATCTAGGTTAACATGGTGACTTAGATGATCACATCGACCAATCAATGGCATAAGATCTAGGTCAACATGGTGACCTAGATGATCACATCGACCAATCAATGGCCTAAGATCTAGGTCAACATGGTGACCTAACTACAATGACCAATACAACTTATAAGATGGAAAATATTCACTGTGTTTTGAAATGATAGTCGATCCCAAATTTAGTTTGGAACATGGTGAAAAGAGTTTTCATGGTTTAATTGTTTTTGTGGAGCACATATATATTTGCTTATTCGTAAGTTGTGATAAGTCAGCCGTTACGTTGAAATAGGTCGAAACTAGTTGCGATAACTCATTTGATACTGTATTTACAACGTTTACACTGATAATGATTATAGTCGTTTGTAATCTGATTAGCCGCATGAAATTACTGTTTATGGGAATGAAATGAGTGAATACAAATAAAGATTTACAAATGTTTGGTCTCAAATTAAACCGATATGAATAATAATTGTCAGTCACATCAAGTTGTGGGTCGCGGTAGCAAGACATAACTTTCAGTGCGTAAAAAAATAAATTATTCAATTCAGCGCTTTTACACTATATTTTTTATACTATATTTAGTATACATTGAACTAGTTTGTTAGCTCCTCTCATATTGTTTGATTGAACCAGCCTCCTCTCCTTATGACCAATAGAGATTTAAGTTTCCAAGACCTATACACAAGACTAAATATACAACAACCTGGATTACGTAAAGAGATAATGTCTTCAAGAGTGAATGTAGATCAGGTACTGGCCTTTTGCATCCAGGTTATATTTGTCTGGGCATTGTCACCCAGTTCATAGAAGAGACAGCTATTTTACCAGTTGACACGTGTTTTTGACAAGCCTCTTTTCATGCCCGCAGACTATTTCTATGGCAACGAGATCCTCTCGTCCCCTTACTGACCGCCAGTGGGTGGCTGGCTATCTATGGATTAGCTGCGTTTGTCTGGTTGTCACTTAACATTAGGGGTGATTTATAAAGAGGTAGCCCATCAGACATGAGACGTTGACTCACTGTCGGTTTAATGTTGATGTACCGTCTGCGACGCTGGCCCAACATTAAACCAACAGTGTATCAACGTCTTGAGCTTGCTAAGAGTAAGCCCATTGTGTGGTTGGCATTCAATACAACCCAGCAAATACTGTCCACTGAATCAATGTTGTTTAAATGCTGGGTCAGCGTCAATTGTAATTGATGGGTATAAACGTAGAAATGGTGACCAAATGTTAGATCAATTTTGCCCACGTTGCTGAAAGGGGATCCAGTATTCAACCAAAGGAAAATCTAGTCTTGTGAACGGAGGAGGTCGTTTGATGGTACACAGCAGAAAAAAAGTAGGTCTACTTAGTTCTACTGAGTCATAAAAATAGCTTACATTGTGACATGACGGAAAACTGCTGCAGATATTCAAGCTACCATAAAAAGGGCAATGTATTTGATTTGATCGAAACCAGAAACATGCTGTGTTCTGTGTGATGTGTAGAAGTTGGGCCCCGTCCAACTAAAAATCTTGAAATTAACATTTCTTTACATTCTCTCATTTAAGTTTGAAAACTTAAGAGCATATTTTAACTGAAAATTAGGAGAAGGTAATTTCATCTTAATATTTTAGATTTTGAGTGGAATGGGCCCCTGGCACCAACATTGGGAGAATGTCTCGTGTTTGTTGCTCCTGCCATAAGGTGCTGAAGACCGACTATAACACACACGGACCCCCCCCCCCCCACTGGTCACACTACGTTGTTGCGACGTTCAATCAACGTCAATGACGTTGATTCAACGTCGCAACAACGTCGTGGGCCACGCCCCCACGTTGTTTTGTTCTTCGCTGACTGTGAAACAACATGAAACTCCCATTGGGTTGACATCTCTATTTGTTTCTGACAAACACGACAATGCTGAATTAACTTTTACGGCTTAAATCAAATAATATACATTTGCCCCCCCCCCCCCTTGAAATTGTGCTCCGGAGACCCACAACTTCAAGTCGGTGAAAATTGCTCATATTTGTTTTTATTTCGAAACCAAATATTTGCAAATCATAATGGCTAAACATACCCTGATGACGTCGCAATCTGAGGCAAAGCGACTTGGGCAGACTGGTCATGCCACAGCTTGCCTGGCGAGCCCGGCCAATATTATTTATGGCCGGGTCGAGGTCAAGGTTCTTAGTCACATGACTTTCATGCCTGTGCTATTGAGGCCGGTGAATAATTTTCTGGGTCAAGTCATAGAAAATGCGTCAAAGGGGAAAAACAGTACTGTGAACAGCTCTTCATCCGGGGAAGTGACCTTTCAAAAATGTCTGAATTCGGGGATTACCCTATTTTTATCTAAACATAGCAACAAGTCGCAAATATTCGCCACTGGAGCATACCATAGGCTACATGAAGCTCGGCCACGCCGCGTAGTGTGGCTCTGGGAACCAGAGTACTATACAGCCATCTAACCATCCAGTCAATCAGCCAGTCACTATCCAATCAAATTCAGCAGCCATCTTCAAAGATAATTGTCAATAAAATAATACTACGTTTTTTGCAAATATAATTTATATCCGTAAATAGGAAACCTATCATCAACCTATCTACACACCAATCAAGCCGGACAACGAACATACATCCAGTCAAAAAATTCCAGAACAGCCAAGTCAGCACGGTATGCTGACGAACGCTGTCTTATAGTCCAGTGGATTTTGACTAAAGCGTGTTTCGCGGTATGGACGATGTTTTATGATTGATTCTGATACTATGGGGAGTCCCTGGCCGAAACCAGCCGGGTGCCACTTTGGCACCCTTGGGCGGAATTTTTTAGGGACAAAAACAAAATGGCCGCCAGATATTTCAAGGTCAAATTTGATTTTTCAACAAATGAAGCCAGGAACAAGTGTAATACCTCATTTTAATGTGATTTTGTCTGGGCAATCTATTTCTTGAATTATTTTTATGACTTAAGGTCATCTTCAAGGTCAAAAAGTCAATTTCAAGGTTAAATAAGCAAAAATACGCTTTTTAACAAATAAAGATAGGAACATGTGTAATACCTCTTTTTCATGGGATTTTGTCTGAAAAATCCATTTATGGTATTATTTTGGTGATCCGAAGTCATCTTCAAGGCCGAAAGGTCATTGCCAAGGTCAAAAACAAAATGGCCACCCGATATTTCAAGGTCAACTATGATTGTTCAACAAATGAAGCCAGGAACAAGTACATTACCTCATTTTAGTGTGATTTTGACAGGGCAACCCATTTCTTGTATTATTTTCATGACTCAAGATCATCTTCAAGGTCAAGAAGTCTATTTCAAGGTCAAATAAGCAAAATTACCGTTTTCAATAAATAAAGCTAGGAACATGTGTAATACCTCTTTTTCATGGGATTTTTTCTGAAAAATCCATTTATGGTAATATTTTGTTGATCCATTTTAAAGGTCGAAAGGTCACTTGCAAGGTCAAAAATGTAAAAATTAGAAACAAAATAGGAAGTAGTGTAATACGCCTTTTTGGTGTGATTTTTGACTGAATAATCTATTCTTGATACTATTTTGCTGATAAAAGGTCATCTTTAAGGTCAGAATGTCAATTTCACGGTCAAGTAAAGGAGAATATGATTTTCAACAAATACAGCTAGAACATGTGTAAAAACCTTTTTTCGTGGAATTTTGTTTTTTTCCTATTTACTTTGGTAATTTAAAGTCATCCTCAAGGTCAAATATAATTGTTAGCATATATGTTAGCAATTGGAGAACGTATAATACTTTGTGTTGGGTTTTATTTTGACTGGATAATCTAATTATGTTGGGTTTAAATGATTAAACATGCTCAAGGTGAAGAAATCGGCTCGAAGGTATTGAATGGCAATTAACAGAGATATGTTAAAGAGTGATGGAAAAGCTCTAACGGTCGCTGAGGAGGTATTAAAGGGCAATGAGAAGTCGCTAAAGGACAATGAAAAGGCATTAAAGGGCAATGAGGAGCCATATTAAAGAGAAATGAGTAGGGGTTAATGGGCCACAAGAGGCGTTACAGTGCAACCGGGGGCGTTATAAGGTGAGAGAGAGGCATTAAGGGGCTGTGGGCATTAAGAGAAACAATAATGCGGCTCCGTAGCTTTTAGTTTAACGCCTCTTCTTTGCAATTGAAGGCCTTTCCATTGCCCTTTGGCGCCTCTTCTTCATCCTGAACGTCCTTTTCGTTTAACGCCTTTTTATTGCAATTGAAGGCCTTTACTGTCGCCCTTTAATGCCTCTTCTTCACACTGAACGCTTCTCCATTGCTCTTTAACTCTCCGTCACATGTTACGCTTCACCATCAATCTTTAACGCCTCTCCATGGCTCTTCGACGCCTCCCCATAGTCATTTAACATCTCTCATTGCCCTTCAATGCTTTTGGGTCGACCTTTATATGTTCTTCTTCCTTTAACACCTTTCCGTCGCTTTTAACGCTTCTTCGGTGCAATTTAACGCCCCCTCATCGACCTTTACCGGCTCCCGATCGCCATTTAACGCCTTTCCATCACCATTTACCGCCTCTTCATCGCCCTTTAACCCTTTAGCAACACCATTTAACATCTCTCCATCAACGTTTTAGTGCATCTCCATCAACCTTTAGCACTTTTTCTTGGCCCTTTCATGCCTTCCCGTCACTCTTTGTCTTCTCTCCGTCATAATTTAATTTTTCTCAGTTGATCTTTAGCGATTCCACGTCGTCTTTAACGCCTTTTCATCGCCCTTAATCACATATCCATCACCATTTAGCACCACCACATCACCTGTCATTTAATGTTTCCTCGTCACCCTCTAACGTCGTTCAAAAGCCCTGTCGTGCCACCCAACATCTTTTAACACACCCCATGACTCTTTAACGCCTCTTCTTCGCCCCTTAGCGCCTCTACGTTGTCCTTCAACGCCTCCTCATTGCCCTTCAACGCCTCCTCGCTGCCCATTAAGGCCTTCCCATCGCCATATGACCCATCTGCAGCGCCTGTTAGCGTTTTTCCTCACCCTTTAATGTATCTCCATCAACCTTTATTACTTTTCCGTTGCCCTTTGACGTTTTCTGAGTCAGCATTTACCGCTTATCCGTCGCCCTTTAGCAATGCTCTGTTGTTTTTAACACTTTCTCCTCACCCTCACACGCCTATCCAGCACACTTTATCTCCTCCCCATTGCCCTTCAGCGCTTTTCCATCGTCGTTTAACGTTTCATGGTCGCCCTTTGACGACTCCTTATCACCCTTTACCGCCTTCCCATCGCCATTTAACACTTTCCCATCACCATTTATTATAACAATGCCTTACCATCGTCCTTCAAAACATTCACATCGCCATTTAACGCATCTGCAGCGTCTATTAGCGCCTCTCCGTCAAACTTTAATGCATCTACATCCCTTTTAACATTTTTTTCGGCCTTTAACGCCTTTCCGTCGCTCTTTGACGACTCTCCGTCATCATTTAACGCTTCTCCGTTGCCCTTTAACGAATCTCCATCGTCTTTAATGCATTCTCATTTCACTTAGATACCTATCCATTAACCATTAGCAGCTCCCCATCACCCGTTAACATACTTCCTTGTCACTGTTCCATAGCCCTTTTATACCACCCCACCACCTTTTAATGCATCTTGTCACTCTTTAACGCTCCATTTTTATCCCTTAACGCCTCCTCGTGCCTTTCACCGCCTCCTCATTGCCCTTCAACGCCTCCTCATTGCCCTTTAAACAGGCCCGTAAGCACTTTTTGTTATTTATGCTTGGTAATTGACTTTTGATGACCTTAAATTGAAATTTACCTTGAAGATAACTTTCAATCACTCAAATAATACTATAATTGGATTTCTCATAAAAAGAGGTATTACACACATTCCTAGCTTTATTTGTTAAAAATGATATTTCTCTTACTTTACCTTGCAATTGACCCCTTTGACCTGGAAGATGACCTTGAATAATCAAAATAATATCAGATATGGAATGCCCAGTCAAAATTGCATGACAAAAGAGGTTTTACACATGTTCCTAGCTGTATTTGTTAAAAATGGTAATTGCTTAATTGACCTTAATATTTGACCTATTGACCTTGAAGACGACCTCGAATCATGCAAATAATACAAGAAATTAATTGCCCGGTCAAAATCACATGAAAATGAGGTATTACATTTGTTCCTAGCTTCATTTGTTGAAAAATCATATTTGACCTTAAAAATATCTGGCAACCATTTTGTTTTTGACCTTGGAAAGGACTTTCGACCTTGAAGCTAACCTTGGATCAACAAAATAACACCATTAATTGATTTTCAGATAAAATCCTATGTGAAAGAGGTATTACACATGTTCCTATCTTTATTTGTTAAAAATGGTATTTTTGCTTGTTTGACCTTGAAATTGACTTTTTGACCTTGAAGATGACCTTGAGTCATCAAAATAATACAAGAAACGGATTGCCCAGTCAAAATCACATGAAAATGAGGTATTACACTTGTTGCTGGCTTCAGTTGTTGAAAAATCATATTTGACCTTGAAATATTTGGCGGCCATTTTGTTTTTGCCCTTAAAAAATTCCGCCCAAGGGTGCCAAAGTGGCACCCGGCTGATTCCTGCTCAGGACATCCCTTAGAACCAGAATCAATCATAAAACATCGTCCATACCGCGAAACACGCTTGAGTAAAAAATGCCATTTGACAACTGGACTATTAATGGCGTCACAGTGTTTTGGAAATGCTGGGCCAGCATTGAGCCAGCGTTGTGCCAGCATCCCGTTTTCAGAGTGTGATATCTGAGATCCTCCCTCTCATGATTCCAGCAAACACTGCTATTCAGACGATCAACTGATCCGCTTTCTGCAGGAAACCGACATGTGACGACCTTGTCATAATTGAGCCAATCTTGGGATTGATTAGTTTAGATTGACCACCCGGCTGTATTGCCTGTTGTACTCTAGATGGCCTGGGAGCGAAGCCCTATTGTGGTGCTCAGCCCAGCTCAGGAGACACACACTGTTCCAGCTCAGCTCATGAGACACACTCTGCTCCAGCTCAGGAGACACACACTGTTCCAGCTCAGCTCAGGAGACACACACTGTTCCAGCTCAGGAGACACACTCTGTTCCAGCTCAGGAGACACACACTGTTCCAGCTCAGGAGACACTCACTGTTCCAGCTCAGGAGACACTCACTGCTCCAGCTCAGGAGACACTCACTGTTCCAGCTAAGGAGACATACACTGTTCCAGCTCAAGAGAAACACACCGTTCCAGCTCAGGAGAAACACACTGTTCCAGCTCAAGAGACACACACTGTTCCAGCTCAGGAGACACTCACTATTCCACCTAAGGAAACACTCACTGTTCCAGCTCAGGAGACACACTCTGTTCCAGCTAAGGAGACACACACTGTTCCAGCTCAGGAGATACTCACTGTTCCAGCTCAAGAGAAACACACTGTTCCAGCTCAGGAGAAACACACTGTTCCAGCTCAAGAGACACACACTGTTCCAGCTCAAGAGACACTCACTATTCCACCTCAGGAAACACTCACTGTTCCAGCTCAGGAGACACACACTGTTCCAGCTCAGGAGACACTCACTGTTCCAGCTCAGGGGACACTCACTGTTCCAGCTCAGGAGACACACACTGTTCCAGCTCAGGAGACACTCACTGTTCCAGCTCAGGAGACACTCACTATGCCACCTCAGGAGATACCCACCATTCCAGCGCAGCTCAAGAGACACACACTGTTCCAGCTCAAGAGACACTCACTGTTCCAGCTCAGGAGACACTCACTATGCCACCTCAGGAGATACCCACCATTCCAGCGCAGCTCAAGAGACACACACTGTTCCAGCTCAAGAGACACACACTTTTCTAGCTCAGGCGACACACTGTTCCAGGGTTTTATACAATCGGCAAAATCAAAGGGTTGTTCAGTTTGAAATCCTCATAAATGTTTTAGTTTGTTAGATTTTCTGCAATCCGTGATGATTATTATCGATA
Source organism: Flabesymbios commensalis (assembly GCA_964017125.1). Lineage (NCBI taxonomy): Eukaryota > Metazoa > Annelida > Polychaeta > Terebellida > Flabelligeridae > Flabesymbios > Flabesymbios commensalis. Next base: position 91,271,583 of record OZ024907.1, read on the forward strand.
TATAATTATTGTTAGATTTTTGTTATCAATTATTTTAAAACAAGAAATAAAAAGAGAAACAACTGTATGGAAAAATGCATTGTTGATTTGAAGTAGATTGTCTGTGTTAAATCATTGCTGATATGACTGTGGTGTTTATCATTTTAAATTTAAATTTAGCGCTTTTACCGCCATGTTATCTTATGTAATTATCATCTATTTGAAGTTGTGTCTCGCTACCGCGACCCACAACTTCAAGTAGGTGAGAATTACTAATATTTGTTTAATTTGAGACCAAACATCCGCAAATCATTATGTTAAACACAAATTTTATTTCTAATACCAGTGATTTGATCGACCAATAAATCAGATTAAAAACGATTATAGTCGTGAACCCTTTAACCGCCGGTACCGAATATATTCGGGTTTTTATTTCTTATTAGCAAATTAAGTACCACTTTTTGAATATGTTAAAGATAAAATGTGACATCAATCAGCAATATTTGAAAACAGTTGACCTCCATTTTGTCAAATGTGAATATTTTTCACTGACTTGAAGTTGTGGATCGCGTCAGCGTGACACAACTTTAAGTGAGTGAAAATTCAGATTGAATAATTTGGCGGTTAAAGGGTTAATCCTTTCAAATCTGAATTTATGCTAGTTGCTGCCTCAATTCTCGACTTGTAGTGGACGAAGATGTCTTGAAGTGGGTGGCAATTGAAAAAATTAAAAATATTTAAACAATTCCACGAACATTTTATTTATAAAATTTATAAAATTTATGAAATTAGGTCATTCTTCAGAGTTACAAAATGAAGCTTTGATGCATCGTGAGGGTTTAAAGGGTTAAAGAGATAAACACCGTGATATATTAGCTCTTAAAGGGTTACGCTGTATCAATGTGAATTCCTGACAAAGCTGAGAACGAACAAAATGCCACATCCTACCAGTTTTGCGCCAATGCTAGGCCAACCTCGTAGACTGTACATAGAGGACACATTGAGACAATGATTCCTGCTATATGTTGGGAGTGTAGTGTATCAGCCTGGGGGTGTACATATATATTCAGATCACTCACATAGCCTGATATGAAATGCATTACTTTCTACTCTTTTATTACTCATTGATCAATAGGTTGATTGCTTGACTGCTTGTTGTAACCAGACAGCCAACCATCCATCCTCGACAGAGTGCATAGCGAAGTGGTTCACAATTATGTGGCTGACCATTTTTTTTACTGTTTCATTTCAGAGTGAAGTGGATGCCTCGTGACTTGTCATTTCATGATGACATGTTGGCCATTTGGAGACGTCGACTCGATGTTGGCTTGATGTTTGGCGCGGGAATCGACTTATAGACGTCATAATCTGACGTCAATAGACGTCGGAATCTGACATCTAACGTCGATAAAAAGTCAGATTCTGACGTCTAAAGTGGATCACCGCACTCACTAAAAGATATGAATGGCCTCACACCATAGCATAAGTATTCAAATGAAGTAGAAAGAGTTAACTAAAATATTTATGCTGATTTTGAATTGAAAAAAACCTTAGGTCTCTATGGTTGAAGTAGAACGAGTTAACTAAGACATTTATGATGATTTCAAATAGAAAAAACCCTTTGTTCTTCATGATTTGTACAAAAATATCTTTAAGGGTCAATGTTTGGCCACCGTCTGTGACGTTGTCCCAACATTAAACCAGCATTGGGTTGACGTTTTATACTCGTTGCTGAAATCTGGTTCCACGGAAAATAAAAATATAGCCTGACTCTATAAATACTTAAGGTTTCTCATATCCTATTACAAAAACATGACATGGGACTGGTACATGTACACTGTAGCTAGAAATCAGAATAACGTGGAGGATGAGTTACGCATTGAAGTTAACATAAGTGGGCAGAAATTAAGATCCCAAACTAGATCTTTAAGATGGTTAGCCTCCTTTTCACAAATAAATACAATTTAATCTAAGTAATGATGATGACAGTGACAATAGTTGATTTTTACACTGCGATACTATTTAGTAGAATATACTTTTCTATGCACTTATAGTCATTATCTGGTATATAAGTGCACTAAACACATAATACGCCCAATAAAAGTGATTTGTCTACGACCTGTCATGTCCTATTATGAAACCAGAATGTCATCTGTATCTAAGTGAAGTGAAAACATTACAGAAGCCACTCGTTGATGGCCGTCATTTTCGTGTTGTCACCTTCAATCACCCCCGGTGGGGATGTTGGCATTGTATTACAGTGAGCTGTATGCAGCATATGATTGTAACAATGATAGTTTACAGGCTATATTCGTTTCTTGCTTGCTATTTTTAGCTACTTAGATGTAGCGCATTGGTAAAGTGTTTGACTGTCACGCCAGCCATGCATGCTTCCCTGGTTCGAACCTCGCTGATGCTACTTGTATCTTTCAGGTAAATATCCTAGTTTCTTCCCTCTCAATGTGACTGGGCGATCACGTTAAATATCGGTGTATTGCGACGCTAAGGGGTTTTGTCAAGTTAAAAAAAATCCAAAAATCCGAGAAAAACTCGGAAGTGGGTGGGTGGGTCAAGCCCCAACTCGGATCTTTATTTTTTGGGGGGAATTTTGTTTTTTTGCGTGTCTTTGTGTTGTTTTCATGTTTCCAAATTTTTACAAAAAAAATATAAAAATTGGATAGGGAGGTGGGAAGGTGGGGTCTGACCAATCCGAGTTGTTCTCGGATGTTTGTTTTTTTGTACTTGACAAGACCCCTAACCTATCAATAAATTAACATTGGGACATTGCCATCAAACGCTCTGGATTGGTAAACCGGTTTTGGATCAGTGTGAATCCAACTTAGTGCACACCGCGAACCAGTCATCCTGAATAGCCCTCAAAATATTTTAGTATAGCTATTTTTACTGTTTCAGTACGTGATCGACTGTGGACGTCAGACGTCAGAATCTACGTCTAAAGTCGACCGCCGCACTGTATAGATTAGGTCAAATGTTCTTTATGTGTTTTGAAAAGTTTCAAACGACGATTAGGTGATCTGTGTGGGCGAACAAATCTGGAATTTTCGCGTGTTTAGATTGTCGCTAATTTATGATTTTAGGACTTTTGTCGAAGTCTAGAATTCGCGAATTATCAATTTCAATGTTAGGTAGTGGTATTGCAATAATAATTTCGCGAGATTCTTAAATTCGCGAATTCGTCCACTTCGCGAAATTCCCGAAAATTAAAACCTAGCGAATATTACCAGATCTACATATCTATATAAATTGACCCAACGTTGGTTTGATATTGGTACACATCTACGCTGTCGGCCCAACATTGAACCAACATTGTTTGCTGGGCTGTATGGGCAGACGGGCGGGGGCCTTGTGTAGTGGTTAGCACCGCTGCCTTGCACGCTACAGTTCGGGGTTCGGTTCCCGGTCTCGGCGGTTTGAAAGAAACAAAAATGTTTGTGGGGAGCCTCTGTGACCGAGAGGTAGCGTGCTCGGCCTCAGACCGCCAGGGCTCGCATTTCGAATCCTGTGTCTGGAGGACAGTGTCATCGCATTCATCTCGCCATCCTCAGGAGGTTATCTTGGCCCAGTTTAGCCTATATGTGCACAAAGGTGGCATAAAGCCCGATTCATTTCATTCCATTTGTATGGGCAGATATTGAGATGCCGCCTATATTTATCGTCTACGAATATAGTTGGTCGAGATGGTCTTCTCGATCAATTATATGCCTAAGAACTTCATCCTTACAGCGCTTTATTAAATAATTTAAATTTTAGGCAACTTCTAGTGGCTGATAATCACATATATGTTAAATTTTTGGACCGAATATTTGCAAATCTTTCGTTCCCTGCAGTAACTGGAATTTAAACGTCTAATGCGAAAGATTTAAACGACAATAGTCGTGCTTAATACCGGCCCTGAACAAACATAAAAACACAAAAAGAGAAAATCTACAGGATGCTGTTTCTTCCTGTGTTTTGCCTCCGTCGATATTTCTGATTAACAATTTATATATGGCTTACAATAAAACGCACGGATCGTGATAATTCAGATTTAATAATATTATTTGCAAAGATCAGAAAGTTTTCATTTTGAGAAATAAGAAATGGAGGACATGACGTGTTATAACCCTTTAACCTCTAATCACCATTATAATCGTGTTTTACCAGGTGTATTAACCGATGTAACCACTATTATTGAGAATGAAATGATTGTTTAAACTGTTTGGTCTCAAAATAAAAAAGTATAAATAATTTTCGGTCACTTGCGGTTGTGGATCGCGGTAGCGAGACACAACCTCAAGTGGTTGAAAAATACAATATATTACCTTAGCAGGATAAGGGTTAACCCTTTAACCGCTAAACACGACTTTATTAGTTTTAAACTCGTTCTACAAGTCGACAAATATTCTGTGGAAATAAATGTGTGTTTAAACATCAACAATTGCTTGGACTGAAATGACACAAGTATGCGTAATTTTCACCCACTTGACGTTATAGATTACGGATCACGTAAAACAACTTCAAGTCGGTTAAAATTCCAATTAACTATATAAATTGGCGCTAAAGAGTTAAGTGCTGTGAAATCTGATGTCGTGATTATCAATTATTAAATGTCTCGTGACAATTTCTGTCTCAAAATTATTTTGAAACTGCATAGCCCAGGGATCGAACCACTGAACCTGAGAATGAGAGGCATGAGTGCTACCAGCGTGGCTAATGAGTTAACTCCGTAGCCAGAATGGTAATCACTCCAGTCCATCATTCACAGTTACACACACCCGGTTAAAATATGACAATAATAATACATGGTATCGTGGGTTAAGCTGATCTATGTCACATATACAGATTATTAACAATCAAATGCTGAATTTAATGTACAATTTCACTATATGAATGGTACCGTAACGTTATATTTTAACGGCAAAGAGACGATCATATACGAACATTGAGCAACGTTAAGCCAACATTGTGACAAAATTAAGCCAACATATAAACAGCCCGTGTTGGTGACAGGGCAAGAGATAGTTGTTTTTTAGCTTTGGGTAATTTGTTCGTCTTAGAACGTCAACGCTGAAATTATTATGACGTCCACTACGTGAAAATCTACTCTGAAAAATACCGATATCCGTTGCACAGCTTGTACGTTTTGTGAAAAATAAGAAAAATAAGAAAATAAGAATGATGTGCTTAACCCGTACAGTGCTGGGACCGACTTTAGTCGACAGAATCTGACGTCTGTAGACGTCAGATTCTGACGTCTAAAGTCGATTCCGGCACTGTACGAGTGAAAATATTTCTAATGGCCGTAGACCCAGATATTCAAATGAATCAGAAAGAGCTAACTAACATATTTACGATGATTTTAAATTAAAAAAAACCTCTTTGGTCTCCAAGGTTTTCATAAAAAAAATCAGCAGCGCTTCAACCCTTTCAAGCCTGACTTTACATTGTCATCTTCATCCACTACAAGCCGCGAATTGCTATTGCAATTCTCGACTTGTAGTGGATGAAGATGATTTCAAGTGGGTGAAAAAGTAAAGAAAATTGCCATGTATTGGAAAACAAGTTTCATGGGAATATTCATTTTAAAACCCTTGGTTGTAGGAAAATTAAGTCTGTTTTCAGGGATGTAAAATGATGCTTTAATGCATCGTGAGGGCTTAAAGGGTTAAGTTGCCAACGTTGTCTCTAGAGAGAATAACAATTTTAATCCTTAAAGCGCTAAATTAAATAATTGAAATTTTCATCCGCCCGAAGTTGTGTTTCGCTATCGCGACACACAACTTCATGTGGGTTGAAAATTGTTCATATTTGTTTAATTTGAGACCAAACTTTGCAAATCTGGATGTTTAAACACACTTTTCGCCCAAAATAACTGCAATGTGGACAGCAAATAAATCGGTTGAAAAACGGCTATTGTTGTGCTTAGTGGTTTCTGGCATTTTACTTGAATCTTGACGATTGTGAACCCATTAGCGGATTGAACAAGGATTGCCAGCCATACAGAAATAACAGATCATATTTATTCTTTGACATTTTCTGTATCAGTGTTTTTATATGTCAAAGTGGTTAAATGACAGGGCTCTAAAATTCCAAAGTCGATACTAAATAAATCTGGTCCACATGATTCGTATAATAAAGAAATGTTGAAATCTGAACCATCACATCAAATGTCCTGCAAAATATTCCAACTACGTTCATTCGAGCGAGATACGGATAAATACAGCACTCGTTGATTGAATAATGCGTGAGCCTTTGGACGAACACATTATTAATTGTAGAGGTGCTGTATTTTATCATATAGCACGAAAAATGCATTGCAGTTCAAACAACACTACGAAAGTTGAGTCACCACGAGGCAAGTCGGCCATCACGGGCTCGAGCCCCACTCTGCCTTCAATTTTCAAAGAAACAACTTCCCAGCTCACTCGTTAAGATTCATTATTTTGGGAAGCCTCTATGACCGAGAGGTAGCGTGCGCGTCCTCATACCGTGTCTGGAGGGCAGTGTCATCTTATTCATCCTACCATACTCAGGAGGTTCTCCTGGCCCAGTTTGACGCCTAAGCCCCATTCATTTTTCATTTGCGATATGGGCTGATACAGACATATACGACTCATAGTGAAAACCACTGTATAGAGTGTGAGAAGGAATGACTCGTATACGAGAAAAAGGTTTCTCCAACATTCTTGTTATGGGTGATTTTAATTTACCAGACTTTGACTTGAACTTGAATGTTCCGCTTACGGATAATAATAACTACTGGTACTATTATGATATATTCCAAGAATTCTGTTTAAAACATATAGTTATGTGCTCAACCCATCAAAATGGTAACAGATTAGATTTAATATTATCTACATCACCCCATTTAATTACGGATATAGATGTTGAACAGGACCTATTTCCATCGGATCATTACCTTATAAATTTTTCTATCAAGGCTAGTAGCCTTAAAAATAATAAACTGACTAGATCAGTTTTTGACTATAGGAATGTGGATTGGACTAAGGTGAAGGTATATTTAACTAACGCTGATCTCATCGACATAGTTAGTGACTCAGTGGGTATACCAGACATTAAACGTATTTGTGATAATTGGGTCTCTAAATTGGAAGAAACATTAAATACATTTGTACCCCGTCGCATTATTCGTGACATTAATTCTCCCCCTTGGATTGACAGTGAGGTAATAAATCTGAGCAAAAAGAAAGAGACTGCCAGCAAACGGGCTAGGAGGATATAACACCCAGAGTGCTTGGGCTAAATACCGTCGACTCAGAAACAGTCTCCGGAACATGCTAGATCAAAAATACAATAAATATACTAAGGATTCGCTCGATGATATTAGGACTAATCCCAAAAGGTTTTGGAGCTTCTTAAGATCAAAGACAAAAAGTAAACATATCCCTTCTGAAATGAAATTTCAGGGTAATACTTCAGACGAACCTGAAGTTGTAGCGAATTATTTTAACAATTTCTTTTATTCAAACTTTACTCACGTCCATAATACGGATAACCTTCCTCCCATCAATAGTTTTATTAATCCTAATCTATCAATTGTACAGTTATCAGTTGCTGAAGTCCGCATTATATTACAGAATATAGACACTAGCAAAGCGACAGGGCCGGATGGCATTCCAGGTGTATTTCTAAAGAATTGTGCTGAGGAACTGGCACCTTCTTTTACCAAACTGTTAAACATATCTTTGCAAGCTGGTATATTTCCTAACTCCTGGAAAATGGCTAATATATGTCCCATTTTTAAGAAAGGTGATAGAACTAATTGCGAAAATTATAGGCCTATATCTTTACTTAGTATTTTAAGCAAAATTTTTGAACGTGCTATCTGCAACATAATTTATCCAGAAATCAAAGATTTAATTTCTAACAACCAGTATGGTTTTGTCCAACGACGCTCAACAGCATCTCAATTATATGTCTTTTACGACAAAATCTCAAAAATTTTAGACTCTGGTGGCCAAACTGGCGTTATATATCTTGATTTTACAAAAGCCTTTGATTCAGTTCCGCATCATCTCTTAATACATAAACTTCAGACTTTCGGTTTTAATGGGACGCTGCTTAACTGGTTCCATAGTTATCTAAATAATCGATACCAGCGAGTATTAATTCACGGTAGCATGTCTACTAAACTACCTGTTAGATCTGGGGTACCCCAAGGGTCAATACTTGGCCCATTAATGTTTATATTATATGTGAATGACATTGCGGACAATATTTCAAATCTATCTTTTAAAACTCTATATGCTGATGATGCAAAAATTGGAAGAGAAATTAAATCAATGCAGGATTGTGTAGACCTTCAAAGCGATTTGAATATTTTTACACGTTGGAGTGATATTTGGAAGCTTTTCTTCAATGGTACCAAGTGCAAAGTCCTCACAATAGCCAGATCTTTTAAACATAATTTTCAATACCATTTAAATAACATTCATCTAGAATCTGTTAAAGAGTTTAATGATCTAGGACTACTAATCAATTCTTCCTTAACCTGGAGAAGTCATAATGCCACTAAAATTAGCAAGGCGAACAGAATGCTTGGCCTGATAAAGCGTACAGTCGGATTCAATGCTCCATATAGAGTCAAACTACACCTATATACAACTTTGGTCAAACCGTTATTTTCCTACGCATCAATTGTTTATTCCTGTAGCAAGGCAGATCTCAACCAGATTGAACGTATACAACGTAAAGCCACGAAATATATTCTTAATGATTATGTGTCGGATTACCCAACCAGACTACATAACACCAAATTACTTCCTTTGTCTTTTATAAAAGATATCAACGACTTGTGTTTTCTATATAAATGTATACATAATTTCATAGATATAGACATTAGACATATTCTTTCTTTTTATAACGCCTCTAGAACTAGGCTAGGTCAACAGGTCTTGCCTTTAAGATCTGTACGCTTTAATTCTGAATTGGCTGGGCTATTTTTCTCTAATCGGGTAGTAAAAATGTGGAATATCCTGCCGAACACAATAAAACAAATTAATTGCCGCAATAGATTTGTCAAACGTTTTAAGAAACTATTATATAATTTTTACATTGTAAAGTTGACTACGACCTATGATATTGACAACTCTTGCACGTGGGTTACCGTTTGTCGCTGTCCGCGATGTCGCCAGGCATGAAACACTTTTCTCTCTTTTTCTTTTTGACACATCCCAGCAGGCACGGGAAGTTCACCTGGTGTTGAGTCGGTGTTGGGCCAGCGTCGTAGACGGTGGGCCAGCATTGATTCGGCGTTTGATGGGCGTCTCGTGTTTTGCTGGAATGCGTTTTTCATAATTGCTGCACACATACTTTATTAACATTGTTATCTGGTTATGGGACAGGCCTAGCATAGATATTACATATCTGATGCCATGTCCCAGCCAACAGTATTATTATGACTATGTTTTCTTATCATTGAACAAAGTAATGTATACTGTGTATTTGGCGAATCTTGATAAATAAAAAAAAATAAAATAAAAAATCACTTTTCCATTATTTTATTCATTTATTAATTAATTCCTTCATCCATTGATTCATTGGTTAGATATGAGCGTCCATATGAATCAGTACACGTTTTGAGCGCAGTCGGTGGCTTCCGTTTCCTTCCGTTTCAGTGAATCTGGGGCTCATATATATATAGTACACTATAAACAGGCAAGGTCAAAATAACGACCACTGTTTCTCAATGACCCCTCTGACAGCGACCTTGTCACTTAATCCAATCACATTTCTGTATCTGACAGACTTGTTTCCACGCTTGCGCATGGATGTCCCAAGTTATAGCCTCAGACTACCAACCATGTAGTTCTGTCCATGTTTCTTCCCGTTCCTTGTAAGGGATTTAGGCGCTATATAAATGTATTACTGTTCTCACACTCAGCGCGGTGATTTTCATTATGAGACGTATATCGCTATCAGCCCATATCGCAATGTAGCTGTGGAACTGCAATCTATGGAAGTTATATCATATTAATGTGACTTGATCGTGTGAGAAAATACAATCGTTGTTCACTTTTCGTGCGATATTGGAAAATACAGCACATGTCCAATAAATAATGAGGTGCTCGCCTATAAAAGGCTCACACCTTATTCATTGGACGAGTGCTGTATTTTCCCATATCGCACTCAAATGAACACCGTTTGCATGTCTTATATTATTACAAAGATTCAAAATTGTGTGAAGCCTCCGTGACCGCAAGGTACCGTGCTCGGCCTCAGACCGCCAGGGCACAAATTTCAAATCCTGTGTCCAATGATTAGAATTGTCCATGACATGACCGTCTGCGACGCTGGTCCAACCAACAGTACGTCAATACACCAGACGAATAAATGTTGGATTCATGTAGGGCCAGCATCGTATACGGTGGATCAACATTAACCCTTTAAGCCCTCACGATGCATTAAAGCATCATTTTACATCCATGAAAACAGCTTTAATTTTCCTATAATCAAGGGTTTTAGATCGAAAATTTCCATTAAACACGTTTACTTATACATGTTAATTTTTATCAATTTTTAAACCACATCAAATCATCTTCATTCACTACAAGTCGGGAATTGCGACAGCAATTCGCGGCTTGTAGTGGATGAAGATGACAATGGTAAATTCAGGCTCGAAAGGGTTAAAACAACATTGGTTGGACGTCTTTGATCTGCTAGGTATGCCTTTTCACTGGGTTGATACACACACCAATCACACAGCGACTCAGTTTGTGAAACACATGGTATAAATAAATACATATCATCATATTATCTGTACATTAACTTTAGGTGGAAGGTCATCGCTTATAAAAAACTTAGAAATCATTAGACATCATACTTGATGTGTTTCACCAGACCTATATTCTCCCAAATATTTCCACCCCAATAATGAATAAGGTGTTCGCCTAAAGGCCCACACCTTATTCATTGGACGAGTGTTGTATTTTCCCATTTCACACTCAAATGAACACCAATTGCATATCTTATTGATCCATGACAATTCCCTTCATCTTGGTTAAGACCTCTAACATTCACATGGTTTGGTCGCATGCTATGTTATTCCATTCACAGATTCAGACTCCCATGTCATTTACACCTCTAACATTCACATGGTTTGCTCTCATGTTATGTTATTTCATTCCCAGATTCAAACACTCATGTCATTTACATTTACACCTCTAACATTCACATGGTTTGGTCTCATGTTATGTCATTCCATTCACAGATTCTGACACCCATGTCATTTACGCCTCTAACATTTACATGGTTTGTTCTCATGTTACGTCATTCCATTCACAGATTCAGACACCCAAGTCATTTACGCCTCTAACATTTACATGGTTTGGTCTCATGTTATGTCATTCCATTCACAGATTCAGTCACCCAAGTCATTTACACCTCTAACATTTACATGGTTTGGTCTCATATTATGTCATTCCATACACAGATTCAGACACCCAAGTCATTTACGCCTCTAACATTCACATGGTTTGGTCTCATGTTATGTCATTCCATTCACAGATTCAGACACCCAAGTCATTTACACCTCTAACATTCACATGGTTTGTTCCTAATTATGTCATTCCATACACAGATTCAGACACCCAAGTCAATTACGCCTCTAACATTCACATGGTTTGTTTTCATGTTATGTCATTCCATACACAGATTCAGACACCCAAGTCATTTACACCTCTAACATCCACATGGTTTGTTCTCATGTTATGTCATTCCATTCACAGATTCTGACACCCATGGCATTTACACCTCTAACATCCACATGGTTTGTTCTCATGTTATGTCATTCCATTCACAGATTCTGACCCCCATGTCATTTACGCCTCTAACATTCACATGGTTTGTTCTCATGGTATGTCATTCCATTCACAGATTCTGACACCCATGTCATTTACATTCACACCTCTAATATTCACATGGATTGGTCTCATGTTACGTCAATCCATTCACAGATTCAGATATCCATCCCATTTACACCTCTAACATTTATAGAGTTTGTTTTTCCTGTCAATTGCTCCCCTAGCATTCACAGGGTTTGCTTTTTCTGTCAACTGCTCCTCTATCATTTACAGGGTTTGTTTTTCCTGTCAATTGCTCTCCTACCATTCACATGATTTGCGTTTCCTGTCAAATGTTCCCCTAGCTTTCACAGGGTTTGTTTTATCCTGTCAGCTGCTCCCCTAGCATTCACAGGGTTTGTGTTTACTGTCAATTGTTCCCCTAGCATTCACAGGGTCTTTCTGTTATGTCATTTACACATGTAGCATTCGTTTGAGTTGTCTTTCATTCACAGGTCAGGATTGTGTTTCCAGTAATTTACTCCTCTAACATTCACAGGATTGTGTTCCCTGTCATTTACACCTTTAACATTCACAGTGTAAGCTGTTCCTCTAATTTACTCCCCTAACACTCCCAGGGTTAATTTTTCCCGTCATTAGCTCCCTCAGCATACACTGGATTTGCATCTCTGCCCCCCCCCCCCCCCTGCTATCAACTCCTTCTTAACATGCTCAGGTTGACACCCGCACGGCCACAAATTGTCACAAATTGCTTACTGGGGTCCCCACTAGTCTCTGCTTGTGAAAGATACGGGCTGTCTGTGGATGCAGCAGCAGTAGCAGCAGCAGCAGCAGAAGCAGCGGCAGCAGCAGAAGCAGCAGCAGCAGGGGGAGCAGCAGCAACAACAGGGGGAGCAGCAGCAGCAGCAGCAGCAGCAGCAACAGCAGCAGCAGAAACAGCAGCAGCAGCAGCAGCAGCAGCAGCAACAACAGCAGCAGCAGAAACAGCAGCAGCAGCAGCAGCAGCAGCAGCAGCAGCAGCACTAGCAGCATATGAATATGAAGATTGCTTTACGTCGCTTTCTGCACAATCATGGCGATATCGCGACAGAAGGAAGCCCGAAGCCGGGACTATGCCCTACTCTTATTTCGAATGACTTCAAGGGATCTTTATTGTGCACAGTACCATAGGCAGCACTGTACACTTCACGCCTTTTAACATTTTTGAGCACTGTATATGCACAACCACGATGACAAATATCCGACCCCACCGGGATTCGAGCTTGGTACCTCCAGGTTACAAGCCCCAGTCGGTACGAATGAGCCATCGGGGCCGGCCAGCAGTAGCAGCAGCGGCAGCACCATCCATCTATTATCTACTTCTCACCAAGGAAAATAGAATTCTATTTTCCTTGTTCTCACTGAATCCTCAGGTTATGTCGCTGCCAGCATGGCGTCACGTCACATGACAGTCACATGATACTAGCCTGCTAGACAGGATTCAGAGGCAGAAGAACAGATCAGCAGGGTGGTCTGGGAAGACCAAGGAAAATAGATTCTGATTCTATTTTCCTTCGGCAGACGGGCAGACAAGCTGGTTAAAAAACCCGAGAGCGGGGTGGACATCCATGAAGAGAGGAAATAGAGGGAATAACCTGTTTACATTTAGGTTCCCACAGATCCCAATGAGCGGACAGTCATGGAGTCATAAAACACACAAAAGCTAAGGATGTGTTACGTAAGAAATGAATTAGAGGCAATTGGCACTGTCCTCCAATAAAGATATATCAAATACAGTGCTGTTTACACAGATACAGGGTATTTTCGCAAATTTGGTTTCGCTTTGAGATGTGAATTACGGCAGCAAAGCGAAAGAAAATGACATAATTTTCATAAAATACCAGAAATATAATATATCAAATGAGAGTTGAAAACATCCTTATTTTGATGGATTTTACCATTTATTGTTGATGTTTAATAAAAAATGAATCTTAGTAAAAATATATCACCACCTGGTGCTTAAAGGGTTAAACAGGGCACCCAGAGAGCAGGCAGTCATGACAGATGTTATTCAGTTTCACAGACGGTTATTTAGAAATCGCTGTAGCTAAACAAATCTGCCAGGAGGATGTCGCATGTAGGAGGAGCGACCGGTGGTAATGCATTTGAGGATTTTATGTGATTTTAGCGGTGCTTGTGAAACATACAAGTATCAGCTGATAAATACAATTAATTCAATTACAAAAATTACTCATACAATTAGAACGTTTAAAACCAGCTAATCACAATTGGGACGTTTCAAAGAAATGCGGTACTCTATATTTTGACCTGTTCAAAATATAAATCATAAAGTTATCAAAATTATGGGACTTGTACTTCAATATCTTTGATATCAAGATGGGAGCCATCTGAAATTTAAACAAAAAATGTTTTGCTCTGTTTATGTTGGTGGGGTATATGAAGTGTAATCGTGGACAGCTGTACAACGCGAAGATGTGGGCGTGAATTGTGATACTTGTTTGAACAGGGAAGTCAATGTTTATTATCATGGCGGTGCGTGATAGCGATCTTCACACTAATGTTGAAAACATTCCCACAACGTCATAATGACGCAGCTGAAAATGAGCTTAACCCTTTAACCGCCAAATTATTCAATTTGAATTTTCACCCACTTGAAGTTGTGTTTCGCTGACGCGATCCACAACTTCAAGTGAGTGAAAATTATTCAGATTTGACAAAATGGAGGTCAACTCTTTACAAATCTTGCTGGTTGATGTCACATTTTTATCTTTAACATATTTAAAATGTAGTACTATAATGTGCTAATAAAAATGAAATCCCGAATATATACGGCACCGGCGGTTAAAGGGTTAAGATGGATAAATAAAGATCAAGTGTTAGTGATTCTAACAATTCTATAAAAATGAAGAAAAACATTTTATTTGACAGAATATTTTCTTTTCTCATCCAAGTTAGGTTCACATCAGAAATTTACAAGGAAACGGACATAGCTGTAATTTAAGGTGAGAAAAGGGCGTGTGTGTACAATTTGTTTTTTTTGTTCCAGAATGGAATATGTTTGAATTCCCACTAATAAGCCCAATAACACGAGAAATATGTCGGTTACAATATTCAATTCAAGACGCTTTGGTATTGTTTTATAAAACAAAAAAACAAAAACATTAAAAATAAAATTTTAAAATCGCAAAGGGTACATTATTTGACACTGTTAATAGCATAGATCTGTCTAGATCTATGGTTAATAGCACATTGGTCGGGACCCTGGTTTAGCTGCGTAATAAACATACATGTTACAAAACAAAACACAAATTCGCTAATTACCTTTAGCTTTGAGGTGTGAACTGCGGCAGCAAAGCGAAGGCAAATGGCTTAATTGTTAAGTCATTTATTTTTATTACTACAGCTATCAGGTCTATGTTGTTCAGGGATACTGTAAAAGTACAGCAGTATAAGCTGAATGGTCATAGGTCTCAGGCTGGTGACAGCAGGTCCTAATATTGAGATGGCATGTTGAATTGATCTTTTCCTAACGGTGCAGCGACCACCCTGTAAATACAAGACGTTTCGTAAATGTTTATTTAAGGTTGGGCCAGCGTCGCAGACGGTGAGCCAACATTAAATCAACATTGGCGCAGCCTCCCATGTTTGGCGGGATAAGCTTCACCTCAGCTCCAGATACGTCTCCAGCTCTTTGCGCCGTACACAGCCAAAAAGACAGTATCTGCTCACTTTACAAGTAGGCAGATACTGCCTTTTGGCTTTGCAGAGCAGCATATGTCCAACAGCAGATTAAGCTGATCTGAATATTTACAGGATGGCCATTGGGAGAATACTACAAAATTACCCGATTTATCCAAGACATACTCCGTACATATTCCGTGCTGTATGTTTCACTATGAGAATATGTCGGTATCAGCCCACGACAGCGAAACTCAAGTCTCCGGCCGTCTGGGCATGTCTGGGGGTAGATCCCCTAGACATGCCCAGAACCCCTTATTGGGCGAGCGAAGGAAAACGCTCTCAATAACCCACCATGCCCTATCACCCCCACCCTCACATCATCTGTACATCATCCATCTCATCAATTGACTACAACGTTTTTATCGTATTACAATGTCACTTAAAAGACCTTTTGTGCCGAAAAGTGACGTAAAGCAAAGATTTACTACTACTACTACTACGCACTCTACCTTTTGGGCCTACCTTGAAGATATGACGATATGGCGTGTGCCTTGATCGTGTTAGAAAATACAAACAAACGTTGTTCATTTTCGGTGATATATTGGAAAATACAGCACTTGTCCAATGAATAAGGTGTTCGCCTGAAGGCTCACGCCTCACTCATTGAACGTATGCTGCATTTTCCTATATCGCACTCACACGAGCACCGTCTGTGTATCTTATTTAATCAAAAAATAAATACACATAGCCTAATACATCAATATATCTTAAAGCACATTTTAATGTTGCTGTTATTTCAGCGACATGTTAGTATGGCGGCTGCAAGTGATCGTGTGCGAAAGGTGTCCTGCTTTTCGCAGTCGTACCACACAGCAAACGCGAGACGTTGACCCACTGCTGGTTCAGTGTTGGCTCACCGTCTGCGACGCTGGCCCAACATTTAACCAGCATCGGATCAATGTCTCACGTTTGCTGGGTAGTAATTGTGGGTAATTAAATAATTATTCAACTTTTTTTTGAAAACATGCTTATATTATCCATGCGTGTGGCAAATATGAGCATGTGTTGTCTGGGAATATGAGCATGCGTAATTAATTACCATTTGACAATGGGGTAATATGAGCACTTTGCCATAAAAAAAGACATTCGCTAAAATGTTTATTTTATGAGTAGTTTACCAAATAGAAGTGGCACTTGTGTACCTTGATATGACCCAAATGTCATTAAAGCAGATATAATTTTTTCTTTCATCAAATATAAGTGGTTGCAATGGTTTCCTCTCATTTCACTGTATAAAACGTTTTGGGTATTATGAGCATACTAATTTTAAGTATAGATATCTTGGCATGGGGTAATATGAGCACCATGGGCATAATAGATTGAAACAGGATGCTCATATTACCCCAGTAGAAGGGGGTGGTAACAAGCCTAATTTGACATAGGCATTCAAATGAATCAGAAAAAGCTAACTAAGACATTTATGATGATTTCAAATTACAAAAATATTTCAGCTTTGTAAAGGTAAAACTAAGTTAGCATTTCTTTTCACTGGCCTGCTTCAACCCTATTTACTATACTAGACCAATCACAATATGCATTTGTTCATGCAAATGTACAGCAGCGACGAAACAAGGGTGTCACAGCGAGATTTAAGCCCGAAATATACCAGCTGCGCTACTAAGGGGGTAGTAAATAATAATGTAGGTAGTGTATGTACATAGGCCTACCAGTCATATGCCCTTGTGACTTAGGCCACTATTTTTTTTGTTTTAGATTAGAAAAAATCCAAAATGTAATGAGGAAAGGAGATAAAAAACATTACATCTATTTTTGGAAAACAAATATCCGGATGAATATTTTGTTCAAATCAATATTATTTTTATCTCCTGAAATGAACTTTTTGTTGGAAATTGGCAACAATCCAAGTAAAAAACACATGTTGTTTTGGTTTTGTCTGACCTTCATCTAATGAACTTGTTCATATAAAACAGTTGACTCATCATCAGTGACTCTCACCGTGAGCTGGGAGACTCTGGTGGCTTAGTGAGATAAAACAGATAAAATCACAGAGGTCCTAACTCTCAAAAAATGTGTGACTGAAAAGGCATCTTTGTTTTACTTGTTATGAATGCTGCGAGAGACAGGGCGGGGGCCCTGGTGCAGTGGCTGAATCTGCGTGCTTGGAAAGTCGGGGGGTCTTGGGTTCGAACTCCACTCTAGCATTCTTGTTTCAAAGAAGCAAACGTTTCTTCTCCGCTCAATTGTAAAGATTCAATATTGTGGGAAGCCTCCGTGACCGAGAGGTAAAGTGCTCAGCCTCAGACCTCCAGGACCCAAATTTCGAATCATGTGTCTGGAGGGCAGTGTCATCTCATTCATCTCACCATCCTGAGGAGGCTCTCCTGGCCCAGTTTAGCCTATATGTGCACGAAGGTTGTCTAAAACCCCATTCAGCGGCGGTAGCAGCATCAGCAGCAGCAGCAGCAGCAGCAGAATCTGATTCTATATTCCTTGGGCAGACGAGCAGACAATATGGTTAATAAACCCGAGAGCGGGGTGGACATCCATGAAGAGAGAAAATAGAAGGAAAAACCTGTTTACATTTAGGTTCCCACAGATCCCAACGAGCGGACAGTCATGGAGACATAAAACACACAAAAACTAAGGATGTGTTACGTAAGAATTGAATTAGAGGCAAATGGCACTGCCCTCCAATCTCATGATTAAAAGCCCCAGCGGTCTGGGACTGAGTACGCTACCCTTCGGTCAAGTAGACGCCCAATAATAATGATTTATTACGAGAGTGGGTTCCAAACCCGTAAATACTGGAGGTGAACCCGCTGAACCGTATAGTGTCTCAGACACAATAATGAGGTGAGCGAGGATATGCAAACGGTGTTCATTTGAGTGCGATATGGGAAGATACAGCACTCGTCCAATGAATAAGGTGTGAGCCTTTAGGCGAACACCTTATTCATTGGACGAGAGCTGTATTTTCCCACATGACGAAAAACGTTTGTATTTCTTCACACGATCAGGGCACACAATCATCTCATAACTGTCATACATCGCAGGTCGAACTACAGCAAGAGTGCGGACGGGCTGATATACGTCTCGTAATGAAAACCACTGCAGAGAAGTTACAAAACAGGTTTTAATGACAACATCTGTGATCAGGGCAGACACACGACCGTGACATAGATAAAACAACAGACGTAGAATAAAGATATATCAATTACAGTGCTGTTTACACAGATACCATGTATTTTCGTAAATTTTGTTTCGCTTTGAGATGTGAATTACGGCAGCAAAGCGAAAGAAAATGACATGATTTTCATAAAATACCCCAAATATAATATCGTTGCCTCGAAGCTGAAGGATCCTATCTGCCACTCTAACGAGTGTCAGATAGGATCCTTTAGCTCCGAGGCGACGATATATCAAATGAGAGTTGAAAACACTCTTATTTTGATGGATTTTACGGTCTATTGTTGATGTTTAATAAAAAATGATTCTTAATAAAAATATATCACCACCATGTGCTTAAAGGGTTAAACAGGGCATCCAGAGAGCAGGCAGTCATGACAGATGTTATTCAGTTTCACAGACGGTTATTTGGAAATCGCTGTAGCTAAACAAATCTGCCAGGAGGATGTCGCATGTAGGAGGAGCGACCGGTGGTAATGCATTTGAGGATTTTATGTGATTTTAGCGGTGCTTGTGAAACATACAAGTATCAGCTGATAAATACAATAAATTCAATTACAAAAATTACTCATACAATTAGAACGTTTAAAACCAGCTAACCACAATTGGGGCGTTTCAAAGAAGTGCGGTACACTATATTTTGACCTTTACAAAAAATAAATAAAGTTATCAAAATAATAGGACTTGTACTTCAATATCTTTGATATCAAGATGGGAGCCATCTGAAATTTAAACAAAAAATGTTTTGCTCAGTTTATGTTGGTGGGGTATATGAAGTGTAATCGTGGACAGCTGCACAACGCGAAAATGTGGGCGTGGATTGTGATATTTGTTTGAACAGGGAAGTCAATGTTTGTTATAATGGCGGTGAGTGATAGCGATATTCACACTAATGTTGAAAACATTCCCACAACACCATAATGACGCAGCTGAAAATGAGCCTAACCCTTTAACCGCCAAATTATTCAATTTGAATTTTTACCCACTTGAAGTTGTGTCTCGCTGACGCGATCCACAACTTCAAGTGAGTGAAAATCAATGTCACATTTTTATCTTTAACATATTTAAAATGTGGTACTATAATGTGCTAATAAAAATGAAATCCCGAATATATGCGGCACCGGCGGTTAAAGGGTTAAAATGGATAAATAAAGATCAAGTGTTGGTGATTCTAACAATTCTATAAAAATGAAGAAAAACAGTTTATTTGACAGAATATTTTCTTTTCTCATCCAAGTTAGGGTCACATCCAAAATTTACAAGGGAACGGACATAGCTGTAATTTTAAGTGAGTCGTACTACACAGCAAACGCGAGACGTTGACCCACTGCTGGTTCAGTGTTGGCTCACCGTCTGCGACGCTGGCCCAACATTGAACCAGCATCGGATCAATGTCTCACGTTTGCTGGGTATTAATTGTGGGTACAATTTTGATGAATCGAATTTATAATAAAGATCAAGTGTTAGTGATTCTAACAATTCTATAAAAATGAAAAAACACAGTTTATTTGACAGAATATTTTATTTTCTCATCCAAGTTAGGTTCACATCCAAAATTTACAAGGGAACGGACATAGCTGTAATTTTAAGTGAGAAAAGGGCGTGTGTGTACAATGTGTTGTGTTTAATTGAAGATAACGTTGTTTTGTTACAGAATAGAACTACGTTTGAATTCCTACTAATAAGCCCAATAACACGAAAAATATGTCGATTACAATATTCAATTCAAGACGCTTTTGGTATTGTTTTACAAAACAAAAAAACAAAAAAATATTAAAAATAAAAAATTTAAATCGCAAAGAAATTTTCTTTGTTAGCTCTCATAATGAGCTGATAATTATAACAACCTCATACCCATATTGTGTTTTGCACCAAAGGCGGAAACGCTTTGCTAAGGGGGTTTGGGGGATGTCCCCCCTCCCCACCCGTATTTATTGTTATTTTTTTAGGTGACCTTCAATGAATTCTCTGAGTTCTTCGACTACTAAATTTGTAATATTTGTGTACCATGAAGAGTACATTACTTAACACTCTTAATAACACATGGGTTTAGCTGAGTAATAAACATACATGTATAAGACAAAACACAAATTCGCTAATTTCCTTTAGCTTTAAGGTGCGAAGAAAAATGGCTTAATTTTTAAGTCATTTATTTGTATTACTCAGCTACAGCTATCATGTCTATGTTGTTCAGGGATACTGTAAAAGTACAGTAGTATCAGCTGGATGGTGATCAAAGCATAGGTCACAGGCTGGTGACAGCAGGTTCTAATATTGAGATGGCACGTTGAATTGATCTTTTCCTAACGGTGCAGCGACCACCCTGTAAATACAAGACGTTTCGTAAATGTTTATTTAATGTTGGGCCAGCGTCGCAGACGCTGGGCCAACATTAAATCAACATTGGCGCAGCCTCCCATGTTTGGCGGGATAAGCTTTACCTCAGCTCAGGATACGTCTCCAGCTCTCTGCGCCGTGCAAAGCTAAAAATACAGTATCTTCTCACCTTACAAGTAGGCAGATACTTTTGGCTTTGCAGAGCAGCATAGGTTCAACAGCAGATTAGACTGATCTGAATATTTACAGGATGGCCATTGGGAGAATATCTCAAAATTCTCCGATTTATCCAAGATGCTCGTACATACTCTGTGGTGTATGTTTCATTATGAGAATATGTCGGTATCAGCCCATGTCGCACTCTACCTTTTGGGCCTACCTTGGCGATATGACGATATGGCGTGTGCCTTGATCGTGTTAGAAAATACAAACAAACGTTGTTCATTTTCGGTGAGATATTGGAAAATACAGCACTTGTCCAATGAATAAGGTGTTCGCCTGAAGGCTCACGCCTTACTCATTGAACGTGTGCTGCATTTTCCTCTATCGCACTCACACGAGCACCGTCTGTGTATCTTATTTAATCAAAAATTAAATACACATAGCCTAATACATCAATATATCTTAAAGCACATTTTATTGTTGCTGTTATTTCAGCGACATGTTAGTATGGCGGCTGCAAGCGATCGTGTGCGAAAGGTGTCCTGCTTTTCGCAGTCGTACCACACAGCAAACGCGAGACGTTGACCCACTGCTGGTTCAGTGTTGGCTAACCGTCTGCGACGCTGGCCCAACATTTAACCAGCATCGGATCAATGTCTCACGTTTGCTGGGTAGTAATTGTGGGTAATTAAATACTTATTCAATTTTTTTTTGAAAACATGCTTATATTATCCATGCGTGTGGCAAATATGAGCATGTGTTGTCTGGGAATATGAGCATGTGTAATTAATTACCATTTGACAATGGGGTAATATGAGCACTTTGCCATAAAAAAGGACATTCGTCAAAATGTTTTTTTTATGAGTAGTTTACCAAATAGAAGTGGCACTTGTTTACCTTGATATGACCCAAATGTCATTAAAGCAGATATATTTTTTTCTTTCATCGTATATACGTGGTTGCAATGGTTTCCTCTCATTTCACTGTATAATACGTTTTGGGTATTATGAGCATACTAATTTTAAGTATAGATATCTTGGCATGGGGTAATATGAGCACCATGGGCATAATAGATTGAAACAGGATGCTCATATTACCCCAGAAGAAGGGGGTGGTAACAAGCCTAATTTGACATAGGCATTCAAATGAATCAGGAAAAGCTAACTAAGACATTTATGATGATTTCACATTACAAAAATATTTCAGCTTTGTAAAGGTAAAACTAAGTTAGCATTTCTTCTCACTGGCCTGCTTCAACCCTATTCATTATACTAGACTAATCACAATATGCATTTGTTCATGCAAATGTACAGCAGCGACGAAACAAGGGTGTCACAGCGAGATTTAAGCCCGAAATATACCAGCTGCGCTACTAAGGGGGTAGTAAATAATAATGTAGGTAGTGTATGTACATAGGCCTACCAGTCATATGCCCTTGTGACTTAGGCCACTATTTTTTTTCTGTTTTAGATTAGGAGAAAATCAAAATGTATTGAGGAAAGGAGATAAAAAACATTACACCTATTTTTAGCAAAAGGTAGATGAAATTAAATATTCGGATCAATATTTTGTTCAAATCAATATTATTTTTATCTCCTGAAATGAACTTTTTGTCGGAAATTGGCAAAAATCCGAGTTAAAGACACATGTTGTTCTCGTTTTATGTGCGGCCTTCATCTAAAGAGCTTGTTCATATAAAATCGTTGAGTCATCATCAATGACTCTCACCGTGAGCAGGACACTGGTGGCTCTGTGAGATAAAACAGATAAAAAACACAGAGGTCTTAACTCTCAAAAAATGTGTGAATGAAAAGGCATCTTCGTTTTATTTGTCATGAATGCTGCGAGAGATAGGGTGGGGGCACTGGTGCAGTGGTTAAAGCTGCGTGCTTGGAAAGTCGGAGATCACGGGTTCGAACTCCACTCTAGCATTCTTGTTTCAAAGAAGCAGACGTTTCTTCCCCGCTAAAATTGTAAAGATTCAATATTGTGGGGAGCCTCCGTGACCGAGAGGTAAAGTGCTAAGCCTCAGACCGCCAGGGCTCGAATTTCGAATCCTGTGTCTGGAGGACAGTGTCATCTCAATCATCTCACCATCCTCAGGAGGCTCTCCTCGCCCAGTTTAGCCTATATGTGCACAAAGGTTGTCTAAAAACCCCATTCATTTCATTTCATTGCTTCGGGAAATAGTAATGTAGAGGCAGATTTCTCCACACACGAAGTAATCAGGGAATATTGAACTTGTTAATGGTTGGTCTGCGTTAACAACTGACCCACCAAGGGTGCGGTATTGAACGTATTATTGGTTTATCTAGGAGGAGTTTTCGTACAACCAGAATTTCCTCCAGACTAAACCACTACAGTCATGGCTTAGTCCACAATCTGGTTCAGGGTTTTACCAGTGATAAATCGATTTGGTGGGATGTCTGCATAAACAATTACACACGTATGAATGCCGAATCAAACACAAGATAGAAAAAATCTGTCCCAATGTCCAGAGATGCTGGGCCAACATTCAGCCAATGCTGACATCAAGCTAATATAATACGTTAACCCAATACTGGATTAATGTTGGGCCAAGGTCTGAAATATAGTCAATTTAATATTTTTTACGAATTTGCTGTGGGTCTAACAACTGTGTTTTTTCTAACCTTGTCCTCCTGGCGACAAATTTAAAATATGTAGGACCAAATTCAGCCGACTAAACATTTTATGTGAGTTTATCTTATTTTCATTAGAAAAAATAAGATTTATCTTACTGTATAAATCAAATCCATTGAACGAAAAATAGTGTAATCCGTAAGAATCAGCATGATCAGGACGTTCCAAATATTCATTTGAGCTATACTATTTGGACAGTTTTTTTACCTTATGGTGCAAAATGCGAAAGCAATTCTTATCTTAAGTTGATTATAAAAACAGTACATACCTGGAAGAACTGGGAGAGTTCTCTGACGCTCTATATACTAGAATTTGCGAAGAATAGAAAATAATTTTTATGTCATCTCCAGGATTATATTTTATGCGTTATCAGTGATATAATGGTTCATTAGGTTCGTATATACCCTCTGTGCGGCAAGTGTAAGTGCCGTGGAATGAGGGAAGAGGATATAACTCTCTGAAGATCAGATCTGATGTAATCAATCCGAAGTAGTCAGACTGGATACAAGCACGGCGCATGCTCGTCACCATGGAAACATATCTTACGTCATCAGCCCATGTGACTAACCAGCTTCCGGTTCTGCTTCACAAACGGAAGAAATCAAGGCATCTCAAACCTGTTATTACGGATCGACGTGCAAAGTCACGTGATATATGGCCACATGATGTAAGTTCGCAAGGGAGGAGAGTCAAAGGTCGCAGAAAAGGAATAATCAGAATTGGAAACTCATTCCTCATCAATCCAGATGACTTTTTTCAAGGGTCATTCACAACCTTCTGTGACTTTGATCATGGGTAACGTGTCTGTGGTGACCTTGACCTCTACAAGAAGGCCGGGGAGCCCCCAGGACCTGCGGGATATTCCTCCATCTTAGACAAACATCAGCAGACAGCCTTAGCAGATCATTTCATAGTACAGCATGGTGAGTTATACATCCATAGTGAATGTTTATATATTTACTTCCTCCATCTTAGACAAACATCAGCAGGCGGTCTTAGCTGATCCTTTCATAGTACAGAATGATGAGTCATTCATTATTCTATTCAGTCATTTATCTAATCATTCCTTCTTTCTTTTTTTATTCATTCGTTTATTAATTCATTCAGTTTTTTATTCATTCATTCATTCATTCATTCATTCATTCATTCATTCATTCATTCATTCATTCATTCATTCATTAATTCATCCATTCATCCATTCATATTTATTTGTATTTTTTATTTATACATTCAATTATTCATTCATTCATTCATTCATTCATTCATTCATTCATTCATTCATTCATTCATTCATTCATTCATTCATTCATTCATTCATTCATTCATTCATTCATTCATTCATTCATTTATTCGTTTAGTCAGTCAGTCAGTCAGTCAGTCAGTCACTTAGTCAGTCAGTATTACTGTACATTTTATGATTATCTCGCTCAGTGATTCTTCGATTTATCCGGATATTATTATTATTCTGGCTGGTTTTCTCGGGGTTCAGACTTTGAATGGCATACATATTAATTGTTTTGGTTGTAATTTATATTAACCTTTACAGCGCGGGGTCTTCTTACGTCTTTATACATCAGAATCTGACGTCTGTAGACCAAAGCAGTATAAAGACGGTCCCCGCACTGAAATAATTAAAATATTTATAATGGCCGTAGACCCATAATACAGGCCAGGAATTCAAATAAACAGGAAAGACCTAACTAAGACTTTTATGATGATTTCAAGTCTCCATTTAAATAAAATTACTTCAGCGTTGTAAGGGTTAATACATTGTCCTCTGGTGAGCATTGTCTTTACTGTGAGACAGTTCGGAGACAGTGAAGGTTTCCTCTGGTGATCATTGTCTTTACTGTGAGACAGTTCGGAGACAGTGAAGGTTTCCTCTGGTGAGCATTGTCTTTACTGTGAGACAGTTCGGAGACAGTGAAGGTTTCGTGTCATCACCCCTCGACGGACAAGGGGCTCGTCATAAGGACTTGTATCATCCTATGAGTGATGAGAATACAGCAGAATTAAGAGACACCGATGCAGAGCTTAGAAGGTTAAAAACTGTCGCTGCTGAAAAGGACGTCGACGAAGCTGAGCCGGGTGAGATAAACGTCGGTGGGAGCGGAAAGCTGGTTGGACTGTTGGAAGACCAGTCCTGTCTCGCAGGCTTAAAAAATTAGAGACAGCCACAGCCAAAGCAACACAGAAGAAGACCTACGGACGCTCACAAGCAACCGAGAATCGTGACGCAAAGACACGGTTCGTTCCTAATGTGCAAGACAAACCGTTTGTAGGGGAGAGTTGGGCACCTTGACCGTAGGGGCTCGTTGAACCACTTGACTTTTCTCGTTTACGTCACAATCGCCAGATATCCCGTCAATATGACTACCTGGTGGTGTGTGAACGAACCAAAAATTAAAGGGCACATTTGATCACCTCATCAAATTTTCTGCTATTTTTAAAAAAATATCTGCAAGAAAGTGAATTTGATGGGGTGATTTTAATTTCTTCTAATCTTTATTGAAACGTAGTATTAAATAACAATTTTCGTTTCACAGAAACCCTTTCAATGCCAATTTTGAATAAGAACTACTATTTCACATTTGTTTTAGCAAGAACAAAATTGGCACACATTTTATCTTGAGGAATTTAGATGGGGCACGTTGAACCATGAAAACTGAGGCACGTCGAACCATAGTTCAATATACAATTTAGGAGTGGGGCACCTTGAACATAGGGGCACGTTGAGCCACTTGATTTTTCAATAAAAGTCGGGTGTTGTACAAACACAAATCATATATAACTAGGCCATCACATATGGAAACAGTTCTGCTTATGTGTCATTTCAAAACCGTTATTTCTATTTTTATCGTGGTTCAAGGTACCCCCACTCATGGTTCAAGGTGCCCCGTAGGTGGGGCAGGTTGAACCTTTGAAAAAAATTAAATGAAATTTGATTTTTATCTGTGAGAGATTAAGTTCAAGTTTTTTTATGCCAGGAGTTTACTTTTTTTTACAGCTGTCATTTGCCATACAAAAAATAATTCAATTCCATTTTGACTTGGGAGAGGATTGAAAAAAAGAAAAAGTGGTTCAAGGTGTCCCACACTCCCCTACCTAATAACCAAAATGTTACTAGGCAAGATGTCTCAACAAATAACAAAAAAGATAGTCGTCCTAACGCACCGCCGCGGCAAATACAGCAAAATAACGTTGCTCAGCCGATGCACCCGTTTGTTTTTATCACCAAACATTCGGTGACAGAGCACGCACGTGCAGAGAAGCTTGCGCGTTTTCTCTAAACTGGTCGGCCAGAGCAAGGTAGCGACTCTTGCATCTGGCGAAATAACCGAGGCGCGACATGGCTCTGCGGAAGCTTCCTTTTCCAGCTTATCTCACTCTAAGTTATTATACGTCGCAAAGTCTAATTATCTGATCGACACGGGCGCAGCAGTCAGCGTTTTACTCAAATCTTGCGCTAACAGGACTTCAGACGCTGCCTGCCTTCCCCTTGTTGCAGCTAATAATACTACTATAAACACCTACGGTACTAGTAGACTCGTCGTCGACATTGGTCTTAAACGAGATTACGCTTGGACATTCATAGTAGCGGACGTCAAACAACCTATCATAGGAGCTGATTTTCTCATACATTACAGCTTACTGGTAGACTTAAAAAGTCGTTGTCTGAGTGAACCGGTTTAGCTATACCAGCTACTTTATCGTCCTTTAAACCGTTATCACAGAGTAGAGTCTACACTGTTCTAAACGACTACACAAAATTATAAGCTCAGTTCCCGGAACTAACTCGTCCTACAACGAAGGGCGAGCTAGTCAACCACGGTATTACACACAAAATAGTGACCAAAGGACACCTTGTGTTCGCGCGCCCACGAGGTTTAGCACCTGATAAATTAGTCACTGCGAAACGTGAGTTCGATGACATGATAAAGTTAGGCGTTATCAAACCCAGCGACAGTGAATGGTCGTCAGCGCTTCATATGGTGCCTAAGAAAAACGGAGACTGGAGACCGTGAGAAGATTATAGAAGTTTGAACGCTCAGACAGTACCGAATCGATATCTGATTCCTCATATACAAGATTTTACTCAACGTTTAGCAGGGTCGAAAGTTTTTTTCAAAATAGCCTTGGTACGGGCATATTACCTGATACTGGTTGAGCTGTCCGACGTATATAAAACAGCGGTTACCACACCTATCGGTTTGTTCAATTTCACTAGGACACCGGTTGGTTTAGGAAATTCTGGTCAAACTTTCCAATGTTTAATAGATCACGTTACGCGCGGACTAGATTTCGTGTTCGTATATTTGGACGATTTGTTAGTCACAAACCCCGACCATCGTACGCATAAGAAACATTTGAGAATTATTTTTACCCGTTCAGCAGAATATGGCATTATCATTGGCCCAGAGAAATGTGAGTTCGGTACTACTGAATTAAGTTTTTTAGGACATCATGTTTGTGCAGAAGGCATTTCACTGCTACCCAGTGCCGTAGACCGTATAGTTAATTTCGTTAGGCCCGAAAAGCAACGAGCATTGCGTCGATATCTAGGAATGATAAACTATTATCATAGATTTATACCACATTGTGCGGATAAGTTGACACCGTTAAAACAATTACTAGCTGCTGCTAATGAAGGACATACAAGATTATCACCTAAATCAAATTTCGACTTGAAGTGGAATGTAAGTGCAGATTCGGCGTTTATAGAGTCTAAGCAAATACTTGCTAACGCAACCCTCTTGGTACACCCAGACCACTCTGCACCATTGAATATCACATGCGACGCTAGTGATTTCGCCGTAGGTGGCGTTTTGCAACAGTACATCGATAATGTCTGGCAGCCACTTTCATTTTTCAGTAAAAAACTAACTCCCGCAAAGACACATTACAGCGCATTCGATCGCGAGCTTTTAGCAGTGTACGCTACTATAAGACATTTCAGGCATAACTTAAAAGGCCGTTATTTTTTTGTGAACACCGATCATAAACCATTAACTTTCGTAATGACATCAGTCACTGAACGCCCATCACTGCGACAAAGAATGCAGTTGGCTTTTATCGTCAAGTTCACAACAGACATAAGATATGTGAAAGGAGAGACAAATTTCGTCGCCGACGCTTTGTCATGACCGACCGTGTCCTTCATAGACAATACAACAACTATAACTTATAAAGAATTAAGCGCAGATCAAGGGCACAGGATTTACGCGGTTGTGACATTCAAAGTCTTCTACCATGAATTTTCAATTACTCAAATCATTCAATAACAATTTTATTTGGTGTGATGTATCAACAAGAAACATTCGGCCGCATATTACAGCAAAATTTCAAAAACAGGTTTTCTCGAATTTACACGGATTAGGTCATCCATCGCATAGGGCTACAAAGCTGTTGATCAATACAAGATTTGTCTGGCACGGAATGAATACAGATATTGCTAAATGGTGCCGTTTTTACAAAGGTTGCTAGACCGCTGAAGTATCTCGCCATAATAAGCCAGTTTTCGACGAACCTACCGAGCGATTTGACCACGTACACATCGATATAGTCGGACCCCTACCGTATGCTGACGGTTTCAGATATCTACTGACTTGTGTAGATCATTTCACACGTTGGCCAGAAGCCATACCGCTAGTGGATATTAGAGCTGAAACGGTGCCTGCTTTATCGTGTGGATAGCACGGTTTGGGACTCCCATCACTATCACCACGGATAGAGGCGCCTAGTTCGAATAAAAATTATGGGATGGTTTATGTAACCAGTTCAGGATAGTACGAAACAGCACAAAGAGCTGCCACCCCCAATCGAATGGCATGGTCGAGCGTTTCCACCATCAGCTTAAAGCAGCCATTATGGCACATGAATCACCGCATCCATGGACAACAACACTACCTGCTGTATTACTAGGCGCTCGTTCCGCCGTTAAAGAGTTATTGGGTAGGTCAGCCGCCGAAAACGTTTATGGTGCGACTCTCAGACTACCAGGCGAATTTTCACAGAAGTACATCGTCGACACACATACAGACTATAGATAACTATTCTGATAAGCTCCGTGTAGCCATGTCGCGTCTCCGTTTGTGCCCACCGCGCGATTCACCTCAGAACAATATTTTTCAATATAAGGAAACCGACACATGCTCACATGTATTTTTTGCAAAGAATCGCAATTGCACCGCCTCTAACCGCCCCTTACGACGGCCCATACAAGGTCATCGTAAGGAGCGGCATAGTCATGAAAATCCTGATAAAGGCAAGGTGGAAACGGTCTCCCTTGATCGAGTTAAACCTGCACACTTAGATAGCAAGCCCGAAACAGGTAGGCCTACAGAGAAAAAGCCTAAAACGCAAAATAATACGATGAATTCGAAAAATACTGCGATAGTTAGAAGGGTACCGGCTCTCAATCAGAATTCCGACAGAAGGAGAGCTGAACCGAAAGTGAAAACACAGACACGGTCTGATGCGGTTGAAAATGGTACGAATTTGGCCACTATTTCACAGCATAATGCTAATAGAGTAAATTTGCCTAAGCAATTCACACCTTATGTAGCGCCGCATTCGCCAACCCCCACCGCTTTCCACGCTAACAGGAGCAGCGGCGGTTTGCGAACGTATTCACCTGTACCTTTACACTTACGGGGTAAAACCCCTAATTCAAAAAACACGACCAAAACATCGAACGTTAAAAACAATTCGAACATTGCCGACGGCGATCAAATTGTACCAGACACAACCGTAAAACAGACCAGAGCTGGACGAAAAATCCACACTTCCGCATGTTTCGTGCAGATGATCCACGCTTTAGTGGCGCCTAACGACATCTACTGCGGGACCAACTGCACGAACCGTAATAATCATAATTTGTAAATAAAAGTTTGCCAGGCCTGGCATAATTAAAATGGTAATGTTAAATGTTGCCTAATTAAGTTACTTACAGAAGTTTTTTTACTGAGTACCGAATGTAATAATTAGATTTATATAGGTTGACCGTTACCCGTAGCGCAGCCGTATAATTCTTAAGCAAGCAACAATGGTGTTAAGAGGATTGGAACAATGGTGTTAAGAGGATTGGAACAATGGTGTTAAGAGGATTGGAACTATGGTGTTAAGAGGATGGGATAGATATAATTATACATATTAATTTGTTATGCTGCGCCTGCGATGTTACCAGCCACCAACGCTGTATTTTCACAACTGACTGTTTTACTGTTTGATAATTGTATGTTGGTTTTGTGCATTTCCCAAACGGAGCGGCGAACCGACGCTATCACCACAAGTTGACTTGGTTCGTACGTTTACACTTAACCCGTGGGTAATGTGGAGTTAGCTTCTCACCCGTTAGGAACTGCTCGGATTTTCCGACCACTGACGAGTGGCCGGGCTCGCCCAGCCTCGTTCTGATCAGCCTCTGCCGTCGTACTCCGTTTGGGAACTGTCTGCACTATATGAATGTCTAGACTACAGTAAAGTGAGAAATAACCGAAGAATGAATTTATAGGAGTTGTTTATCCCCGTCGTCCCGACGGAAATGATGGAAATGTAGGGGAACATAGCACTTCAACATACTCATATTGGCAACACGATCGTTCCTCGACATACCCATATGGGTTAGTCAGAGCAGTGGCCATAATTTTGACAGTTGGCCTAAATGTATTCACGTTCTATGCTGCCTCGTAGTGAAGGACAGTATCAGTAGGCCTACCCTTGACTTCATGCTCGAAGCGCGAAGGTTTTTTTCAAATCAAATTATGAAAAAGTAAAAACACTTTTTTCATTTTCAGGGGTCAAAACCTATTTTTTTGCTAACCCACAAAATGTTGTTTTGCTCAATGTTTGCCATTGAACCTGACAGTTTCAACTCCTATAGTTGTAGTGCCTTAACTCAAGTAATAATCCGTTATGTATACATGTTAGGTTGTCTTCTACTATGTTATTTCTAAATATAGAATTTTTCAAAATACGTCCATGTGGGGTTTGTTCGAGCAAATAACAAATAAAATGGGGCTAGTTCGAATGTTCAGACTAAACCCACAAAATATCTGGTACATCCAACACTGTTCAGACACACCCCATCCCATGTTCGAACTATAGCCCCAAGTGTGGGGTTTGTTCGAAGATTGAAAAATCTAACTTTACCATGCTTTTTTGACTCTTTGACTTTGTTTTTAATTTGAGAATATTGTATAGCCTACTAAAATAACATCTATAGTTGAATACTTCTGGACAAAAATATCAGTTTCCTAATTTCGTATAAAAAATAAACTCAAATTTTTTAAATTTTGTTTGAAATAGCCCCGGTCTCCCCTACCGTAACCATGGTAACTGGAGTATGCAATAAGACAATGTTAAAAATTATATGATGTTTTAAAAATCAAATCGAATATCATGCAAGTACAATAAATGTGGAAATCTTCGAAACAGATAGACATTAACAGAATTACAAGTAAAGCAAATTCCACTCTGGGCTTCCTTCGGAGGAACCTGAAGGCATGTCCCCCTAAACTAAGGGAGACTGCCTATTTCTCCCTGGTCAGATCATCCTTAGAATACTCTTCAGCAGTTTGGGACCCCTTTAGACAAAAAGATATTGATAAATTAGAAAAAATTCAAAGATCAGCAGCAAGATTTGTCACCCAAAATTATAGACAAACAGCCAGTGTGACATCTCTCCTTCAGAACCTGGGCTGGACTTACTTGAAAACAAGACGTAAAAATTCTAGACTTGTAAGCATGTTCAAAATTTTAAATGAGCTAGTCGAAATTCCTATCAATGACCGTTTAATCCCAGCGGACAGAAGAACACGTGGTGGGCACAATCAGGCCTATAAACATCTTAGAGCTAACACCACACTGGGACAAAATTCTTTTTGGCATCGAACTAGCCTATCCCTGATTGGAATTCTCTTCCGGCAGCTGCTATAGAATCAAAAACTGTGGCAGCGTTCAAGAGTCAGCTGGTTGACTAAGTCTACCAGCCCTTTCCCCCCTCCAGCCTGATACTCCACATAGGAGGTGCTGCTGGAGTATAATTTCAAAGATTCAAAGATTCAAAGAGACTCAGCTCCGAGCCATGTGACCATGCAAGCAAACCACACTCTGATTATTAGACACAAAGCAAATCCGCTCGAGCTCAAATAAGGCCGAATCTACGTCTACACAAATTACTACGACCTCTGGCGACTGCAAAAAACACCGAGGACTGGAAATATATTTCTGCAAAAAAGACTCTTTATGGCACTTATTTTTTATAATATATTATATTATTGACACTTTTCTTTATATAATAATAACTTTAATAATATACTACTGCATGTACTGGCATAATATTCCGCTGTCGATAGATAGCTAAGCTTTATTTTACTGTAATTTGTCGATTCTTCTATTATCGCTCACCTCCGTCACAACCCGGTCACCGTCTAACGTTACGCCTACTGGCTGCCTACTGAGTACTGGTCTACTGGTCCAAAATGAAAGTTAGATTTTCAGTATCCAGTCAGTCAATTTTCAAGCAATTGTCACGAAATTTTGTAAGCATTAATGTGAATAGGCATGCCTAGAAAGCGAGCGGAAAATATTCTGAACCAAAGTAGGGATTCATGTTATTACACCTTTTCTTAGATTAGATTAGATTTATTCAGTAACCATTGACATAAGACAAAAACATAATCAATAGTGCAAATACATAAAAATCATGGGTCGCCAATCATGTTCACCAGGGAATAAAACACCGAAAAGTTTCCTGGTGAGAATACCTATTTACACGGC
This sequence comes from Flabesymbios commensalis, assembly GCA_964017125.1. NCBI lineage: Eukaryota > Metazoa > Annelida > Polychaeta > Terebellida > Flabelligeridae > Flabesymbios > Flabesymbios commensalis. The sequence goes on from OZ024907.1 coordinate 91,305,212, forward strand.
GGTCCCTTGATAATGATCCATGATGGCGATGGCAAGAAATATTTTAGTCAATATAAATATATATAAATAATTGTTCTAACTGACCACACCAGAAATTGAAATATCACAGTAATTTGATAACAAGTCTACTCTGGCGGTAAGAAAACCACGCCGGAGAACAGAGAAAGGCTTACATTACAACATGCAAACACAATTGGAAGCCCATCCCACGTCCCCCTGCGGTAGGCCCACACCTCCGCTAGAGTAGAATAAATACCTATATAAAATAGAAAATATGTTATAATATAATAACAGTTACTATGCTAATTTTAGACTTATACTAGTCTATAATCATTTAAAATACTAAATATAAATAAAGTGAAAAGCTAGTAGTAGATATATACTCCATCTTCATGTCTTTATAACTCTGTCCACATGTGTTTTCTGACAGCATGTTTAAAAGTTAAAAAGTTTTCTTGCATTCTGAGATGTACCAGTAGAAGATTCCACATTTTACTGGCTGTGTAACGAAAAGACTTGGCACCCGCAGACTTTACATGTGGTAGGACTAGGAATTGCACACTTGTTCTAGTGTATCTGTCATGTTCTTGACTGACCATAAAAAAAGAATCTCGTAAATATTTTGGGGCTGTTCCATGAATTATTCTAAACATGTTGTTAAGTTTAATTTGTTTGACGCGTTCCGAAACAGGTAGCCAATTGATAATTTTGAATTCATTGAAACCAATATGCGTCCTTGGGGAGCAGTTCAGGACAAATCTGATGGTTTTTTTTTGAAGAATTTGAAGTTTTTGTTGGTAAACTTTCTGAAGACCACTAAACCATGCGGAGCATGCATAATCAAAATGACATTAAATTGGAGCTGATGCCAAAAGTTTCCTTGAAATTGTGTTTAACAATTTTGCATGTCTCCATAAGAATTTGAGTCGTGAGTTGCCTTTCTTAAGCATATTTTCCGCAATATAATTGCCATCTAAAGACTGGTCCAGATCTACTCCCAAATATCTCACACTCTTTGTAGAGGCTACCATGGTCTCACCACATGTAACATTCATTTCTGAAGAAATACCAAGTCTTTTCTTTGTACCAAAAAGTATTGATTCTGTCTTCCCTAAATGGATGGATAGTCTATTATCGACCAACCATCCATTCAGAGAAGAAAGTTCATTGCCAAGTTGTTGCTCAATTTTGTTGACATCCTTGCCAGAAACTAAAAGGGCTGAATCGTCAGCATAAAGAATAAGTTGACATGAGAGAGCAGCCTCCATGTCATTAATATATAATAAAAATAGCAATGGCCCCAGAATGAATCCCTGCGGTACTCCGCAAGGAACCACTCTTTGGGCCAGAAAAAATACCATTAATTTCAGTTTTTTGATTCCTGCCTTTCAAGTATGATTCAAACCATTCAATGGCCAGAGGATCAAAACCCAGAGCCTTCAATTTTTGAAGCAAGATATCATGATTGACTGTATCAAATGCTTTTTGCAAGTCGATCATGACCATGCCAGTATAAAAACCTCTGTCCATTTGAAAGCGAATCTGATCTGTCAGGTGTGTCAGACAAGTGTCAGTTGAAAAAGAGCTCCTGAAACCAGATTGAAAAGAATAAAATAAATTTTCTGATTTCATATATGATTCAATTTGATTGTATGTAACCCTTTCTAAAATTTTAGAGACAATGGTAAGAATGGACACTGGACGATAGTTCCCAGGGTCAGTTTTAGATTTTTTTTTGTAAAGGGGTATAACCCTCGCCGTTTTCATTTCATCCGGAACACAGCCTAAACGTAAAGATAAATTTATAATGTGTGAAAGAGGTGAAGAAATTCCACTCTCACCATCTTTTAGAAACCTTGCTGACAAACCATCAAGACCGGTCACTTTGCGAATGGACAGATTCCCTATAAGTTTTGAAATTACATCTTCACTTACCGGTGAAAAAATGAAAGCATTAGACTTTACACCTTTATTCTGGTAATAATTGTCAATAAAAGAGCCTCCAAAACCACCTGAAATATCAGGCAGTTTAGAAACCAGGTTTTCTGCAATAGTGGTAAAAAAATTGTTGAAAGTATTCGCCACTGTTTTTTTATCAAAAGAAATTTCATTTTCTATTTTTAAGCCAATGTTCGATGATCCTTTTGATGTTTTAGAAATACCTAAATTTTTAAAGGCCTTCCAAAGATCAGTGGAAGAATTTTTGCATTCCTCAATTTTATCATTAAAATACGTGCGCTTCGCTGATTTTATTAATCGCTGTAATTTATTTTTTATTAGACAAAAAGTTTTAAAATTTTCTGCAGTTCTTTGTTTCTTAATACCTGATACCTAATACCTATTCTATAGGCTATAGGCTTAGGCCTTAATATAAGTCAATGTAACGTGAGGATAACGAGTAGGCTAACAAATGGCAGGCCCTGCGCAGGGTGTTGAGCGATCCATATATTGTCGGAAGGCCCAGGCCGCCCACTTCTGAGCTAGCTAAAGTCTAAACCAAACAAAGTAGAAGGGCCCTGCAACACTGAGTTAGATTAGTAATTTACACTACTATGATATTTATTTACAGAAAATGTAGTGTTATCTACATCGTCATTGTCTAAAAAAAAACGGAAGCAAGATTTCATGATGTCGTCTAAGTATGTTGTTGAACTAGACTAAATAAACTGTCAGTGAGTTTGGTCTTAAATAACTTTGTAAGGGAAATGTTCTCGCAGGGATTTTTTTCTACTCACTGTGTGGTGGTGACTAGGTGGTGTAGATTTTTGGTGATTCATAGCGATCCATATATTGTCGGAAGGCTCAGGCCGTCCACTTGCGAGCTAGCTAAATTCTAAACCAAACAGCTGCGGAATTAGCTCGCTGCGAGTCGATAAGATTCTATTCTATTGTAATTTTTATGGACCATACAATATATAATAATGCGTGACATGCCAGCTGTGACCTCGGTTGGCGTTGTTCCCGCAGACGCCGACTTCTTCAAGTTCTTACCACCCCAGATAGACAGATATAGATAAACCCGCCATCAGATTAACTTGTATCGCATGTTTTTCGCCGATTTTTAGACCATTTGACATGTAGTAAATATGTAATTACGACGTCCCTCTATAAACCCATTAAACTGGTTTTAAAATTAAAGTTTGTTTTTAGCCCTGAATTTCATTACATGCCAGATAGTCCTAACTTTGGCTATCTACCGGATTAATACCCACCTGGGTATAACCTTCTAAGCCCACCACTGTGGTATTCGGACACTGAGGTGGCAGGGTTTGACACAAACTTTTATGAGACCAGCCCAGAGGATCTGGTGGACTCTACAATTTTTTTAGTGGTCCTGACAACAACTAACGTTACAACACTTGGAAATATTGAACCAGATTTTTTCATGTTTGCGATGTGTTTCCACATCGTTAATTTTGTAAAACCACAAAAGGCATGCAGGGCTCAAAATTTAGATTATTTTGCACCGGACAGGGGGGCAGGCATCTTCAAAATTCTACAGGACCCCTGAGAAATTTACCAGACTCCATGTTTTTGCTGTTTATTTTTCTATTTTGGTTTAACGGATGTTGCAATATGAGAAATTAACATGATTTTCACCGGCCACAGGGGCCAGTAATCAGGTTGGATTTACTGGACTTTCCGCGAAAATACCGGCGAATTCCGGTGGGCTGGCGCGAATTTCGAGCCCTGGGCATGACAGGAGACAGTTCAAGGATGATGATCAATCTTAATGTCAATAATTCATGACCCTCACATGTTTTGTTCCATCAAAAGGGTGAGAGAGCGTACAGTGTTTCTGGTATTATCACCCGCGATTTGTGATGATTGTTTATATCTTTGGGGCATGTTACAATTCTGATTAGGGCTGAATATTTTGGTGGTCCACAGGACCACTAGATATGAATGTTCTGGTGGTCCGACATAATTTCTGGTGGTCTCGGACCATTGGACCACCGTCAGTTATGAACGCTGGGTGGGTATAAATTTATAGGCCCACCACTGTGCCAATAAAACAGTGATGTGGGTATAAACTTATATTAACACTTGAGGTGGGTATAATCCGATATAATTTTTGGGGGTAAATGAGAAATTTGAAACAATTAAAAAAAAAATCTTTGGCAATTAAAGGGTGTATAGGTGTAGGCCCACCTACCATATGTAAGTGAATGGAGGTGGGCCTAATCCGGTAGTAGTACTACTACCGGATTACGCCCACCTTCAGTCACTTAGATATGGTAGGTGGGCCTAATCCGGTACTACTATATGAAGGGAATATTCTACAATCTTTAAACTGTAATGTTATTGATATGCCTTGAGGGAAAAGACCCCCTGGAGAAAGGCAGTGTGAATAACTAACTAATTATACCACTCGCCCGTTCGGGCGAGTGCATCTGAAGTGCTACTCGCCCAGTAAAATTTGAACTTGCCCGAAACAAGGGACACTATTTACCGGTAAGCTGATTCTTAAAACTGTGCCAGCTTTCAAGAGTCAGCTGGTTTACCAGCCTCTTTCCCCCCTGCAGCCCGATACTCCACATTGGAGGTGCTGCTGGAGTACAAAGTTCAAATTCAAGTAAGTCTGAGACGTTTTTAGTCAGTGGAAAATTGACAAAAAACTAATGACTTGTAAATAAATGTTTAAAACAGGATATGTGAACATATAAATTATAATGACATATATACATGGTCATGTATTGTATACATGTATTTAATTGGCAGTTTAATTATAAACATGTCATTTAGTGGTGGGCGTGATTAAATTATACTGTCTGTGACGTCCATTACCAATGTTTACATCTAGTTGCAGGACATAGATCTTTGTTTATATGTCATACACTGCACGTGTACCAGTATATAACAACACGTGTACAAATGCAGGTGTGTGCACCCATATCTGTTACAATTGACCCTATAGGGGGTGACACAATTGACCAATTGCTCGGACAAGTGTCGCGTACTTAGAGCTCAGTGCATGTGTACCGGGTCAGCAATGCATGTGTAGGCCTGCAGACACCAGGCAATCATCGGGCTGATCCGAAAATCTTTAATCGTGCTGTAAATTCGCCACTCTTTTAGGACCTGGCAGGTCACGAATGCGTGACATGGACTAAAACAAATCTATTGTGACAATTCATTATTTTCACAGCAGACCACATGTTTAAATTAATTTCGGCCAGCCAAACTCATCTGTTTTTTTTTCTACTCGCATTGGCGAGCAGACGAGTGCCCATCATGCACACTGGAAAAAGGTTTTCTTTTGGGGCCCGGGAATAAACAGCAAATAGGGGCTTGGATAATTTTTGGGGGTAAATGAGAAATTTAAAACAATTTATAATTTTTTTCTTGGGGATAAAAGGGTGTATAAGTTTAGGCCCAGCTACCATATGTAAGTGACTGGAGGTGGGCCTAGTCCGGTAGTAGTACTACTACCGGATTAGGCCCACCCTCAATCACTTAGATATGGTAGGTGAGCCTAATCCGGTAGTAGTATATAAAGGGAATATTCTACGATTTTTAAACTGTAATTATTTATATGCCTTGAGGGAAAAGACCCCCTGGAGAAAAGGGTTTTCTTTTGGGGTCCGGGAATAAACAGCAAATAGGGGCTTGAATAATTCTTGGGGGTAAATGAGAAATTTAAAACAATTTATAATTTTTTTCTTGGGAATTAAAGGGTGTATAAGTTTAGGCCCAGCTACAATATGTAAGTGACTGAAGGTGGGCCTAGTCCGGTATTAGTACGACTACCAGATTAGGCCCACCTGCCATATCTAAGTGATTGAAGGTGGGTAAAAACAAGTAGTAGTATATAATGGAACTTACATTTTATCCCCCGCCTGTAGGGGAAGGGCGATTTTAGTCGCGCCAGGATTCTGTCCGGCGTCACATTTTCTTGTGGGCGCAAAAACTCAAAATCTACTGGTCAATTTATTTTGAAATTTTAACATCACATTCCTAGCAAAATGGGGATGTGCAACTGATTTTTTAAAGATGCTACCGAATTTCAAAATGGCCGCCAGAGGTCAACACCAAAATTTTTGTGGGCGCAAAAACTCTAAAACTTAAAATCAGAAATTATTTAAATTTTACTATCACATTCCCCACAATATGGAGATGTGCAGGTGACTTTTTTAAGGTTTTGCTAAAATTAAAAATGGCCACCACAAATCAACTTAAATTTTTTAGGGGGGCGCAAAAACTCAAAATATTTGTCCGGTCAATTTTTTTCAAATTTTAACATCACATTCCTAGCAACATGGGGATGTGCAAGTGATTTTTTAAAGATGCCACCAAAATTCAAAATGGCCGCTAGAGGTCAACCCCAAATTTTTTTGTGGGCGCAAAAACTCCAAAACTTTAAGTCGGAAATTATTTAAATTTCACCTTCTCCACGATATGGAGATGTGCAAGTGATTTTTTAAGGTTTTGATGAAATTCAAAATGGCCACCATGGATGAAATTCATATTTTTTTATGGGCGCAAAAACTGAAAAATTGAAATCAGTAATAATTCACATTGTACAATCACATAACCCACCACCTGGAAATGTGCATGTGACTTTACTGAAATTTAAAATGGCCACCACAAATTGACTTTTTAAATATTAGTGGGCACAAAAAGCCTAACCTAATTTATGGCGGGGGATGATATAGGACTTCAGTCCTCTTGTTTACTACATGTTAAATAGATTAACTTTTAAGGTAGTCCTGTACAAAAATTTTTAATGAAATTTTCAGGGTAGTGAATGGAAAATAGTGCTTGAGAAAATAGTGCTTGAGAAATCAGCGAAAATAATTGAACACGGTTAATTTGAATCCGTCTATAGCAAGTGCTAATTTATTGATTTATTTTTGCAAGATGGTGATGACGTTTTTCCTTAGTCTAATTGTCCTACATTCCATACCTGTTACATTTGCAAAGAATTAGGCCTTAAAGGAAATATTTCAAAACTTTGAGTACCATATGGACGCCTAGCCGTGTGTTTGTAAAAATGAATTCAATTTGTAAAAGAAAAGTGAAGCAAATTGCATAGAAATAATGAGAGTTGTTCCTCAGCCATTTTGCATAATTTAATAGATTGAAGAAAACTGAGGCTGATTCACGTTAAATAGTCCTGGTAAAAACTTTTTGACAAAATGTTATTCCCAGAGCTTCACCAGAGCTGACCTTATAGACATTTTTAGATTGTTATATTTAACCCTGAAAAGAATAAAGGGTGACATATTAGGACATCTCGTTTCAAATATAATTTAAATGTAGACTATTTCTCTTCATTTCATTTGCAAGGAAATGATGTACACATTTAATGAATATATTTTCTTAAATAACAAATCGGGAAAGCAATTATGCCTAAGCTATTGATCTACATTAAAAAAAATAACAAAGTACGCAAAACTATGGTGCTAACTGCTCACCATGTAAAATTTCACCATGAAATACAAATTTAGATGTAGGCCGGCTTAATGCTGTTCATTATTTATTTGTCTTATGCATGATTAAAATCAGCTTTCATTTAGCGCAAAGAATGCCACCAAAATGCGCCAAATGAATTGTGTTGATTCAGAAATTTCCAGGGGGAGGACACCCTGACCCCCCGTAAGTGTCCCTCGCTTCGCTCGGGATATAGTCGCTACAAGCATACAGCAGTGCTACAAAAGTTGGAAAAAATGCTACAATCATTTTAAGTCTGCACACCCCTGTATATCTGTGCTGCATATTACAATCTTATATTTACCAAATGTTATATCAAAATCAAGTGTCATATTTTGTGAAACGTTTGACTAAAAATTCAATAATAATAATAATGTTTATTATCTGAAACATGCATACATATTACATACATAATAGTATATTACAGAAAAGGAGGAGTGAAGCCGCCATTTTTTGTGTGTGCAAGTGCAGTAATATTTTAAGAATGTGAAATAAGAGATAAAAATATGAGAGGGAAAAATCAGACAATAATTAATTTAACCATTTTTTTTTCAGGAAGAGTTGCATTTCAGTTCATGAATGATGTTTTTGTCTGCGAGTGTCCAGTGGTTGATTCTCGTAACGGTAGCGGTATGCTGTTATGTGAACTCTCTCTGGTGTGGGTTTGTGTTTGACGACGCTTCTGCCATCAAAGACAACAAAGACTTGAGACCTGAAACACCGATGATGAACCTGGTCTGGAATGACTTTTGGGGAACACCCATGAATAAGGTATTATTACATCTGAGACAAACTAGGACGTCTTGCTAGAAGAAGGAAACTTTAAACATTCAAGATCCATCAAAGCATAATTTTTTATCTCTGAAGAATGACTTGATTTCCTAAAACTTAGGTGTTTTAGAACAAAAATAAATAATAATGTTTTTTTCATTTTGTTAGCAAACAGATGGTGTAAGGGAAATAATGATGCCTATTTGTTTCCATCAATTAAAACACATTATAAACACATTTTATCCACACAATTTAAATTTATGCTTCAAACTGTCCTGACACCCAGCTATTTATATAAAATGACACCAACCAGTCTATGTTTACCCAGCAAACATTCAGCTGATGTTGGTACAATGTTGTGCCAGCATCATAGACGATGGCCAACAATGGATTAGTGTCTTGTGTTTGCTCCAGGTATATCAACTCTTGTTCAATGTATAAACAAGTTTTATAAACATTTTAAAATCTAATTTTTTAAGCCTTAAAGCGCTAAGAAGTAGAATTTAATTTCTTACTCACTTGTGGCGAAAAAATATGCCTACTTAGGCCTAAAAAATTAAATTAAGCCAACGTTGATCTATCGTCTTGTGTCTGCTTGGTTTGCATGGCTGGGTTACCACATTCTATTCTTGATGTTTATTTTTGACAGGAGCGGAGCCACAAGTCGTACAGGCCGTTATGTGTGCTGACATTTCGTCTAAACTACATGTTGTCCGGCCTTGAACCCATGACCTATCACCTTGTTAACGTTCTGCTTCATGCAGCCGTCTGTTTGCTCTTCCTCAAGTATGTGAATTCACCCTTATCCTGCTAAGTTGATCTATTTAAATTTTCAACCACTTGAGGTCGTGTCTCGCTACTGCGATCCACAACCCCATGTTGTTGAAAATTACTCATATTAGTTTAATTTGAGATCAAACATTTACAAATCTTGATATTTAAACACCCATTTCATTCCCAATATCGGTGATTCTATCAACTAATAATGCAGGTTTAAAACAACAATAGTCACAGCAGGCAAAGGGTTAACACCTAGAGCTCTGTTAAATTACATTTTTACCCACAGGCAGTTGTGTCTCGCTACCGCGATCCACAACTTCAAGTGACTAAAAATTATTTGGAATTTAAAAATTGAAGTTATGGAAAATATCTTGATCTGAAGGGTATTTCACTTTAAAAAACTAGATATGCTGAACAAAACAATGAAATCATTGTAGTTGACAAGATTTAACACCTAAAACCTCTGAGGACCAAGCTCAGAGGTGCGCTAATCATTAGCATCATTAGCATAATTATGTGTAATAGTCGTTTTAGCATTGTCAGATTTGCACAAGTTTGTCAACATGTACCCGACAGACGAGCAGCTAGTGAATTAACCGTACCATCTAGTGATGCACGCGCACAAAGATTTTTTATTTTGATAAATAGTTCTAATTAAAGTACTAATCACATCTATTGCCTTTTTTAAGATTTTTATTTCAACTTTAAACAAGAATATTTGAAGGAGAAATGGACATTAAGATGGTTATATATATGCTTTGATTTAAATTTTACAAATGTAACTAATTTTTACACACTTGAAGTTGTGGGTTGCGGTAGGAAGACACAACTTCAAGTGAATGAAAAGTTCAATTCTATAATTTAGCAGTTTAATGGTTAACAGTTCGGTTAATTCTCTAAGAAGAAGTATTCTCTACAAATGGGTTGTGATTCATCAAAATTTTGGTCTTTAATTTTTTAATCATTTGAAGATTAATAATGATCTGCCAAACTGGTAAGTGAATTGGTGTGACCTAATAAAAAATCTAAGATGATAAGTGTTCGCAAAAAAATCTATATTCAAGCATTCTCACCTGTGGGAAGTGGGACACCAGAAAACACATTTGAATTTTAAAGATTAAGATGTCCTGTTTTTGTTACAGAGTCTGTCGCCGGTTTATGCGGCCAACTACAGCGTTCATAGCGGCCATGATGTTTGCTATTCATCCCGTACACACAGAGGCTGTAAGTTAACCCCTTAGCACTTGTCGATCAAGTCGTTTCCAATCACTTGAAGTTGTGAATCGTGGTAGCGAGACACAAAATCAAGAGAGTAAAAATTAAAATTGAATATCTCAGTGTTCTAAAGGTTAAGAGACATCCTAGTTACCATTATCATTTATGTTTATGTATTACAGGTGACGGGGGTTGTCGGGAGAGCTCATTTATGTTTATGTGTTACAGGTGACGGGGTTTGTTGGGAGAGCTCATTTATGTTTATATGTTACAGGTGACGGGGGTTGTTGGGAGAGCTGAGCTTCTATCATCTCTCTTCTATCTTGCCGCACTCATGACGTACGCCAAGTGTTGTCAAGCTGATTACTTAGGTATATTAACACTTGCCATTTTATAAGCACTCGCAGCGTACTTCCAGTGAGTGTTTATAAAAACCCGGCCGTTTATAAACGGTCAGTTTTGTTCACTTGTATAGCAAAGGGACCAGCCCCATAAAATTACGAATTACAGTGCATAACTTCATATAAATATGCAATATGAAGAAGCAGTCTAATTAACTATATAATAATCTACATTTTTACATGGTATTAGCAGATTGTAACGGAAACGTATATTTTTCAACAATGACACTTTAAGGAAGTGACGGTCAGTGGTCAGCAAACCTATTCCTGGCGATTTTTACCTATTAAAGCATCGTATTTCACAGATTTTGCTTCCCAAGTGCATTACTAAGTAGTGATGTGCTGTGTCAATTAATACATCATACTAAATCTGGTATTATAAAGAGAAAATGTCAAGTTATTATGGAATAAAATTGACATTTAATTAGCCACATCGGCTGACCGTTTATAAACACCAGGGTATTTATAAACACTCGCCGGAAGTGCGCTGCGAGTGCTTATAAACAGACGGTCGTTTATAAACGGCTAGACCCGTACCTCCTATCAGTTTCATTGTAATACCAGTGATAGATCTCATGAAAGTGTAGGCCAAGTTCACAGATGGGTGACTTTGAAACAGATAATAGAAAAATGCATGCCGTATGCCGCCAGCTTTGGCTTTTACGCCAACATGGTCCAACAGATTTTTTTACCAGAAGTTAGGGTCAAAGGTCAAGGTCAAAGAATAAAAAAATGTTTTGTTGGCGTGATTACTTGGAAAATAATTATTGGATCTCTCAAATTTTTTATGTGAGGCTACTCATGAGTATTGAGATGACCTGCTTTGCTTTTCACCGATGATCAAAATGGTCGCCAGCTGGCGACTACACATTGATTTTATCAAGCAGCTGTACACCACCAGCTTTGGTTACTATGCCAACATGGTCCAACAGATTGAATTCATACACAAGCGTTCAACCCCTCTGGTCAAGTTCATAGCTCAAAGGTCGAGTTCAAGGTCAAAGATTTTTAAAAATGTTTTGTTAACGCGATAATTTGGACGAAAATATTGGATCTCACCAATTTTTTATGCAAAGCTTTTTTGAACATAATTTTGTATGCCTCCTCTGCGAATCGAGCGAGGGTTTTATGTTTTCGAGTTGTCTGTCTGTCCGCTTGTCCGTCCGTCCAGTATGCTAGCGGAGGCACACATTTGAAGCATATGCATCAAATTATTCTACTAGTATTTTATTTGTTGGGAAGGTAGAACATCTAAACCAATTAAAATCCTGCAGTATGGCAAAAATTTATGATGACGTAAAATATGATCACAAGTGATTTTAATAAAAAAACATTTAATTTCAGGATTTATCTGAGTGATAAGAAATATGTTTTTACAGTGATCTCTGTTTTTTATGTTTAGCTTGGGGTCACCTACTGATGACGGTATCCCTGGTAGCTGTTGCCGTTTTATGCAAGGAGCAGGGTATCACTGTGGTCGGTGTTTGCTGCGTCTATGAAATAGCTATTGCTCAAAAGGTTAGCTTTCTATTTTGAGTTATATTTAACTTTCATCCTGCTAAGTATTTTTTTTTTCAAATAATTTTCACCCACTTGAAGTTGTGATAAATGGCTCATGTGTCTTGGTCTACATATAGGGCATCACAACGGGTGAGATTGTCTGAATTGTCCACATGGTCAGTAAACAGGATCCTTTTTATGGTACAAATGCAGTGTTTCTTCCAGCCATTTCTAACATGGCGCAGCCCCATGTTTCCTTTTGTGAACGCCATGTTGCCCTTCATGTGCGCCATGTTGCCCTTCATGTGCATCATGCTGCCCTTCTAAATTCAGACAGTGATATGCTTCTTTGAATTATTGTTACGTCATAGTCAGCCCACCCACTGATATCACACGTTCACACCTATGACGCAATACCTGTTAACGGCGTGTGTAAATAGTGGTAATAACTGGCGATGCATGTTTAATTTATTCTGTTTGGAACTTTAATTGGGGAGGGTTGGTGTTGGAAATGCCCACCCGAGTCAACTGGCTGCCCAGTGTGCATAATAAGATGCCCCCAATGATAGCATGACACCATGCCACTTCTGAATCCTGGATGAAACACTACAAATAGCAGGCTTTCACCTAGGGGGTGTTGGGGAGGCCACACGACACCCCCCCCCCCCCCTAAAAAATAAAAAATATATTTAAAATGCAAATATATGCTGTTTTTTCCGCATTGAATCATTTGAAGCCATCAAAAACGTTCCACTCAGGTCGAATTTGAGTAGACCCTGACACATGGGCCAATAAATAAAACACCACCAAATTGATACACTGGTGCTGGGAGGTATGTCCTCTGTGATTGTCAAAACATATCTATAGATTCCTTGGTATTATTTACAGTAGAACCTAATTTGGCAGACACCATGAGCTTTTTAGAGATCGGTAAAATGGCATGAATAAACAAACACGGGTTATGTCTCAGTGTTGGGCCGGCGCTGGTCCACCGTCTATAACGCTGGCCCAGCGTTGGCCCAACAAGGGACGCGTCTTGAGTTTGCTGGGTGTAGGCTTATATGTTTTTTTTGCACTTTGCACATATTTTTTTCCACAAAACCGGGTAATGTTTTCTTGTTTATTTTGTGAGGACGCATATGCCACTGGGCGTCAGTTCCTTTTTGTCACTTACCATGATATGATGTATTGATACATTGTATTTATATTTTGTTGTTTGTTTTTCTGTGACAATAAAAAAACTATTGAATCTTCACCTATTGCTGCATCCACATATATATGGTTCAAAGCATTTTTTCTAAGAAAAACAAAATCCTATGAAGTTGATCAAAAAGTTAGTGGTGTTAAATTGATCATATAATTAAATTTGGATGATTTTTTAAGAAACTTGGAAAATAGACCTATTTTCATCATTTGAAGCTGGAAGTTGCGTTAGCAATTCCAGCTTCAAATGATGAAAAATAGAAACAGACAATAATACAATGAACATGTGGTATGGTCTACCCAACAAACATGAGATGCAGAACCAGTGTTTTTTTATTGTTTGTGTGGATCCCAGACGGTGGACCACCATAAACCCTTTCAGTCCTGACTTTACATTGTCATATTCATCCACTACAAGCCGCGAATTGCTGCCGCAATTCTCGACTTGTAGTGGATGAAGATGATTTAAAATGGGTGAAAAATTAAAGAAAACGACCATGTTTTAGTAAACTAGTTTTATGGGAATTTTCATTCTAAAACCCCTAGTGGTAGGAATATTAAGTGTGTTTTCAGGGATGTAATATGATGCTTTAATGCATCTTAAGGGCTTAAAGGGTTAAAAGAACATTGTCTAATTTTCCATGTCTACTGAGTGTACTGTATTGTCCCTAAAGTTTTTGTACATAACAAATTCCACAGCAATTATATACTGTAATATCCCTAATTTCTACAACTCCTGGATCTGCAGTAGGACATTAGGTAGGATTATCCACCAAACTTCTGCACTTTGTTTCAACCTTTGAACTCACATATATATTGACATATATATTTCCAATTTTTCAATTTTTTACTTTTTTAAAATTCATGAAATATTATTTCAAACATTATATATGTCATCAAGTTATTACTACTTCTTATAAATTAGTCATTTTATTTTTCTAAATATGACTGATTCATCCACTTTGCTGGGTGAAATGGAGGAAGCATCCCGGCACCCAGCTTTGTCCTTGATGTGTGAATCCCTGTTACAATTCCCAACTCAACTTGAATTAAAAAGTTCCAGATTTTATGATTTGCCAAAGTGTAATAACCGAAACAACAGCTCAGAATTTCTTTTTTAAAGATGATAGCATCTTAATGCAATTACTTATTAAACACTCAAAGCACAGTCCTCCATCTATAAGGAGGGCGATCTAGCCGGTGCTCCTCTCGCGCTCCCTAGACGATTGCTAGGAGTTTGCGAACGCCCCATAATTTTTCTGCATTTCGAGATTAAGGACATATTTTACTTTTATAACTTTTTACATACCGTATATGTGTGCTAATAAAAACCAAGAATGTCTAATGTAGTCGACATCAGAGCTCTAGGGGTTAAAAAATGTCATGTGATTTATAAATGTGATGATTGAGCTTAAAGGTTATTTTCCTTCATTTCTAACCACTTTGCAATAATGCCTATGAAAAATAGCTAATGGTGAAGACATTTCTATGGTCAATTTATTTCATTAAAATTGCTATTATTGCATTTTCAGCTGATTAATGTCATGTCTCTTAATTAGGAAGGTATGCAATTCTAAAAAAAATTCAAATATCGAATGGCTGATTTATCATATTTAATCTGAATTCAATACGCAAGGTCGCAGAGGAGAAAATGATGATGTTACGGCGTTGGGCCGTTGGGCCGTCCGTAAACAATTCGTTTCCGGAGCATATCTCTGAAAGTACTTGTCCGATTGTCTTTAAATTTTACACACAACACCCCTAGGGGGTCTAGTTGTGCCTTTTGGGGTATTTGAACTTTGACCTACTTCTGGTTCAGAACTATGACCTATTTAGACGTTTTGACGCGCACTTCGTTTCCGGAGCAGATCTCGAAAAGTACTGGACCCATGACAGTCATATTGCACATACATGTTCTCTAAGGTCCCTAGTTGTGCCTTTTCAGGTTTTTGGACCTCGACCTTGAAGTTGACCCAGCACTTTGACCTAATTTATAACATCGGTAAATCCGACTGAAAGATTTTGCGGAATATCATGAAAACCGCTCAAGATAGCTACACCATTACTATAAAACAAATTGTGAGGTTTCAGGAGAGGATGCATCTTGAAAAATTTCAAGTTGATAAAATTCAAAATGGCCGCCTATCGGCCATTATTCACCTCGACAGGCCTGATATTGTGGAATATCATAAAAACCGCTCAAGATATCTACACCATTACTATAAAACAAATTGTAAGGTTTCGCCAAGTTCAAAATGGCCGCCAATCGGCCATTATTCACTTTCACATGGCTGTTATTTGGTAAACCGTGCTAGATGGCTAGACCATTACTATAAAACAAAATGTGTGATTTCAGGAAAGGATGCATCTTGAAAAAATTCGACTTGATAAAATTTAAAATGGCCGCTTATCAGCCATTGTTTACTTTCACAAGGCCGATATTTGGTCAACCGTGCTAGATGGCTAGACCATTACTATAAAACGAAATGTGAGATTTCAGATAAGGATGCAACTTGAAAAAATTTGACTTGATCAAATTCAAAATGGCCGCCTTTTCGGCCATTATTCATTTTCACATGATATTTGGTGAACCGTGCTAGATGGCTAGACCATTACCTGATTACTATAAAACAAAGTGTGAGTTTTCTGGGGAGGATGCACCCTGAAAATTTTCAACTTACAAATTTAAAATGGCCGACAATCAGCATTATTTACCTCGATAGGCCTGATATCAGGTAAACCGTGCTAGATAGCTAGACCATTACTATAAAACAAAATGTGACGTTTCGGGAGAGGATGCCTTTTAAAAACTTTCGACTCAATCGAATTCAAAATGGCCGCCTATCGGCCACTATTTACTTTCACATTGCTGATATTTGGTAAACCGTGTTAGATAGCTGGACCATTACTATAAAACAAAATGTGAGATTACAAGAGAGGATGCATCTTGAAAAAAATTGACTCAATCAAATTCAAAATGGCCGCCTATCGGCCATTATTCACTTTCACATAGCTGTTATTTGGTAACCGTACTAGATGGCTAGACCATTACTATAAAACAAATTGTGAGATTTCAGGAGAGGATCCATCTTGAAAAATTTTGACCCAATCAAATTAAAAATGGCCTCCTATCGGCCATTATTCACTTTCACATGGGCGATATTTGGTAAACCGTGCTAGATGGCTAGACCATTACTATAGAATGAAATGTGAGATTTCAGCTGAGGATGCATCTTGGAAAATTTCGACTTGATCAAATTCAAAATGGCCGCCTTTAGGCTATTATTCACTTTCACATGGCCGATATTTGGTAAACCGTGCTAGATAGCTAGACGATTACTATAGAATGAAATGTGAGATTTCAGCTGAGGATGCATCTTGAAAAATTCTGACTCGATCAAATTCAAAATGGCTCCCTATCGGCCATTATTTACTTTCACATGCCCAATATTTTGCAAACTGTGTTAGATGTTAGTCCATTACTATAAAACAAAATTTGAGGTTTCGGGGGAGGATGCACCCTAAGTTTTTAACTAGTTTATATCAAATTCAATATGACCGTAAATCAGCTATTAGCTACCTTGATTGGCCTGATATCGGGTAAACCGTGCCATTACTGGTATACTGATTAGGATCATTAATTTCAATGGAGGTTTGCAATCTCTGACAGACTGTCTAGCTCTTATCTTACTCTTAGACTGAGCTTCTTAGACCTAGTTGTCTTGCGTCTTGATTTTTGACCTAGCCTAGGACTACATTAAAAACCCTACACAAAATTGCTTAAATCAAATTCTAATTCGTCGCGGGAGCACCTGGACTTATGTAGTCTTGTTCTGATTGAAACCAATCTTTGGACATATCTTAGTGCAGTTGCAACAGATTTCTAGATATATGATATCATAAATCTTCTTCATTCGTCTGTTTTATCCAGATGGTTCCTGGTGACGTTATAAGCTTGTTCGGCCAGGCTGTGAACGCTATGTCTGTGTTAACACACCGTTTAAAGCTCGCCATCACCCGATCTCTGTGCCTTATTCTCTCTTTATTTGTCTGTTTTATCCAGATGATTCCTGGTGACGTGATCAGCTTGCTCAGCCAGGCTGTGAACGCTAAACCTGTGTTAACACATCGTTTAAAGCTCGCCATCACCCTATCTCTGTGCCTTATTCTCTCTTTATTTGTCTGTTTTATCCAGATGGTTCCTGGTGACGTTATAAACTTGCTCCGCCAGGCTGTGAACGCTAAGCCTGTGTTAACACATCGTTTAAAGCTCGCCATCACCCGAACTCTGTGCCTTATTCTCTCTTTATTTGTCTGTTTTATCTAGATGGTTCCTGGTGACGTTATAAGCTTGTTCGCCATGGCCTGGCTGTGAAGGCTAAACCTGTGTTAACTCATCGTTTGAAGCTCGCCATCACCCGAACTCTGTGCCTTATTCTCTCTTTATTTGTCTGTTTTATCTAGATGGTTCCTGGTGACGTTATAAACTTGCTCGGCCAGGCTGTGAACGCTAAACCTGTGTTAACACATCGTTTAAAGCTCGCCATCACCCAATCTCTGTGCCTTATTCCCTCTTTATTTGTCTGTTTTATCCAGATGATTCCTAGTGACGTTATGAGCTTGCTCGGCCAGGCTGTGAACGCTAAACCTGTGTTAACACACCGTTTAAAGCTCGCCATCACCCGATCTTTGTGCCTTATTCCCTCTTTATTTGTCTGTTTTATCCAGATGGTTCCTAGTGACGTTATGAGCTTGCTCGGCCAGGCTGTGAACGCTAAACCTGTGTTAACACACCG
Organism: Flabesymbios commensalis; assembly: GCA_964017125.1. Classification (NCBI taxonomy): domain Eukaryota; kingdom Metazoa; phylum Annelida; class Polychaeta; order Terebellida; family Flabelligeridae; genus Flabesymbios; species Flabesymbios commensalis. The sequence continues at coordinate 91,323,312 of OZ024907.1, forward strand.
TTTAAAGCTCGCCATCACCCGATCTTTGTGCCTTATTCTCTCCACGGGATGTCTGCTGTTTGCTCGGGTCAAGGTGATGGGCGCTCAACTACCTGTCTTCACAAAGTAAGTCTAATTTAATTTATTTAACCCTTGTCTTGTTAAGACCACATTATATACGGTTTCAAGCTAGTTCCCAGCCACATTAACCCTAATCTTGCTAGGTAAATTTATTTGATTTTTCAACCACTTGAGGTTGTGTCTCGCTACCGCGATCCACAACCTCAAGTGGTTGAAAATTACTCCTATTTGTTTAATTTGAGAGCAAACATTTACAAATCTTGCTGTTTAAACTGTCATGTCATTTCCAATAGCAGAGATTTAATTGGCTAATAAAATGGATGAAAAACAAGCATTGTCGTGATTAGCAGGCAAAGGGTTAACCCTTACAGCGCAGGGATCGACTTTTGACGTCAGAATCTGACGTCTGCGAGTTTAGACGTCAGAATCTGACATCTGTAGATGTCAGATTCTGACGTCTAAAGTGGATCCCCTCACGCTTAAGAGTAAAAATAAAATAGTTCTTAGACGATTAACAAACAAAGACATTTTTGATAATTTCAAATTAAAAAAAACCCCTCTGGTCTCCATAATTTATACAAAAATAATTCGGCACTTCGAGGGTTAAATGTCCCTAAAATCGTTAAAAAAGTGCATCAAATAATGTGATCTGGAGATGTCTGTTTCTTAGTAACTCTTAATTATATTTTTCACATGTTTGGTCCTAAATTAAATGAATACGAGTAGTTTTCACCCACTTGTTAATCACACACTGTTTACTTTGTAATATTATAGCTTTAATATCTCAACGGCCGTAGTAGTAGTAGTAGTAGTAGTCCTTCTCCTTGACTCTACCATTACTCTTAGTCTATTATAGGTTTAATAATCCAGCGGCCGTAGCAGACACCCCGGCGCCATCTAACACTAAGTTACCTTCTCTCTGACATTACTATTGCTCTATTACAGGTTGGATAACCCGGCGGCCGTAGCAGACACCCCGGCACGGCATCTAACACTAAGTTACCTTCTCTCTGACATTACAATTACTTTATTACAGGTTTGATAACCCGGCGGCTATAGCAGACAGCCCGTTGCGCCATCTAACTCCAAGTTACCTTCTCTCTGACATTACCATTACTTTATTACAGGTTTGATAATCCAGCAGCCGTAGCAGACACCCCGGCACGGCATCTAACACTAAGTTACCTTCTCTCTGACATAACCATTATTCTATTACAGGTTTGATAATCCAGCGGCCATAGCAGACACCCCGGCGCCATCCAACACTAAGTTACCTTATCTCTGACATTACCATTACTTTATTACATGTTTGATTATCCAGCGGCCATAGCAGACACCCCGGCGCCATCCAACACTAAGCTACCTCCTCTCTGACAGTACCATTACTCTATTGCAGGTTTGATAATCCAGCGGCCATAGCAGACACCCCGGCGCCATCCAACACTAAGGTACCTTCTCTCTGACATTACTATTACTTTATCACAGGTTTGATAATCCAGCGGCCATAGCAGACACCCCGGCGCCATCCAACACTAAGGTACCTTCTCTCTGACATTACTATTACTTTATCACAGGTTTGATAATCCAGCGGCCGTAGCAGACACCCCGGCGCCATCCAACACTAAGGTACCTTCTCTCTGACATTACTATTACTTTATCACAGGTTTGATAATCCAGCAGCCGTAGCAGACACCCCGGCACGGCATCTAACTCCAAGTTACCTTCTCTCTGACATTACCATTACTTTATCACAAGTTTGATAATCCAGCGGTCGTAGCAGACACCCCGGCGCGCCATCTAACTCTAAGTCACCTTCTCTCTGACATTACCATTATTCTATTACAGGTTTGATAACCCGGCGGCCGTTGCAGACACCCCGGCACGGCATCTAACTCCAAGTTACCTTCTCTCTGACGCTACCATTACACTATTACAGGTTTGATAATCCAGCAGCCGTAGCAGACACCCCGGCACGGCATATAACTCAGACTCAGATTCATTTATTTGATCAAATAAGTTACTCTGAGTTACCTTCTCTCTGACATTACCATTACTCTATTACAGGTTTGATAATCCAGCGGCCGTAGCAGACACCCCGGCACGGCATCTTACACTAAGTTACCTTCTTCCCGTTAACACCTGGCTGTTACTGTGCCCACACTGGCTGTGCTGTGATTGGACGATGGGTACACTACCTCTCATCACCAGCCTGTTTGACCTTCGAAACCTCATCACACTCGTGTTCTATGCCACAGCCGGCTGCTTCCTCAGACGTGTCTGGCGTCACAGAGGCTGTAGATCCCGTGCTATCATCATGGTGAGTAACAATTTATCTCATTTATCCCTTAAACCGCTAAATTTATTAAATGTGAGCCATGGAGACCAAAGGATTTTGTTCAATTTGAAATTATCTTAGATGTCTTTGTTTTCTGTTTTTGAGATCATTTTATCTAATTTTTTTGAGTAACTGTTATGAGTCTACGGTCACTATAAATACTTTTACACTTACAGTGCGGGGATCGACTTTAGATGTCAGAATCTGACGTCTACAGACGTCAGATTCTATAGTCTAAAGTTGATCCCCACACTGTGAGGGCTAACCCTGCTGGGACCGTATATACATGTCTTCCTGCATGTTACAGTCACACGGTTTCCGCCAGTTAGGTTTGAGTGGGGGGATTCAAAAATAATGGATTTTCGAAGCTGCCCCCCAGAAAAAAGTTTTAAATTTTAGCGCTTCGAATGGGTTATTTAAACTGAAATGACACCAATTATGAAAAATATTTTTCATTATCTTTATGAATCAGAGGGGGGGGGGGGGACATCCCATCTTTGGTACTGATTGGGGGGGGGAGGCCAAAGTTCTCACACTTTAAAAAAATGTACAGTATTTAGTATCGGCTCTGACCACCCCACCCCCATCTCATTACGTAGCACTGAGATGTGAGAAAACGCGATATTTTACATAAAATTATAGGGCATTTGCAGGTTTGCATGACAAAGACGCCTGTTCTGAAAAACAAAACCTCAAATAATCATTTAAGATGTTTTATTTAAAAAATTAAACCCTTAGAGTACTGAATTCTACTATTGTAGCGTCTCAGTGTCTCTATTTGCACTTTTGTGAGGCCAGACATTTTTTCTTAGGTTTCATTTCGGATTTAAATATACCGGTAATGTCGAAGAAAAATCAATTTTCTTTTATTTTCTATTTTTTGTATACATATAACCAGATTTGCCACGGGTCATCATGACTTTTTCATGACAATTTATGTTGTTCATGTTTTTCATGACCGTCATGAAAAACATGAACAACAAAAATTGTCATGAAAAAGTCATGATTTTAACTCATTTCATCTTAAGTCATGAAAAAAATCATGATTTTTATTTCTTTTGACAATCATGCCAACCAATTTCCCATGTGTCATTTGTTTTCCAGTACATGTGCTAGATCTTCATATTTACTGTAATAATTCTTACGGGAATAAAAATTAAACGCAGTATCATTTGATACTACTGCAGTTTCCACAGCAGAAAATTACAAATATGATTTTACCTCTCACATATTTCAGAGCTTGCTCTATAAAACAAAACTTCAAAGAATCATTTAAAATGTTTTATTTAAAAAAATAAACCCTTAGAGTACTGATTTCTACCATTGTAGCCTCTCAGTGTTTCTATTTACACTTGTACACTCACATGTTTCAGAGCTTGGCGTTGATGGTGCTCCCCTTCATTCCAGCTTCTAACTTGTTTTTCCCTGTCGGTTTTGTGGTCGCTGAGCGGGTGTTGTATATGCCTAGCATGGGGTTCTGTATGCTCGTAGCGCTAGGAGTTGAGCTATTGGTTTCACACAAACAGTAAGATTTCTTGTCTTTCCTTTGGCATGCTGCAAACTTTTAGATGTTGGCCCAATGCTGGCTGAATACCAGGCCAGCAATGCAGATGCTTCCCAGATATTGAGAATTAGCTAAAACCATTTCATGCATCAAATGCCTTATTCCACATATAATTCAATAAACATTCCATCACAACATCACAGTAATGTCTTTTTAATTAACCCTTTCGAGCCTGAATTTACCATTGTCATCTTCACCCACTACAAGCCCCGAATTGCTGTCGCAATTCTCGACTTGTAGTGGATGAAGATGATTTGAAGTGGGTGAAAAATTAAAGAAAATTGCCATGTATTGGTAAACCAGTTTCATCGTAATTTTCGTTCTAAAACCCTTTATTGTAGAAAAATTAAGTCTGTTTTAAGGGATGTAAAATGATGCTTTAAAGCATCGTGAGGATTTAAAGGGTTAATTTGATATATAATACAGGGCCGGTATGTATTGTATAAATTCAAGGCATTTTCATTCACCTCGAGATGCGGGTTGCTGGGCCCAAATTTTTGCATTTCAAGGTTGGTTAACCCTTAAAACATTAAAACATCATTTTACATCCCTGTAAACAAACCTAATTTTCGAACTACTAAGGGTTTTATAATGATAATTTCCATGAAACTGGTTTACCAATCCATTGTAATTATCTTTGATTTTTAAACCACATCAAATCATCTTCATCCACTACAAGTCGAGAATTGCGATAGCAATTCGTGGCTTGTAGTGGATGAAGATGACAATGGTAAATTTAGGCTTGAAAGGGTTAATTTGTATTATTTATGTTTACAAATCCTTGAATTTATAAATATTCCCCGCAAATCATGTTTTATCCGAATTATTCACTAATTAATTAAATTTCATCACCTGGTGATATTAAATATAATATCCAGATGCTCGCAGCTATTTTTTTCATCATATTAAGACCTTGCCACCCTGATAACTTCAAAGCTGCTTCTTGTCATGCAACATCATGCATTTTAGTGTTATTTCCTAGATTGCATTACAGGACCTTGTCACCCTAAAGCAGCTATCAGCTAATCTGTAGTAACTAACTATTCATTCTGTATAAACCTCTGCTTCATAATATGACTTGATGATTACCCTGTACATGTACAAATCTGTTAAAATTACAATTAATTGATAACTTTTATTTTAAAAAAGTGCAAGGGAGAGCCTTCTCGGCTGTTTACATAGGCAAAAAAAATATTTGTTTGTTTCTGATTTGTTGTCATTTTAACCAGGTGGGTACATTATTTTTGTCACTTGAACAAATTGGTAGGTAAGAATTTTTTGTACTTTATTTGGTGCCAAATTCACTTCCATGCATATCTTATCTGCACTTTTTTGGACGTTTTTTCACCCCCCTCTCTTTTCATAACGTTTTTAGATTTACTTTGATTACAGTCAGTATCGTAACTCATCCTTTAACTTATGGATTTTATATAAAAAATATATGTATTTTTTTTGCGGGGGGGAGGGGGAATCCATAAAAAAAAAAATTGTCGTAGATGTTTTGATAGGGTCGGTCGGAAATAGGAGACAAACAATATTTTTTAAGCCTTAGTAAACACTCATTTCTAGTTATATTACTGCTTCACCATTCAGAACAACCCTATGATACTCTGGTAATCCTTTTTTTCCAGGAGACTGCGGTTGCTGGTTTACTCTGCCTTGTCCGTCATGCTTCTAACACACTCACTGAAGACTGTAGTACGTAATGCAGACTGGTACGTAACCAATCAATTATAGAATTTATTATGCTCCCACAGGGCTCATACAGGTGATTAACCCTTTCCGTGCGGGGATCGTCTTCATACGTCAAAATCTGACGTCTGTAGACGTCAGATTTTAACGTAAATTATAACTGTCCCAGCTCTAAAAGAATTAAAACTTTTATAATGGCCGTAGGCCCATAACATGGGTATTCAAATGAAGTGGAAAGAGCTAACTAAGACATGTATGATGACTTCAAAAAAAACTCCACGGTTTATAGTTTTTATTTATTATTAGTTCACACCACTAACAAAATATAAGCTCTAGCATGCCAATATCCCTTCAAAAGATAATCAACCTATATTGCTAAAGACACAATACGCTGTGATCAAAACATTTCAGAATTCATTGGTTGATATTGGCTCAAAACAAACTCCTAAGGGCTCACATCTCATTCATTAAACAAGAGCTGTATCGGCTCTATAGGTAGGTGAAGACGTAATAAAAACGTAAAATTGTGTTGTTTCAGAATTGCTCATTTTTTTTTGTGCTCCAGTGAACCTGAAAACAGTCTATTTGAAGCCGTACTGTGCGGTTTTTTTCAAATGATTGTCTCGTTGTATTTATCAATTCTGTTCTCATAGGATTATTGTCTTCACCTATTAAAGCGCTAAATTATATAATTTAAAATTTAACCCACCTGAAGTTGTGTCTAGCTACCGCTACCCACAACTCCAAGTGGGTGAAAATTTTGCTGCATTTGTACAATTTGAATCAAGACATTTCTAACCATTTTAAACCTTTCAGTGCGGGGATTGTCTTTATACTTCAGAATCTGACGTCTGTAGACGTCAGATTCTGACGTATAAAGATGATCACCGCACTGAAAAAATTGAAATATTTTTAGTTGCCTTAAACCCATACCATAGGTATTCAAATGAGGCAGAAAGCGCTAACTAAGACATTAATGAAGATTTCAACTTGAAATAAACCCTTTAGTCTCCATGGTTAAATCTGACGTCTGTAGACGTCAGATTCTGACGTATAAAGACGGACCCCACACTCAAAGAATTGAAATATTTTCAGTCGCCGTGGAACCATAACATAGGTATTCAAAAGAAGCTGAAAGCGCTAAGTAAGCCATTTGTGATGATTTCAGCTTGAAAAAACCCTTTGGTCTCCATGGTTTATATAAAATTAATTCAGCGTTGTAAGGGTGAATGCTCATTCCGCCTTCAAATATCCTTGTTTGAAGAAAAAGACTAGAAACTACTATAGCACTTTAACCCTTAGAGCGCTGAATTTTTTTGATGAAAACCTTGAGAAGCCAAAGGGTTTTTTTACCCCTTGGCCCGTTCGGCTTGAAGGGGTATTGTCGTCCCCTTCGTGCGCCGCCGCCGCCGCCTCACACACTCTTTTGGCTACTACACCAACATGGTGCAACAGATTAAAGTCATAATTCATACAAACATTCAACCCCTCCTGGCACTTTTTTTTGCCCAAGGTGAAGGTCATAGGTCAAACATTTAAAAAAAATTCTTGTTAACGCTATAATTTGAAAAATAAACATTGGATCTCTCCAATTTTTTACGTGAAGTTACCCATGAGTATGGAGATCACCTGATTAGATTTTCAGCTTTCCACCGATAATCAAAATGGTCGCCACCTGGCAAATAATTTTTTTTTTTTCGACCTAATTTTTTTTTTTCATATTTCCCTTGAAACCTGGTATATATAGGTTTTCAGGGTCTTCGAGTCTGTTGGCATTGTCACTGGAAACGAGGCTATGGCAGCCATCTTAATTTTTTAATTACAAAATTCCTTGTTAACGCGATAACTTGAAAAATAATTATTGCATCTCCAATTTTTTATGTGAAGTTAACCATGGGTATGGAGATGACCTGATTAGAATTTCAGCTTTCCAACGATAATCAAAATGGCCGCCACCTGGCGACTAATTAAAAAAAAAAAAAAAAAATTAGAATTCCCTCGAAACCTGGTATATAATAAATAGGTTTCGGGGTCTGCGAGTCTATTAGTATTGTGAGGCTGCGACGGCCATTTTGGTTTTATCAATTATAATAAATCGTTCTTATTTTCAATTAATTGCCTTGAAACCTGGCATATATAGAGTCACTTCATGAGCCGAGGGGTATTTGAGTGCTTGCACGGTATATTTTCAATTTGAAATCATCACAAATGTCTTAGTTAGCTCTCTGATTCATTTGAATATCTATGTTATGGGTCTACAGCCATTATAAATATTTTTGCTGTTACATTGTGAGGATCAACTTTAGATGTGAGAATCTGACGTTTACAAATGTCGATCCCCGCACTGTATGAGTTAAGGTTATAAATTTGGTCATTTCTCGATAGAGTTTATATTTTTTCAGGACAACATCGTGTGCTGTTAGCCTAGCGTTGGGTCGATCACTAAGTTCTGGGTTCATACGCTTCCCTGCAAACGTTGAAAATCGTTGATTTTAGGCCTTGAAAATCACAATTTCTAATTTGGCCTTGAAAAGCACTGAATTTGTTTCTACCTGTGATTTTGTGATATATAGACTGCAGGGCTAGAAAATAGTGTGTGTAAAGTATCATGAGAATAAGTTGAGAATAGACTGAGAAATGAGCTAAATTCAGTCGTCCTGGTTAATGTGGATCTTTGTGAAGCAAATTGGAAAGTTATCTAATTTGATTTTCACCCACTTGCAGTTGCGTATCGCTACCACGATCCACAACTTCAAGTGAGTAAAAATTATTACTATAATTTGCAAATATTGATGTTCAAACACACATCGTATTTTGTTCCCAATAACTGTGATTTGATCATCAATTAAAACAATATAAATAACCCTTCTCCTGCTGAATTGTTTCAATTGAATTTTTCGTCATTTGAAGCTGGAAATTGCTAATGCAATTTCCAGCTTCAAATGACTAAAAAGATTTATATTTATGACAAATAGACATCTCTACTACTGACTTTAACGGATTAACTAAGCATCTATGAAGAACTATTTTATTTTTTAATTTAATGTTAGACTATTTCTACTGCTCTAAGACATGCTTGAAACCGTATATATATGTCCCTAGCAGGACAAGGGTTAAATCAACATGAAAAATGTAAATGACTATGGTCGTGCTCAGCACTTTAAGGCCACAACAAATTAATTTCATGGATGACAGATTCGCCGCTTCGATTTCACCGTGATTAAAATTAAAAAAAAAAAATATATATATATATTTTGCCGCTCCATTTATTTTTGGAGGCACCAATTTTATTATTTTTTTTTATTATTTTACCGCTCTATTTTTGTTTGGACACACCTAATTTTTTTCCCCAGCCTGAAAATCACTTCAGTGTTATGTTTCTTTCTTTAAAAAAAAAAATCGTTATTTCGATCGCACTACTTTTGCTGGAAATCAATTTTTTGAAATAAAAAAATTGTCGCTTTTTCGCTCACTCAATTTTTGGCGGAAATCAAAAAAAAATTTAGAAAAAAAAAAAAAAATCTGCTTGTTTGCTCCATTTTTTTCTGCTGAGAATCCGTCATCCATAAAATTACTTTGGTGTAGCCTAAGGGTTAAATTCTTGACTTGATCTGGTTTTATTATCTCCAGGGAATCTGAATACATTCTCTTTCAAGCCGCTCTCCGCGTCAACCATCAAAATGCCAAACTGTTCAACAATGTGGGTCACGCTCTGGAGAACGATAACAATCACCAGAGGGCACTCAAGTTCTTTCAACAAGCAGCTAGGTTTGTAAGCCCTTTTCCATCCAAGTGCCACCTAATCAGCTACGGCGAATTTAGAGGCTTTGGAAATATTATAGTGGTGCAACTTGCTGTGTAATGTGAAACTTCTTATGCATGTATATAGATGTTTTTGGGGCAACACAGGTGACTTTGTATGCAGGTCCTATGGAGAGCTATGTGGTGCTTAACACTTAAAATGCTAGTTTTCCCCTCGGCCCGTTTGGGCCCAAAGGGGTATTGTCGTCCCCTTCGTGCACCGTCTCCACCGCATGCTGCCTTTTGGCTACTACACCAACATGGTACAACAGATTGCATTCATAATTCATACAAGCATTCAACCCCTCCCGGCAATTTTTTTTACCCAAGGTTAAGGTCAAAGGTCAAGGTCAACGATTCTGAAAAAAATTTGTTAACGTGATAACTTGAAAAATAATTATTGGCTCTCCAATTTTTCACGTGTTGTTACCCATGAGTATGAAGATGACCTAATTAGATTTTCAGCTTTCCACCGATAATCAAAATGGCCGCCACCTGGTGTCTAATTTTTTTTTTTTAGAATTCCTTTGAAACCTGGTATATATAGGTTTGCAGTCTATTGGCATTGTCCTTTTTTGTGTGCGACCGAAAACGAGACTATGGCGGCCATCTTGAATTTTTAATTCAAATATTCCTTGTTAACGTGATAAGTTGAAAAATAATTATTGAATCTCTCCAATTTTTTATGTGAAGTTACCAATGAGTATGGAGATAACCTGATTAGATTTTCAGCTTTCCACTGGAAATAAAAATGGCCGCCACCTAGAGAATATTTTTTTTTTTACCAAATTTTTTTTTCAGATTTTCCTTGAAACCTGGTGGGCTGGGGGCCCTAGGGTAGTGGTTAGCACCGTTGCCTTTCACGCCAGAGTTCCGGGTTCGGTTCCCGGTCTCAGCGGTTTCAAAGAAACAAAAATGTTTCTTCCCCATCCACGTGTGAAAGTTAGTATTGTGGGGAGCCTCCGTGACCGAGAGGTAGCGTGCTCGGCCTCAGACCGCCAGGGCTCGAATTTCGAATCCTGTGTCTGGAGGACAGTGTCATCTCAATCATATCACCATTCTCAAGAGGTTCTCCTGGCCCAGTTTAGCCTATATGTGCGCAAAGGTGGCCTAAAGCCCGATTCATTTCATTTCATTTGAAACCTGGTATATATAGGTTTCTGGGCTCTGCGAGTCTATTGGCATTGTCCGTTTTACTGTGAGACCTCTACTGCGGCTATTTTAGTTTTATCAATTTTAATAAATCATTATTATTTTCAGTATTATGCCTTAAAACCTGGCATATAAAGGTTTTTGGGGTCTTCGAGTCTCTTCTCATTGTCCGTTTTCATGTGCGATCCAAAACGAGGCTATAGCAGCCATCTTGATTTTATCATTGGTTGTCTATTATTTGCATACCGCATTGGCAGCAGTTGTGTCCGATTTGTGAACATTTTGAGTCAATTTTCCAATGTCATCATTCAAACCAGCCACTGCAGATAAAGTTAGGAAATTAATCCTTTCTTCCCAGGACAAGTTCTGTGATCTTGACCCATTGCCTACCAAATTATTGAAATGTTTTCTAGATATATTGCTAACTCCCATCACGAACATTGTCAATCTGTCTTTGGAATCCGGCTCTTTCTCAGATGTTTTGAAAGTATCACACATCACACCCTTATTAAAGAAACCATCACTGTCTAAGGATGACATGAAAAACCATAGACCAGTTTCAAACCTAAATTTCATTTCTAAAATGATTGAAAAAATAATTTCAAATCGTATCCAGTCCCATCTAGACAAAAACAACCTATCAAACCCCAATCAATCAGCATATAAACCTCTTCATTCTACAGAAATAGCCTTGCTAAAAATCACAGTCATCACATCTGTATGAACATGGACAGTGGCAAGACCACAGCATTGGTTTTGCTGGACCTGTCCGCAGCCTTTGACACCTTGGACCATAGCAGCATCATTGAGCTCTTGTCCAGCTGGTATGGTATTTCTGGAACAGCTCTAAGGGTTTGGGTCTGTCCTACCTATCAAATCAAGTGCAAAGGGTTAAACTTCGGGATAAACCTGGGGAACCGTTCAAGACGGATTATGGTGTCCCCCAGGGCTCTGTCCTGGGACCACTCTTATTCACTCTATATACGACGCCCCTAAGTAGTGTGATCAGTAGGCATAACATCTGCCACCATCTGTGCGCTGATGACACACAGATTTATCTTTCTCTTTCCAAAATAGATTCTGAGATGTCACTGTCGCTGGTCTAGCAGTGCTTGCAAGACGTCTCTGACTGGATGATAGCTAGCAAACTCAAATTGAATCCTGACAAGACAGAATTTATACTGATCGGCACTAAATCACAACAAGACAAATTTAAGAAATATTTCCCTACAAATTTACTTGATCAGGATGTAACACCAACTGATTCGGCACGAAATCTAGGGGTAGAATTGACAAGGATGCCTCCCTGTTCAATTCAGAATAAAATACAAAATATGCACCCTCACATATAAAGTAATATATTCATGTCAGCCAGTATATCCACATAATCTGCTTAAACCTTTAAACAGAACCTGTAATCTCCGCTCCTCAGATGATGATCAACTGGTTGTTCCCAGAGTTCGAAGATGGGTGAAAGGGATTTTTTTATTGCGGCCCCCCAGCTCTGGAATTGTATCCCTCTTATTATTAAAAAATCTAAATCTGCACAGTCATTTCGGAAAAAATTGAAAACTTTATATTTAGGCCAAGCATTTCCATCCTAAATCCGCTGTGTCCCGGCATCCTGGATCTACGCATTAGATGATAATAGAGCCTGATTCGGATTTGCAGCGCCTCCGAGCTTGGGACACCGAGGATTTAGGCGCATTAGAAGTTTTTCATTTCAATTCATTTCAATGCATCGGCCAAGGGGTATTTGAGTGCTTGCACGGTTTTTTTAGCCTTTCCGTTTGTCTTTTAAAAAAATATAAGAAAGATGAGCTTTAAGTTTGAAAGAATGGCATATATAGTACTGTGCAATTGAAACTGGTTATGAAAAACGAAATTCCCTTTTATTTCCCTTTCATTTTCCCCCACCTGTTTCACACAAATTCCCAAGATGTCTATATATTGTTTTTTTTAACCACTTGAAGTTGTGGGTCGCGGTAGCGAGACACAAATTCAAGTTGGTGAAAATTTAGTTAGGTCTTGCTACAGCTAGATTTGTAGTAGGTTTAGCTTGATCTTGAAACCTTAAAAATGCTTGAATTCCATCAAAAATTTTCAAGGCCTTAAAAGTACTTGAAGAATAGGATATTTAGCAAAAAAAGGACTTGAATTTTGACATAGAATTCACTTTAGAAAATACCACACTGACATGTATTAATATATCTTTATTGTGTTGCTTTTATTAATTTAATTTTTACTTTAAAAATCTTATCATTGTTCTTAAAAGTTCATGCACATATTTAAAAAAAATCCTTGATTTTTTCATATGTAAAATGTATGACCAAATTGAAACACTGATGTTAGGACCTAAAATTTCACAAATCACCAGAATTATTGGTCACTTGAAGTTGTGTATCACTGTAGCGAGACACAACTTCAAGTGCTGAAATTTGAAATTCAACAGTTTATTGCTCTAGGGGTTAAAGTGCTGAAATATTTTTGGATAAACGAAAGGTTTTTTTTCAAATTAAATCATCGTAAATATCTTAGTCAGCCTTTTTTGCTTCATTTTTGAATCCCTATGTTATGGGTCTACGACCATTAGAAATATTGTACTCTTTTTATTACGGGGATGGACTTTGACGTCAGAATCTGTTGACAACACATTCTGACGTCTAGTGTGGCTCCCCGTACTGAAAGGGTTAAGATCTCAGTATGTCTCAATTACTGGATGACAGCTCTCCAGCCGTCGTGTAGTTTTTCCTGTAACTCTTCAATCACATCCAGATACTCTTCATCATGTGCTCTATTTATATTCTCATCGGGATCAATGGTGTGATCGTAAAGCTCAACTCCGTCCAAATCATTCCAGTCCATCATAGCTGTGTTCTCATCAAACCTGGGAAACTCATTGTACCGGTAGCGATCGCTCCTTATGCTGTACCCCATGTAGTCATCACGCTTGATCTGAGAGAACGCAAACGGTTTCCACTGGTCACCGCCGTCAGGGTCGTTTATTAGCGGCATCAGACTCTGGCCTTCACGGCACACTATCATGTCACTGGCGTCATGCGGGCAGATGTCGGGGTAGGGCAGACCCGCCGCCTCCACCAGTGTGGGGTATATATCTATCAGTTCTGTCAACGCCTCAGATTGTATACCGTGGTCTGTCACTCCAGGAATCTTTAACATGACAGGCACATGTGTGGATAGCTCAAAGTTAGTTTCCTTGCACCATTCTGAATGCTCGCCCAGATTCCAGCCGTGATCCGACAGCACCACGACTATCGTGTTGCTCTCTAGATCCAACTGTTTAAGCTCGTTTAATAAAAGTCCAAGCAAATCGTCGACGTAGGTGATGGTGCTGTAGTAAGCTCGCCTCAACTCTAAAGCTTTAAAATCTGGCAATGTTGTGTTTATTTCACCGGTAACGCCCAGGGCATCTATATCGTCATACCCTCTCAATTCAGCATAGTCAAACCAGGCATTATCTGGCATGTACCACGGAGCGAAGGGGTTATAAGGCAGAGTGATATTCTCCTCTGGGTAATAATCTAGGTAGATATCTGGGAAAGTGAACGGTAGATGTGTTTTATAGAAGCCTACAGCCATGAAGAAGTTCATTTCTCCGGCTAACGCTGCAGGCGCATACTGCCTGAGTGAGTCTATGGCGTGGCTGACGAGTTGATCATCTGGTAATGGTGTTTCCTCTCGATCCTCTGCGGACACCGCCTGCCAGCTCACATCATTCTCACCCCAGTACCCCTTATTAGGTGCTCTATAATACGGCAGAGACCAAGACGGGGGATCATCCTGTTGGTGGAATATCTTCCCCATTCCCTGCGATATGTAACCATTCTGTTTGAAGTACTGTGGTAGCGTGGTGTAGTTACCGCTCATTTCCCTGAAGTATCTTTTATTCTCCCAGACTTTGGTTGAGTCTGGTCGCCTGCCCGTCAGTAGAGAGGTTCTACTGGGGTTACATATCGTCAGCTGTGAGTGAGCTCTCATTAATAACAGGCTCTGGTCGGCCAGCCCGTCCATGTGAGGCGTCCTCATCTCAGGCGACACGGGTACCGGATAATGGTCACCACGGTAACATCCCAACTCAGGACGTAAATCATCTATCGTCACAAATAACACATTTGGTCGTGAATTACAGCGTCCAACCAGACAAACAGCGATCACAGATAATATATAAACCTTGATCATTTTGGTCTGCTTGTATCCCCTCCTTGGTGAGTGAGTGAAGACCAGCTGTTTCTGTCTCCCTTGTATAGTGGTAATATCAACCCTTGAATCACTGATCACTTAAATTTCCAGTCATTTGAAGTTGTGTCTCGCTACCACGACACACAACTTCAAGTGACTGAAAAGTTGTTTTATTTGTGAAATTTAAGTCCCAATATAAATCAGTGTTTCAATATCGAAGGCATATTTTATTTTTAATAACTGGTTATCAGGGGTTATACAGGTGCTAAAAAAACGAGAATGTTTACTGTAGTCGCCATCAGTGCTCTAAGGTTCAACCCTTATCCTGGGCGGGGGCCCTAGGATAGTGGTTAGCACCGCTGCCTTTCACGCCAGAGTCCGGGGTTCGGTTCCCGGTCCCGGCGGTTTGAAAGAAACAAAATTGTTTCTTCCCCATCCACGTGTGAAAGTTAGTATTGTAGGGAGCCTCCGTGACCGAGAGGTAGCGTGCTCGGCCTCAAACCGCCAGGGCTCGAATTTCGAATCCTGTGTCTGGAGGACAGTGTCATCTCAATCATCTCACCATCCTCAGGAGGTTCTCCTGGCCCAGTTTAGCCTATATGTGCACAAAGGTGGCCTAAAGCCCGATTCATTTCATTTTCAACCCTTATCCTCCTGATCACAACTATTGTCGTTTTTAGCCCATCTTAATAGTCGATCAAATCACTAATATGGGAATGAAATGTGTGTTTAAACATCAAGATTTGTAAATGTTTGGTCTCAAATTAAACAAATATGAGTAATTTTCAACCACTTCAGGTTGTGGATCGCGATAGCGAGACACAACCTGAAGTGGCTGATAATTTGATTAAATTAATTTAGCAACATAAGAGTTAACCCATGCCCTGCTACGTTCGCTTATATACAGTTTTCAAGCAGATTTTAAACCACATTATATGTCACTGAAATCATGGAAATGGACAATATAGTTTGTGGTAGATGCTCAGTTAGTCAAATAATTCAATTTAGAAGATGCATATTGGAAAAAAATATTTAATTTTTTGTCATTCCGACTTTAAATAAATGAAAAATAGAAGCAAACAATTAAGCGGTAGAAAGGTTATCCACGTGCTGAACTTAATATACCTAATCATTATCACTTGTGGCAGGTTGCCCAACCCTTTTGATGCTTTGACCGTTCTTAGTCAAATCAATTCTACTAAAATTGATTATATATTTTGTTTTAGATACTGAGTAAATCCAATGATTCATTTTCGGTGGTGTCCAATCTCCCCACAAATGGAAATATATATATTTTTTTATAGCCGGAAATTGTGTTAGCAATTCCATCTTCAAATGAATGGAAAATATAAATAGTTGGCTTGAAATACAGGCCCAGCAGGGTAAGTGTTGAGAAAGATAATCTAGATGCCATCTGGTATTTTCCCAATGCTTACCCACCCTTGGT
The DNA here is from genome assembly GCA_964017125.1 of Flabesymbios commensalis. NCBI lineage: Eukaryota > Metazoa > Annelida > Polychaeta > Terebellida > Flabelligeridae > Flabesymbios > Flabesymbios commensalis. Next base: position 91,339,563 of record OZ024907.1, read on the forward strand.
AGATATGTTACATTTCTAATCAGTGATCAGCGGCCTACATGCAGGTTGTTTACCCCGTTCGTCCGTCAGTCTGTTCAAATATAATCTTGTACCTCTAGGACTCTTATTTCTGATGGCTAACCCTTGTGCTGCTAGATCCGGGTATATGTACTCTTTTAATCTTTTCTCTGCTAAGCGCGACTATAAGTCATACAGTTTGAATCTGTTTTATTAGCTGATCAAATCACTGTTATGGAGAACGATAACGGTATCTAAACATCATTGCAAATGTCTGGTCTCAAATTAACCAAATGTGAGTAATTTTCATCCACTTTGAAGTTGTGGGTCGCGGTAGCGAGACACAACTTCAAAGTGGGTGAAAATTTAAAAAAGGATAACTTAGCAGGCAAACGGCAAGTTCTAAACCAAATAAAATGCTACAGAAAATGATAAAGTTTTTTGTGATAGATCATCAAATACCTTATTTTGTGATATGTCTGTTTTCATAAATAAATATATTTTGATAAATAAACAAAACCATTAACTTCAGTTTAAACAGACCTTGAGAAACAGCTGTGTAATTATCTTTGATTCACAGTAAATGGCCTTGCCTCTTATGAGCTCAGGGATGCAGAGATCTACATAATCTGGATGTGTTGATGTTCTCGTAGCTCTACAGTGTATTCCCGGTTAGTAACCGCGGTTTATCACTGGAAATATGTTTGGTAAAATAGCCTAAAAAGATCGAAACTTAAGGTGCGGTTTATAACCAGACATTCTGTGTGAGCCATGACGATTTCGGGTGAAAATAGGAGTGTTTGCCGGGTCAGGCAACCAACTGACAGACCGGGTAGGCCTATCGTCACCTGCGTTGGTGTGAGCTTTGTCGCTTGACTATGAAGTCAATTAACCATCTGCGTCCCAATGTGAATAATAATAATATGGACTATATGCAATCAAATTAAACTAATGTAAATCATGTGAATTGCAACATACTTGTCGGCTGAGAGCAGATATAATTAGTTCTAAATGTTAATATAATTTCACGATTGTAGATGATTTTAAACGTCACATGTAATAGAAATATCACGGTATTGTTATTGTCCATAGGGCTGAGATTGTCGTCATAACAGTCTTATTGGAGCTGTTGAAGTACAAAGCGAAGGGGGGGTGATAGTGCCGTGGAAAGCTAATAGGCATTAACCACTGTTAACTGTTCACTTGTGATCACTTGTAGTTACTGCCTTTTGGCTTTGTAAGCGTTATACTACTACAGTTGTCTACCAGGTGCTGTCCTCTCGGTAGATGCAGCTGGCCGATATTGGGTTACCTTCATAACCCCCTCGAACCCTCACCCACAACCCTCCAACCACAAGCCCCTCCAACCACAACCCCTCGACCCACAACAACAACAACATATTTTTTATCCTATTAGATGGTAACCAAATAGCTTGCAAGGTCGCCAGTCACAGCTCGAAAATAGAAACGAAGTGTCAGACAGGCTAGTAACCAAATATTTATACTTCAAGTAGGCTTAATAGGCCCTATATATCCGGAAGTTCCCGAAGTTCCCACGTTCAAAAGTTCCCACGTTCTGCTAACTTCAAGTCACCATGCATATGAGACCCACTGCAGGCAGTTAAATCAATTATATAATTATTGTCAACAAAACTGTTAGGGGGGCACTATTCAATTTCCGGGGGGGGGGGGGGGGGCTGGGTTATTTATCCCCGCATAATTTCAACACGTACGGCTTGGTGACGCGTGGAAAAAAATGATTAGGCCAGCTAGTCCAGGTCTTGAAGTATATTATTTATTTCATAAAGAGCCTGTCCGGGGTTTTATTTAAAAATACTCCACCCCCCCCCCCTCGCTGATTGAATGGTGCATGGCCCTCTAGAAATGTAGGCCTACCTTTAGGCCTATTCTGTGAAACACAGTGACGTCACCGGAATTCCTTTTAAATGGCTACTCTGTGAAAACAATGCTACACGAGACCCCCTCCCCCATACTCCATTGTATCAGCTACATGTAGCTCGGTGAGTGTGTTTTATTTATAGATTATGACCCTATATATCCGGAAGTTCCCGAAGTTCCCACGTTCAAAAGTTCCCACGTTCTGCTAACTTCAAGTCACCATGCATATGAGACCCACTGCAGGCAGTTAAATCAATTATATAATTATTGTCAACAAAACTGTTAGGGGGGCACTATTCAATTTCCGGGGGGGGGGGGCTGGGTTATTTATCCCCGCATAATTTCAACACGTACGGCTTGGTGACGCGTGGAAAAAAATGATTAGGCCAGCTAGTCCAGGTCTTGAAGTATATTATTTATTTCATAAAGAGCCTGTCCGGGGTTTTATTTAAAAATACTCCACCCCCCCCCCCCCCCCTCGCTGATTGAATGGTGCATGGCCCTCTAGAAATGTAGGCCTACCTTTAGGCCTATTCTGTGAAACACAGTGACGTCACCGGAATTCCTTTTAAATGGCTACTCTGTGAAAACAATGCTACACGAGACCCCCTCCCCCATACTCCATTGTATCAGCTACATGTAGCTCGGTGAGTGTGTTTTATTTATAGATTATGACCCCAGTGTCGGGAACGAGTGCGCTGTAGTGGGTATCAAGGCCAAAATTGAAACAGCATTGGGTCAACGTCTCGCGTGGGTCTGCAGTGCGGCACTGTGTATTGGAGCTGGTTATACTTTCATGTAGTCTAGTGTTTGATAATTGCAGTTGTAGTTGGTAGTTATCCTATGAATAATATAATATCAGTGATAATTATAATATCTTAGAACACGATTTATTAAAAAACATCATTTAAGTTTGTTAAATTATAATTTTTATGACACGATTTTTAAGACAAGTCACTATATCCGGGACGGGGTGTTAGGAGTGCTTGCACAGTATTTTCATATACCGCTATCATGTGAACTAACAAAGAAAACATCTTGCACTTGTGGATCTAATTATTTTTAAGCAAGTTTTTGCAATCTAAAGTAGTTATTGGCGGAAAATATATATTTGTTTTGATTTCAGTTTTACATGCATGGCCCATTGCTTTAATATCAACTGCAGTCTGGTGCAAAAAAATAACTCTCAATAATGTTCAGAGCCGCAGGGTTCTTGTTCATTTGTAAAATGTAAGACCAAATTGTCATTTTCAACGATTTCATGAGAATATTTATTGGGGTTGTAATGCCGACAGCGTGTGTTGATCAGATATTGGGAAATGGTGTAAAAGGTTAGTTAATAGCGTTGGTGAGAATTGTGTACAAATTCATGTCAACATTTAAAAATAACCATGTTCCATTTCAACAGAGTGTGTTATGCCCCTGCGTCTGAACCATCATCTCTAAAATGGAATTATTTTAATAACTGATTATTTCGGAGATAAATCTGGATTTTCTCCAAAAAAGAAATCTTGATTTTTCCCATGACCCACGGCATCTCTGGTATCCAGAACAAAATATCTATTGATTTGAGTGGCACTTTATTTGGTTTGAAGCACACATTATGTTACAGATATAGCAGGACATGTCATTGAGTCAACCCTTACAGCACTGAATGTTTTTAATGAAAACCTTAAAGGCCAAAGGTTTATTTTCAATTTGAAACCACCATAACTGTCTTTGTCAGCTCTTTCCGCTTCTTTTGAATACATATGTTATGGGTCTACGGCCATCAGAAATATTTTTACTCTTGCAGTGCGGGGATTGACTTTAGTTGTCAGAATCTGACGTCTAAAGACGTCAGATTTTGTCGACTAAAGTCGATCCCCGCACTGTAAGGGTTAACCATTATCCTGCTAATGACGACTATTGCCATTTTTAATCTGTTTCGTTAGTCGACCTAATCACTTAATATGTTTCGTTAGTCGACCTAATCACTGTTATTGGGAATGAAATGTGTGTCTAAACATCAAGATCTGCAAATATTGGGCTCAAAGTAAACAAATATGAATAATTTTCAGCCACTTGAAGTTGTGGGTGGCGGTAGCGTGACACAGCTTCAAGTGGGTAAATATTCAAATAAATTAATTTAGCAGGATAAGGGTTAAAGTGCTGAAATATTTTTATATAAATGAAAGACCTTCTTAAAAATTACATCATCATAAATGTCTTAGTCAGCCTTTTTTGCTTCATTTGAATCCCTATGTTATGGGTCTACGACCATTAGAAATATTTTACTCTTTTATTACGGGGATGGACTTTAGACGTCAGAAGCTGTTGACATCTGAATTTGACGTCTATTGTCGATCCCCGCACTGACAAAGTTAAGATCTCAGTATGTCTCAATTACTGGATGACCGCTCTCCAGCCGTCGTGTAGTTTTTCCTGTAACTCTTCAATCACATCCAGATACTCTTCATCATGTGCTCTATTTATATTCTCATCGGGATCAATGGTGTGATCGTAAAGCTCAACTCCGTCCAAATCATTCCAGTCCATCGTAACTGTGTCCTCATTAAACCTGGGAAACTCATTGTACCGGTAGCGATCGCTCCTTATGCTGTACCCCATGTAGTCATCACGCTTGATCTGAGAGAACGCAAACGGCTTCCACTGGTCACCGCCGTCGGGGTCGTTTATTAGCGGCATCAGACTCTGGCCTTCACGGCACACTATCATGTCACTGGCGTCATGCGAGCAGATGTCAGGGTACGGCAGCCCCGCCGCCTCCACCAGTGTGGGGTATATATCTATCAGTTCTGTCAACGCCTCAGATTGTATACCGTGGTCTGTCACTCCAGGAATCTTTATTATGACAGGCACATGTGTGGATAGCTCAAAGTTAGTTTCCTTGCACCATTCTGAATGCTCACCCAGATTCCAGCCGTGATCCGCCAGCACCACGACAATCGTGCTGCTCTCAAGATCCAACTGTTTAAGCTCGCTTAATAAAAGTCCAAGCAAATCGTCGACGTAGGTGATGGTGCTGTAGTAAGCTCGCCTCAACTCTAAAGCTTTAAAATCTGGCAATGTTGTGTTTATTTCACCGGTAACGCCCAGGGAATTTATATCGTCATATCCTCTCAATTCAGCATAGTTAAACCAGGCATTATCTGGCATGTACCACGGAGCGAAGGGGTTATAAGGCAGAGTGATATTCTCCTCTGGGTAATAATCTAGGTAGGTATCTGGGAAAGTGAACGGTAGATGTGGTTTATAGAAGCCTACAGCCATGAAGAAGTTCATTTCTCCGGCTAACGCTGCGGGCGCATACTGCCTAAGTGAGTCTATTGCGTGGCTGACGAGTTGATCATCTGGTAATGGTGTTTCCTCTCGATCCTCTGCGGACACCGCCTGCCAGCTCACATCCTTCTCACTCCAGTGCCCGTTATTAGGTGCATTATAATACGGCTGAGACCAAGACGGGGGATCATCCTGTTGGTGGTATATCTTCCCCATTCCCTGCGATATGTAACCATTCTGTTTGAAGTACTGTGGTAGCGTGGTGAAGTTACCGCTCATTTCCCTGAAGTAACCCTTATTTTCCCAGACTTTGGTTGAGTCTGGTCGCCTGCCCGTCATTAGAGAGGTTCTACTGGGGTTACACATCGTCAGCTGTGAGTGAGCTCTCATTAATAACAAGCTCTGGTCGGCCAGCCCGTCCATGTGAGGCGTCCTCATCTCCGGCGACACGGGTACTGGGTAATGCTCACCACGGTAACATCCCAACTCAGGGCGTAAATCATCTATCGTCACAAATAACACATTTGGTCGTGAATTACAGCATCTGACCAGACAAACAGCGATCACAGATAATATATAAGCCTTGATCATTTTGGTCTGCTTGTATCCCCTCCTTGGTGAGTGAGTGCAGACCAGCTGCTTCTGTCTCAGCTTTTATAGTGGTGATGGTAACCCTTGAAGCACTGAGATGTTCAATTTAAATTTTCAGTCACTTGAAGTTGTGTCTCGCTACCGCGATACACAAATCCAAGTGACTGAAAATTTGTGTTATTTGTGAAATTTAGGTCCCAATTTAAATCAGTGCTTCAAGATCGGAGGCATATTTTATTTTTAACAACTGGTTATCAGAGGTTATACAGGTGCTAAAAAACAGAGAATGTTTACTGTAGTCGACATCAGTGCTGTAAGGGTGAACTCTTATCCTGCTGATCACAACGATTGTCGTTTTTAGGCCATCTTAATAGTTGATCAAATCACTAATATTGGGAATGAAATGTGTGTTTAAACATCAAGATTTGTAAATGTTTGGTCTCCAATTAAACAATTATGAGTATTTTTCATCCACTTGAGGTTGTGGATCGCGGTAGCGAGACACAACCTCAAGTGGCTGATAATTTAAATAAATTAATTTAGCAAGATAAGGGTTAACCCTTGCTCTGCTACGCTCGTTTATAAACAGTTTTCAAGCAGATTTTAAACCACATAATATATCACTGAAATGGACAATATAGTTTGTGGTAGATGCTCAGTTAGTAAAATAATTCAATTTAGAAGATGCATATTGGGAAAAAATATTTAATTTTTTGTCATTTGAAGCTGGAAATTGTGTTAGCAATTCCGACTTTAAATGAATGAAAAATAAAAAAGGAAACAATTAAGCGGCAGAAAGGTTATCCACGTGCTGAACTTAATATACCTAATCATTATCACTTGTGGCAGGATATCCCAACCCTTTTGATGCTGTGACCGTTCTTAGTCAAATGAACTCTACTAAAATTGATTACATATTTTGTTTTAGATACTGAGTAAATCCAATTATTTATTTTTGGTGGTGTCCAATTTCCCCACAAATAGAAATATAATTTTTTTTTCTAGCTGGAAATTGTGTTAGCAATTCCATATCAAATTAATGAAAAATATAAATAGTTTGTTTGTAATACAGGCCCAGCAGGGTAAGTGTTGAGAAAGATAATCTAGCTGCCATCTGGTATTTTCCCAATGCTTACTCACCCATCGTAAATATGTTACATAATATCTAATCAGCATGCTGACACAGTAATCAGCGGCCTACATGCAGGTTGTTTTCCCCGTCTGTCCGTCAGTCTGTTCAAATATAATCTTGTACCTTTAGGATTCTTGTTTCTGATGGCTAACCCTTGTGCTGCTGGATCTGTATATGTTTTAATCCTTTCAAGCCTGAGTTTACCATTGTCATCTTCATCCACTACAAGCCGCGAATTGCTGTCGCAATTCTCGGCTTGTAGTGGATGAAGATGACATGATGTGGGTGAAAAATTAAAGAAAATTACCATGTATTAGTAAACCATTTTCATGGAAATTTTCATTAAAACACCCCTAGTTGTAGCAGAATTAAATCTGTTTTCAGGGATTTAAAATGATGCTTTAATGCATCGTGGGGGCTTAAAGGGTTAATCCTTTCTCTGCTAAGCAAGATTGTAAGTCATACATTTTAAATCTGTTAAAATTAAAGCTGTTTTCTGCATTGTTTGAAGAGCAGAATATGTTTGAATTTGATGGAATATATGAATATTGAATGTGTAGTACTGTAGGCCTGAGGCCTTGAATAAAATAAACTATTTACTTACTTACATACTTACTTATAAAATACAGAAAAATCTCATTGTTCTCTAACCCTTAGAGCACTGATGTCGACTGCAGTGATATTTTCCTGTTTTAACCATTAGAGCACTGATGTCAACTGCAGTGATATTTCTGTGTCTTAACCATTAGAGCACTGATGTTGACTGCAGTGATATTTCAGTGATTTAACCATTAGAGCACTGATGTCAACTGCAGTGCTAGTTCTGTGTCTTAACCATTAGAACACTGCTGTTGACTGCAGTGATAGTTCAGTGATTTAACCATTAGAGCACTGATGTCAACTGCAGTGCTAGTTCTGTGTCTTAACCATTAGAACACTGATGTTGACTGCAGTGCTAGTTCAATGATTTAACAATTAGAGCACTGACGTTGACTGCAGTGATATTTCAGTGATTTAACCATTAGAGCACTGATTTCAACTGCAGTGCTAGTTCTGTGTCTTAACCATTAGAACACTGCTGTTGACTGCAGTGATAGTTCAGTGATTTAACCATTAGAGCACTGATGTCAACTGCAGTGCTAGTTCTGTGTCTTAACCATTAGAACACCGATGTTGACTGCAGTGATATTTCAGTGATTTTACCATTAGAACACTGATGTTGACTGCAGTGATATTTCAGTGATTTAACCATTAGAGCACTGATGTCAACTGCAGTGCTAGTTCTGTGTCTTAACCATTAGAACATCGATGTTGACTGCAATGATATTGCAGTGATTTCACCATTAGAACACTGATGTTGACTGCAGTGATATTTCAGTGATTTTACCATTAGAACACTGATGTTGACTGCAGTGATATTTCAGTGATTTAACCATTAGAGCACTGATGTCAACTGCAGTGCTAGTTCTGTGTCTTAACCATTAGAACACTGATGTTGACTGCAGTGATAGTTCAGTGATTTAACCATTAGAGCACTGATGTCGACTACAGTGCTATTTCTGTGATTTAACCATTAGAGCACTGATGTTGACTGCAGTGCTATTTCAGTGATTTAACCATTAGAACACTGATGTCAACTGCAGTTCTATTTCTATCATTAGAACACCGATGTTGACTGCAATGATATTGCAGTGATTTCACCATTAGAACACTGATGTTGACTGCAGTGTTATTGCAGTGATTTAACCATTAGAGCACTGATGTTGACTACAGTGATATTTTCCTGTTTTAACCGCTGGAGCACTGATGTCAACTGCAGTTCTATATCTGTGTCTTAACCCTTAGAGCACTGATGTTGACTGCAGTGCTAGTTCAGTGATTTAACCATTAGTGCACTGATGTTGACTGCAGTGATATTTTCCTGTTTTAACCGCTGGAGCACTGATGTCAACTGCAGTTCTATATCTGTGTCTTAACCATTAGAGCACTGATGTTCCATTAGAACACTGATGTTGACTGCAGTGCTATTTCAGTGATTTAACCATTAGAGCACTGATGTTGACTACAGTGATATTTCAGTGATTTAACCATTAGAGCACTGATGTTGACTGCAGTTCTATTTCTGTGTCTTAACCATTACAGCACTGATGTTGACTGCAGTGATATTTCAGTGATTTAACCATTAGAGCACTGATGTTGACTGCAGTGATATTGCAGAGATGTAACCATTAGAGCACTGATGTTGACTGCAGTGATATTGCAGTGATTTAACCATTAGAGCACGGATGTTGACTGCAGTGATATTTCAGTGATTTAACCTTTAGAGCACTGATGTTGACTGCAGTGATATTGCAGTGATTTAACCATTAGAGCATTGATGTCCACTACAGTGCTATTTCTGTGATTTAACCCTTGGAGCACTGATGTTGACTACAGTGATATTTCTGTGTCTCAACCCTTAGAGCACTGATGTTGACTGCAGTTCTATTTCTGTGTCTTCACCATTAGAGCACTGATGTCAACTGCAGTGCAAGTTCAGTGATTTAACCATTAGAGCACTGATGTTGACTGCAGTGATATTTCAGTGATTCAACCATTAGAGCACTGATGTTGACTGCAGTGATATTTCAGTGATTTAATTAACCATTAGAACACTGATGTCGACTACAGTGCTATTTCAGTAATTCAACCATTAGACTGATGTTGACTGCAGTGATATTTCAGTGATTTAACCATTAAAGCACTGATGTTGACTGCAGTGCTATTTCAGTGATTCAACCATTAGACTGATGTTGACTGCAGTGATATTTGAGTGATTTAATCATTAGAGCACTGATGTTGACTACAGTGATATTTCAGTGATTTAACCATTAGAGCACTGATGTTGACTACAGTGATATTTCAGTGATTTAACCATTAGAGCACTGATGTTGACTACAGTGATATTTCTGTGTTTTTTGAAAGAAATAAAATATATATAATGGCCATAGACCTGTCACATTGGTATTCAAATGAATCAGAAAAAGCTAACTAAATCAATGTATGATTATTTCAAATTGAACAAACCTCTTTGGTCTCAAAGGTTTATACACCGATATTTCCGCCTAGTAAGGATTGTATTACGGTGGCCTCTCTTGTTAGTGGTCACCAATGCAGATTGACAAGTTTATAGTCTGTCGACGGTGGAGAAATTTCCAAAATGAAAATTAGCTTTTTGTTGATTTCGTTAATTCTCAAGCATTTTTATGAAATTTTGTAAACAATATTTCCTAGTCATTTGACATCTGTCCTGAAAATCGCATTTAAAATATTGTATTTTTCAAAAGTTTGACATTTAGTAAACTTCTAATTATGACACTTCTTTATAAACCCATTACATATAAGTGAATCGTGTTATACAGGACAGAATCGATCATACAACGATGAAAAATTATCATAGTGGCCATATAAAAATTAGCATATTTCTAAGACGTATTACAGTTATATTAATCGATTATTGATACTATTCTTTTATTAAAATATCATTAATAAAAATAGCTGACAAAACAACAGGGGAACAGTTATTTATTGTACTGAAGAATAAGACAAACGTGTGTGTTTACAGTAACAGGTGCGTTATGACCACACTCTCTGTCGCCAGTTCACGTACGCTGATATTATATAAGACGTTCGCCTCCTCCATGTGTAAATAAATAGATAAACAAGCAGGCGTGCCGTGTACTGCTCATTAAGGCAGGGTATTATAGTATTGAAGTGACCGGGGGGATTAGTTATGACAATGTAATGTTATGTCCCGACGCGATATTGTTCTTATGCTGGCACATATTAGGCCAACACTTGTTCAATGCCTCGTGCTTAAGGCGGAGACAGTATGAGCACGGCAAACGCAAGACATCACCGTAAGCACATGCTGGATTAGTGCTGGGCCGACGTCGAAGACGTTGGCCAGCGTTGAACCAGTATAGCACGAATATTCGGGATTTCCCAGACAGGGGTCTGTCTGGGAGCTGTGTCATGTCTGGTGACCACGTGGATGCTAGTGGATAATGTAGTAATATATTTTAACGATCTACCGTGGTGTATCATTATCCGGAATCATACTCTTTATGCCCGGTTATATTAAACCGCACATAGGGCTTATAAGTGCTTTTTAAAAAATAGTATTTCAGTAGTAAAATTTCTGTTCATTACCCGGCAAAAAGACAGTAGTCGAACTAAGGCCCACTGATCGTGCAATGTCGGGGCGATGCCACAAGGGTTACCTGTAATGTCAGATATGCATTTGGTCTCTGGTAATTTCTCATGATCTGACGATAGACCTGTACTGTTTTCTTTATCTGGCTTCATGTCATACCGATGCGCTATTTCGTCATATAATTACGGCGATATGCATGAATTATAATGCTATCTTATATTAATTAATTAAATTAAATTAAATTGCTATCTTAAATTATAACACGATATTTACACAATTTCTGTTCTAGATAATTAGGCCTACACGATAAATGGATGATCAAAGACGCCCTGTCAAAAATGACGCGACACCATGCTGCCTGCACAACATACACAGACCCAGCGTTGGTACGACATTGACCCAATATTGAGTATGCCGTCTCTGTTAGCTGGAGCATTGTTGTGTGAATGCCGTGACAAGCATCGTGTTAGCGTTATCACATAATCAGAGGCAATAAGTCGGCGACGAAATATCGCTCCCTGTTTTATTACATCATGTAGGCCTGTGTACAGCTGGATTTTATAACACGATTTTCTCGAAAAGAACATAGAAAGGGGGTCTTAAATTTCGGGGTCCATGACCTTATTTATTTTCGAAATAAATAATTTCGGGCGGACTCTGCGTGAAATAAATAATTTACTTCAAGAACTGTTCCATATAAACATGTAACAATATGTGAAATTTTCAGCGCGCCGCCGAGCCCGGTTGAAATTAATAATTTGCCCGCGACAAATACTCCTGCCCCCCCCCCCCCCCCTGGGTATCTAATGGTGGCCCCCTAACGATGTTCGCCTGTAATTCATTCCGATTGATTCTCAGAATTGTGTCACATGTCAACTTCGGAAATACTCACTGCAAATTGAGTAAATTAAAATTGAAATTAGAGTTGTTGCCAAATGATTTGATTATAATTTTTCGTTAAAAACTGCTTTAAAATTGACTGAGGGATACCCGAAAAGCTAACTGTCATTTTGAACCAACCTCCACCATCAGACAGACTATAATCATGTACTGTCTACACATCAATATAATGAAGCGGCAGAGAATTATCCCATGAAACTGACATTTTTCTGTCTAGATGCTTCAACAATGAAGAACACTGTTCAGCTGTCTTACATTTCCATTACTATAGATGTGGTAATATTCGCGAGGTATTAATTTTCGCTAGGGCCTAATTTCGCGAGGATGAGAAAAATAATAATTCGGGAATTCTAAACTTCGTGAAAAGCCCAAAATCTGAAATTCGCTAAAATTTGAACACGATAAAATTGCCTGATGTACAGAATTTTAATATTCTTCCTTTTTTTTCCTGAATAGGGTACAACCAGATGATATAGGCGCACATATTAATGTAGGCCGCACACTCAACCACCTGAAGCAGTTCACGGAAGCCGAGAAGGTCTACAGAACCGCTCTCGCCCTGATGCCTCCTGTTATACCAGGTGAGAAATATCCCATCAAACACAAGACACCAACCTAATGTTGGCCCAGCATCAGAGACAGTGGGCCAATATTGAACGGTCAACCAACTTGGGTCAGCATACTGTCTTTAGTGGTATGAAATGATTTTTTCACCCCTTTCAAACCTGAATATAATCATTGTCATCTTCATCCACTACAAGCCATGAATTGCTGTTGCAATTTTCGACTTGTAGTGGGTGAAGATAACTTGAAGCCGGTGCCAACTGAAAAAAATATTTCGTTATCAATAAAACAGTTCTATGAAAATTGTCATTCTATAACCCATAGGTGTAGGAAATTAAGTAATTTTTCAGAGATGCTAAATGATGCTTTGATGCATTGTTAGCATTCAAAGGGTTATACCTAGTCTATTGTAGCAATAAAAATGATTTTAAAAAAAATGATCCAACTCATCAGAGCGAGGATGTCCTAACATTTCTTGATATTTCCTTGTCCATTTTTTGTGTTTTTAAAAGTGAGTTGTGTCTACATAAATAAAATTGTAGACAAAAATAGAACTAAATATAAATATTTATATTATTTAACTCACTTTGAATTGTGAGTTGCGTTATCCAGACACAAATTCCAGTTAGTGAAAATTCAATTCGTCAAGTTTTCAAAAAAAATCTGGCAGAATTTAGAAATCACCTTTTAAAGCTCTAGCTATGTACCGTAGTCATTTGTGGTTTGTGTTTCTAGGTCAGAGTTATACAACACGAGTTGCTCCCAATCACCTGAATGTGTTCCTAAACTTGGGCAATCTGATAGCCAAGGACGAGTCACGCTTGTTGGAGGCAGATTCTGTGAGTGATAAGAACTAACTATTTTAACCCTTACACAACTAAGTACGACTATAGTCATGTCTTACATGTTTAACCCTTAAAACGCTGAATTATTTTTGTATAAACCATGGGGATCAAAAGGTTTTAATCAATTTTAAATCATCATAAATGTCTTGGTCAGCTCTCTCTGATTCATTTGAATACCTATGTTATGGGTTACAGCCATTGAAAATATTTTTTCTTTTAGTGCGGGGACCGATTTTGGTCGTTAGAATCTGATGTCCACAGACGTCAGATTCTGACGACTGAAGTCGGTCCCGGCGCTGTAAGGATTAGTCTGTTTTATTTGAAGTTAAGGCACAGTTATTGGGAATGAGATGGGTGTTTAACCATCAGGATTTGCAAATGTTTGGTCTCAAATATTTAACCCTTTGAGCCCCCACGATGCATTAAAGCATCATTTTACACCATTGTAAATTTACTTGATTTTTTCACAGCTAAGGTTTTAGAGGGCAAATTTCGATAATTGTTCCACGAATACATAGTAATTTTCTTTAATTTATCAACCACATCAAATCATCTTCATCCACTACAAGTCGAGAATTGCGGCAGCTCAGGCCTGAAAGGGTTAAGACCAACATGATAATATAGATATATGTCATTTTAAACATGTTTAGTCTGTTTTATATGAAGTTTAAATCACAGTTATGTATGTTAACCATCAAATTTATAAGACAAATATAAGGAATTTTCACCCACTTGAAGTTGTGGGTTGTGATAGCGACACACAACTTTAAGTGAGTGAAAATTCAAATAAATTGACTTAATTTTAATTCGTTCACCAGAATACGTCATTGGACTTGTCTTCAATAAATTAATTTTTATGCATCCCCCAGATGCATGTAATTGTATATGTGTTAATTAGATAGCCGCCCCGCTCGCCACCTCTCTTAAACATGATATCTACAGAACCACTGGTCTGAATCACTTGTGAGTTTGTATGTGGGCCAATACCTGCCTGACCATGAAATAGAGAGGTTTTGGTCAAGGTTCAGTGATTTTCATAAAAATGTTTACCCTATTGTTTTTCAAGACACTGAACGTGTTATTTCTTAAAAACCACTGGTCCGGATCACTCGTGATTTTGTGTGTAGACAGTTACCTGCCAGGTCACAAAAATTAAAATGTTTTGGTCGAGCTCGGAATGGTGGTAGCAGTCAGTGAAAATTAGACAAATTTCCATGTATAGTTTCAAATTCTCACTTCAGAGCATTTTAATATGGTGAATTTCGAGGTAAAGTGCCAAATTCTCACCTCAGAGTGAAACAAAATATGGTGAATTTCCAGATGAAGTGTAAAATTCACACCTGACAGTGAGATAAAATAAGATAAAAAATTACAGGTGAGTGAATAACTCTTACAGTGCGGGGATCGACTTTAGACGTCAGTATCTGACGTCTGTAGACGTCAGATACTGACGTCTAAAGTCGATCCCCGCACTGTAAGAGTAAAAATATTTCCAATGACCGTAGACCCATACCATAGGTATTCAAATGAATCAGAAAGAGCTGACTAAGACATTTAGGATGATTTCGAATTGATTAAAACCCTTTGGTCTCCATGGTTTATACAAAATTATTTCAGCGTCTTAAGGGTTAAAGATCAATTGAATGTGATTTGTATTTTGAATAAACAGCTGAATATGAGTCATATGTGACCCGCCATGCGAGACGGTATTAATTTTTTTATGACGTCATTTAAAATTTAAATTTAATTATAACATAACTAATTTTAAAATATTAAAAGTATCATAAAACGAAAAAATTATGAATATTTTTGACAAATTCTTCCAGTTATTGAAACAGAAAGGACACGGCTATCACGTTAAATATTAAAATCAATTTTAAAAATTTTGACTTAACGGCTCTTTTCGCGTGGCGGGTCACATATAGTTAAACAATTACTGTGTAAGAAGGTGTTATTTTTCTGACGTTTAGTTTTGTTTTTCCAGCTCTACAGGACGGCCATTACCATGAGGTCAGACTATGTTCAGGCGTATATAAACCGTGGTGACGTCCTCATGAGGCTAAATAGGTGAGAAGAACCCACACGTTATTTCTCCATCTATGATTGTAATGCTCCTGACTCTTATGTTGCTGGAATGGTGTATATATATAATTTACAATTGTATAATTGCTTTCAAGAAAGTTCCAACAAATGAAAATGTCACTCTTATTGCTCATTGCAGTACAGTGGAACCTGCTATGAGCAACCACCCTTGTGACAAAGGAGAAGTGGCCTTTTAAGGCAGGTGTCTGCTCATATGAGGTTTATTTGTATAGGAAATGCCATTTTGGGAAATGTCCAAGTGACCTCCTACAGGAGGTTGGCTGACCATAAGAGTGGCTGCTCATAGCAGATTCTACCGTAGATGCATTTTTTTCAAATGAGAAGATGTCTAATTTTTAAAAATTGACATTTTATGGTCATTTCAAGCTGTAAATTACATTAGCAATCCCACCTTCCAAGGAATTAAAAATAGTAACAAAACATATGGTATATTAGAGTCATACAGGAAAACAGTAAATAAGTAACATGTGCTGATGATTTTTTTATTTTTCAACTATTTGAAGCTGGAATTGCTGAATCTATCTCCAGCTTCAAATTATCTCAATATGAATTATTTTATTAACCGAGAATCTACCACAAATAATTTCATCAATTTCAAATAAGGGGCCCAGTTAAAATATATATCTTGCAGGACTGGACAATGGGAATTAAGGTTTAGATTTATTTGTTGTACTTTATTACAGATCATCAGAAGCTGAGGATCAATATCTAACAGCTTTACATCACGACCCGGAGAACGCTGATATACATTATAACGTGAGTTCATTCAAACAATGCTATGTGTATTAACCCTTTACCCGCCAAATTATTCAATTGGAATTTTCACCTACTTGAAGTTGTGTCTCGCTGACGCGATCCACAACTTAAAGTGGGTGAAAATTATTCAGATTTGACAAAATGGAGGTTAATTATTTTTAAATCTTGCTGATTAATGTCACATTTTATTTTTAACATGTTTGATAGGTGGTACCTTATGTGATAATAAAAAATGAAAAACCGAATATATTTGGGACCGGCGCTCTAAGGGTTAATGTATTTTATATACCCGTTTTTAACCCTCACAACGCTGAAATACTTTTGTATAAATCATGGAGAACAAAAGACTTTTTCCATTTGAAATCATCATAAATGTCTTGGTTAGCTCTTTCTTCTTCATTTGAATACCTATTGTATGGGTCTATGGCAAAAAGAAATATTTAAATTATTTAGACGTCAGAATCTGACATATAAGGGTGGTCCCCGCGCTGGAAGTGTTAACTGTAATCAAAATTTTAAAGCAGGCCTTTGTTTTTGAAGTGTGTGATTGTGTTCGCGCACCATAGCATCCTTAATTCCAAAATGAGTGTCAGTTTCAAATAATTCAGACCATCAGGTGTGAATAACACTCCTGGTCAAATTAAGAATGCTATGTTCTCCACTCCAGCATTTTTCATGCAATAAGACTTGTGAAGGAGAATTAAACTTTAAATTTTCTAGACTGGCATATCCTTAAATTGTAATTTTCACCCACTAAAAATTGTGGGTCATAGTAGCCTACTACATTCAGATCCAGAAGAAATTATACCAGTGTGCTAAAACAATCGCTATTAAAACTTTTTTTAAAATAGAACCATTTGGAATTACTTTGTTGAGAGCAATTCACCTGGCCTTTAACCCTTAAACCGCCGGTGCCGAATATATTAGGTTTTTCACTTAATTATTACCACATTCAGTTAAAACCATATTGTGACATCAATGGGCACGATTTGGAAAGAGTTGATCTCCATTTTGTCAATGTATAATTTTCGCTCACTTGAAGTTGTGGATCGCATCAGTGAGACACAACTTCAAGTGGGTGAAAATTTCAATTGTATAATTTGGCAGTTAAAGGTTAAACATCACAGTAAACTGTAAACCCAAAAGTAATTTTTTTCAGAATTACTCTTTACTTTACGTCGCTCGATTGGACTGTTCGCAACAGATAAAACATATATAGACCTAATTGTTGTTTTAGTCTATGTGAGAAGTTGTATTTAGGAGAAATAATAAGAATATTTATTAAATCTTCAATGAAAACTAAACAAACTGATGTTGCAATTATTATATTTGGGCTATGCCCAAATATATTGAGTTTTCAACGGAACTTTAAACTTATTATTCTTGGCACGTTTTTGTAAGACGCTATATCTCCTTGAATTTTTATCTAATCAACTTGAAATTTTGACACAACATTCCCAGAGTAGTCAGGTGCTATGACTTTTCTAAGTCATCCAACATGTTCTTCCGGATTTATCCATGATTTCATGGTTCACTATATGTACTCTTGAATGGCAAAAGGCGATTTCTGCTTACTTGTAAAGTGAGCAGATACTGCCTTTTGGCTTGCACGGCAGTAGGCTTATAATATTGTCCAATGTTGGTTCAATAGTGTACACGTCGGGTGATTCTCCATTCATTGTCAGGAGGGTGAACAGGGTGCCCCTATTTTCAGACCTACTCCACCCTTTAATCTCTAGATTTGATAAAACAAATACATTTATCTAATGTTTCAATTCCGGGCTAGTGTCGCAGACGATGGCCCAGTATTAAGCCAATATTGTGTATTTGGTATGGACAGTTGAAACCTTTCAAATCCTACAATTAAAATAACAGTTGCAATTCTATTCAAACACAAAACGTTGAATCAATGTTGTTTTAATTTTGGGCTAGCGTCGCGGATAGTGATACAACATTAAATCGACAGAGAGACAAGTCAATGTGTGTATTGTGCACCCTGAATGCCATTCCATTTGACAAACAAATATATAACTATTTAAAACTGCAAAAGCTCAGTGGGGACCCTTCTGAAATTTGAAGCCTGAATTTCTAAGTCTAAGATTAGAGTTTAGAATGGCTGCCAAAAAACTCATACGCGAAATTCCAATCAATCTGTCATAATAAAAATAACCCAACAAAATTCAAAATGGCCGCCAGAAAAACTCGTAAAACCTAGCCCAAATATTATTGTTACTTGAAAAGTGACAATTAATGTCTAGTTTATCATTGAATTTAGATTTACAAGATTTGTTTGGTATTGAACTGAGTGAAAATAGATTTGGAAACACATCTTTACATTTCGTACAAATAATTGAACCATGATACACTAATGATATTCATCACCAGAGAACGTCATAATTGAAAACAAATTTGGGATGCTGGCTTGCCTACCAACATGTTCCTCTGCCTGCCCGGCGGCCAGCCTACCTGTCCATTCTGACCGCATGGGCTCTGATGATCTTCCTGGTGTCGATGCTAGACCAGTATACAGGTCATGATTTAACTGGTGTCGCATTGCAGTTTGCAATCCATTTGACTCTACAATGCTATACATGTATTAGTATAATTAGCTGTACCAACATTGGGCCATCTTGTTGTGTTTGCTGTGTCTGTTATACCAGCGTTGGCATCTTGAAGCTTTTACAATTTTCCAGTGTTGAAGTTGGCTCACTATCTGATCCTGACTCTGTTGTATATATCAGCTCTGTTTTTACAGTTAGGTGTGGTGTTACTGGAGCAGCATCGACACCATGAAGCACTGAGGAGTTTTAACAACGCACTCAAGATCAACCCCAAGCACAAGGTAAATTAACCGAAATGGGTAAAAAATAGCCATGTATTGTTAAAACAGTTTCATGGAAATTTTCCCTCTAAATCCATTAGTTGTGGGAAAATCAACCCTTTTCTCAGGGCTGTAAAATGATGCTTTAATGCATTGTGGGGGCTTAAAGGGTTAATGAATCATCAGCACAAGTAAATTAACCCATGCATCGCTGAAATATTTTTGTTTAGACCATGGAGAACAGAGGGTTATTTTCAATTTGAAATCGTCATAAAGGTCTTGTTTAGCTCTTTCCGCTTCATTTGAATATCTATGTTAGGAGTCAAAGTCTAATGTCTATTGACCCGGCACTGAAAGGGTTAATCATCAACACCAGGTAAATAAGCTACAGAAATGGGGGACATTTTTTATGAATGTTTTGAAGATTTTACTTTCTCCTTCAAGCTTAGATTGGAAAAACATACTTATCATTGATGTATTTATAAATATATTGCTGATCAATTTTTAATTAATTTTGATCAGCAAATCATCTAATTGCATGGATTTCACTACAAGATACTGAACAAAATTTTCACTGAAGCATAACTAAATGTGCTTAGACAGTATGTTGGTTATCGCTGCAGTAAAGACAAATTATAAATGGCTGATTGGCTGTCAATATTATACTTTGCTTTGCTGATTATCTTGGAAACCTTAGTTATGATGGTAGAATAGTTACAGTAGAAACTGTAAGAAAAGCACACTTAATTGCCACATGATTGTATTTTTTACAGCAAACCCTATTTAATTCAGCTGCCCTGATGCAAGAACTTGGAGATCCGAAACTAAGGCCAGAGGCCACTAAAAGGTAAAACTAGAGTTAATCATTTTTTCAATAATGTGCGCAGCAGCAAAATGTGTTTTTGTGAGAGTGGGTAACTCATGAACTTTAACTTGTCAATATCCACATATTTTATATAGTTCACCAAGTGTAAATCTGGAAATAGAATTTTGTAGATGTGTAAACTTTAATGAATGTTTTTATAGAGAACTTTATCACAAAGATATTTTTTATTATTATCTACTGAAAAATGCTGTCTGCAACCTTTCTAATTCAGAAATATATTTCCTGCAGTACTCATACATCTGTTTATATTTAGCAACTTGCCTTTTGCAAAACTGTGATATTATATATTGTCTGGCTTAATATTTATTTTTGAGCACAGAAACGTGCATCCTATTAAAGTTTGTCATGCATGTTGTTTACGACCAGTTCTTGGATAATGGTAAAAAAATGTGGCTGACTTATTGTATTTTACAACTTTAAATTTACCTTGTGATTGTCATAACTTGGCCATATATTAAATTGATTCTTCTTGTTGTTAGAATTTTATTTTACAATTGTTTATTTGTTGGATTTTAAATCTACTGTTTACATTGTTCAGGCAATAGCAAATTTGGCTTAATTTTTCTCAGAAGAGAATTTGTGGAAAATAATGTAGAAAATTTGGCAAATGCTAATATATTTATTATATATTAATAAATAATCTTCATTTGTCTCTGAAAAGTAGACTATAAAATCACATTTAATCATTTTTATAAACATTTCAACTAAAAAAAATTCTGGTGAATCTGATGTTTACCCTTTAAAAAGTTAAAGCACCACATTATGCCCACCCTTGTGGCCGGCTGGGCTGTCCATGCTTCAGATTTAAATATCCCTCAGAGTGAGATTCTCACTCCTTTTTCGTTCTCATTTTGACACTACGGAAGTTTACACAAAGAATTAGTCTGATGTTTTTAGATGAATCACTCTGATGATAAGTGCTCTTGTTGCAGGTTAAATGAACTGATGGAGATGGAACCTGAGAATGAAAAGGTGTATTTCAACTTGGGAATGCTGGCTATGGACGCCAGAGAGTTTGAAAAAGCTCGTGAATGGTTTCATCAAGCTGTGGAGGTCAGTGTCGTAAACGGCGTTATTCATTTTTTTTATTGCCATCCACACATAATAATGACAATAATGTAAACAAGAGATAAAAAATACAGCATGACAAAAGGAGCTGACGCCCAGTCACGTATATGTCCTTAAAAATTACACCAAATACACTGCCCGCAGTGCAAGGTGCAAAAGAAACAAACATAATTTATCTGAGAATTTTTGAAAAATTAATTAATACTAAATAATATAGTATTTATACATAGTATAATACACAGCCAAACTTAACCCTTAAAGAGCTGAATTATTTCCATAAAAACCTTGAAGATTAAAGGGTTTTATTCAATTTAAAATCATCCTAAATGTCTTAGTGAGGTCTTTCTGATTCATTTGAATACCTATGTTATGGGCCTACGGCCGTTATAAATATTTTTGCTCTTACAGCGCGGGGAGCGACTTTATTTGTCAGAATCTGACGTCTACAGACGTCAGATTCTGACGACTAAAGTCGCTCCCCGCACTGTAAGGGTTAAATATGAAAAACCTGATCGTTGGCAGTAGAGCTGCCCCTGCTCGCCATCTATTTAATATTTTAACCCTTGTCCTACTATGCCCGGATATACATGTATATGGGGCTACTGATGTTTTAGATCAATACAAATATCACTTAATTTTGATAAAATAGTTTTTAGTAGATGCTTAGAGGATCCAATAATTTAATTTTAGACATGTCTATTTTTCATAAATAGTAATTTTTTTCGTCATTAGAAGCTGGAAATTGCGTTAGCAATTCCAGCTTCAAATGACTAAAAATACAATTGAAGCAATTCAGCAGGACAAGGGTCAACCCTTTAGCCGCCAGTCCCAAGTATATGCGCTTTTTTATTAGACCATTAAATACCAGCATTTAGACATGTCAAAGATAAAACGTAGCATCAATTCAAAATCGTTGACCTCCATTTTGTCAAATCTGAATAATTTCCACTCATTTGAAGTTGTGGATCGTGTCAGCGAGACACAACTTCAAGTGACTGAAAATTCCAATTAAATAATTTAGCAGTTATAGGGTTAACCCTTTTGCTATGAGTACTGTTTTAATCAAGTGTCAACTAAATTTGAATGGCAGCTGATTAAATAGTGTAATTTGCAAGATGTCCAGCTTTTATAAATAGAAGTATTTTTCAGTCGTTTGAAGCTGGATATTGCGTTAGCAATTCCAGCTTCAAATGACTGGAAAATAGCAACACACAATTCAGCTGTAATTATTTGTTATATAATAAACAGCCTTATTTGGGCCTGAAATACATGCACTATTTGTGATAGTGAAGCCTTAGACTTTTTTTTCAATGAAACAGATTAAAAGTGACAGTATAAAGAGGGTCCCCGCACTGTAGGGGTTAAAGGGTTGACTCAGGTATCTCCTCTCATTATGTCATTCACCCAATGCTGTTTCAATGTTGGGCCAGCATCGAAGATGGTGGCCCAACATATGAATTACTGTACAATTCGACTCAAGATGAAATAAACGCACTGTAAGGGGTAAAAATACTTTGTACTTTTCATTCATTTCAAGGTGAGAATTACAGTAGCATTTCACATTATCATTCATTTGTTTGTTGTAGTTAAAAGAAGACTTCCGCTCAGCTCTTTTTAATCAGGCCCTGATGCTCGTCAACGATCTGAACAAACCAATGGATGCTCTACCTTACCTACAAAAACTTCTCAAAGTAGGTGGTCAGTCATTCATTTATCCATTTATTCATTCATCCATCCGTTTTTTCAATCTTTAAATTCATTATTTCATTGTTTTATTCATATAGGCATTCATTTGTTCAAGTGTTTTCATATCCATTCATTCATTTACTCATTTATTTATTCATTCTTCTGTCCATCTGTTTACTTATGGACGAGTGAATCCATTTGTTTATTCATTCATTCATCTATTTATTTCTTCATTATTTTATACTTTGAACCAATTGATTCATTCTATGACTCAAATGTATGCCTATAATCTTGAGTTTTGTGACAGGCTAAGCCTATGCAACTACCGGGTACAATCCTGGCATAAAATTGTGATGGTTGGAGCTTCACTTTAAAGCCCACCTTTTAATTTTTTATTAAAAAAGGTGTGCTATTGCAATTTCAGCGTCGACAGCGTTGGCATAGGCGTCGGCGTTGACATTTACTTGTGGGGACGATAACTTGAAAAGTTTTTCATGTATCCTCCCTAAATTTGTTATGCATGTTACAGATGACCAGTTCTCAGATAAGTTCAATAGTGGCTGAAAAAAATTCAAAATAGCTGATTTTTTGTGATTTTTCACATTTTCCGTTTCTAATTTGAACTTTTGTGTGCGATAACTTAAAGTAAAATATTGGAGGCAGGCTATTGTCGAGTGTGTTCTTGTTGTAGTTTGGTATATTATGATCATTCTGAAGGCTTTAGAGGTATTCGTTCTCACTCTACCCCTGAATGAGATGACGCTGTCTCAACTTATTTGGGCACCCCTCTCAATGCGGGTTCAAACCTCAATTTCAAACTCGTTAAACTGTGAAAGTAATACATGTAGAACAAATATTTTTTTATTGCAATAAAGATGTTAACTAAACATTTCTAATTCAAGTAGCTCATAGCATATATTTAGGCTCTAATTAATTGATGTTTAATCAGAGGTATCAATATTTGATGATAGTATTATCCAGTTATACATACTCTATATTGTATGAGGGGCAGTACAAATTAATTACACTTCGCAGATGGCAAGGAACCAGTGCTGCCTCAACGTTGGGCCATTATCATCAATGCTGTCACAACATTGGAACGTCACTGGGCATGTTCCGGCGTCGTTTTCCATATACTGTCACATGACTTGCTGTTCTCATGCAAGATTTTGTCGGGCTATTCCCAACTATTAGCTGTTAACTTTGATTTCTAATCTTTGGGGGGGGGGGGGGGTGTCTCGCGCGGGGCATGTGTGTCTTGCTGGAGTGTGGTCCCAAAAAGGACGAAACAGGTTCATTGAGGCTGGGTTAGAGTGTAAGGGAAACACTCTAACAGGTTCATTGAGGCTGGGTTAGAGTGTAAGGGAAACACTGCGTCAGGATGATGATGATTGGCTAATCTGTGAGGTGGAAATCCCGTAGCAATTCACTCCAAACGGTGAGATTTTCGGGTTAGGGCTCTGAACTATATAATTTTCATTCTGGTAAATTTGTGTGTCACAGAATTTAACCCTTAAAGCACTGAATTATTTTTGTATAAATCCTGGAGCCCAAAGCTGGTTTTTTCCCGATTTGAAATCATCATAAAGGAGTTATTTAGCTCTTTCTGCTTCATTTGAACACCTATGTTATGGGTGTACCGTCATTAGAAATATTTTCATTCTTACAGTGCGGGGATCGACTTTAGTCGTCGGAATCTAACGTCTACAGACCCATCGATCCCCTCACTGTACGGGTTAATTTTAATTCTGTTAAATTTGTGCGTCACTGCTGCTGAGATGCCAACATCTAAGGTTTGTGTGTAGCAGATACAATTCTTAACATCCAGCTACAACTGCCCAATTATATTACTACTTTATAATCAGTAACAGAAGTTGTGTATGAGAAAAGCGGATATGATTAGGCATCTGACGTCTTTAGACATAAGATTCTGACCTCGAGAGGCGGTCCCCGCACTGAAAGAGAATTTAATAATATTCATTCGTACTTCATCTTTTATTTCATTTATTTACTTAAAAATCAATAATTCTTAATAACATTCATTATTTAAAAAACTTTTTTTTGTATCTTGGTTCATGAGCCATGTTTGTTTATTTTTTCATTTTTATCAGTCCATTCTTAAAACTATTTTTTTTTCTATCATTTTAGATTTACATATGTACACATTATTCATACACCTTATTTTCGTAAGCAACATGTTAACTTTACATTTTGTTGTCAGTTCTACCCTTCACACACAAAAGGTTTAATTTTGATGGGGGATTTGAACATCAACCACTTGAAAGATGTAGATGCAGCAGAGCAGAATTTCCTAGCCGTACTAGAGGTAACTAACGCTGTAAAAATTAACTAACGCTCTTTCATTTATTAACCAACATTGTTGCAACTTGCTAATCAATGAAACAACGTTTGATAAGTACAACAATGTGATCTTGTTATGTCTCTCCCGCCTGTGCCTGTCCATCCGTTAACCATTTACACAATATGTTTCTTAAAGATTTTACCTAAATTTAAAATAGTCTCCCCTTGTCAATTTTATGTTTTTGGTTGCCTAAAAACAGATTCTTACAAATTATGTTTTTAAGTAAGTGGCCTAGGTTAAAGGCTTAGGTTGAGTAAAATAAGTAGTAGTGTATTTTAGACGGACCTTCGCACGTTCAGGCCAAGCATAACCTGTGTGTACGAGATGTTAGTAATGTGTTATTTGTATTTTAGACGGAGCCTTCGCACGTTCAGGTCACACATAACATGTGTATACGTGATGTTAGTAATGTGTTACCTGTATTTCAGACGGAGCCTTCGCACGTTCAGGCCACACATAACATGTGTATACGTGATGTTAGTAATGTGTTACCTGTATTTCAGACGGAGCCTTCGCACGTTCAGGTCACACATAACATGTGTATACGTGATGTTAGTAATGTGTTACCTGTATTTCAGACGGAGCCTTCGCACGTTCAGGCCACACATAACATGTGTATACGTGATGTTAGTAATGTGTTACCTGTATTTCAGACGGAGCCTTCGCACGTTCAGGCCACACATAACCTGTGTGTGGTGTATGTGGAGAAAGGGGAGATGTACCGAGCTGAGAAATGTCTGGTCGCCGCCACACAACTCGCCCCCGGAGAGGAATATATCAAGCAGCACCTCGACATTGTCCGCAAACGTATAATGCATTATGAACAGGTAAATAGAAACATATCAGACAGTAAAGCTTCAAATCATTGTTACGTTTTCTAATAAAGTGTGTTGTTTTATTTTATCTTTGACAAAACTTTTATTATTTATTTATTAAATATCTTTTCCAACTGTGTAAATACCTTTATTTTTTAATACATTTTCAAATTATATTCTCATTAAAAAGTATATGACTAGAAGTGAGTTCTCCCACAATTCTTATCCGATTTCAATTTTGTTTGAAAGCGCTCGTGCCTGTGCTTAGAACTTCCTCACAGATTTCAGAAATTTTAATTAATAATTAACTTATGACCTAATTAGGACACTTTCCACAAATCACAAAAAATACTTCTCCCACAATTCTTATCCGATTTTAATTTTGTTCGGTTTGTTTGAAAGATCTTCTGCATATGCATTGAATTTCCAAATGGCTTTCAGAAATTTTAATTACTAATTAACTTAGGACCTAATTAGGACACTCTGTTAGTGCCCCGATTAAGGATGAGTTTCTGTTTTATTGTCACTCTGGGTTTTTTTTATACTGTATTTTATGACTTGAATGACATTGGTGTTTCAGGCTAAGAAGAAGCACGAAGATGAACAACATAATAAGCAACACGAGTCCTTAGAAGATATCAATCAGCACCGGGGGACGTCAAATAAAAAAGTGGAGGATGAGAATACTCATAAACACTCTGACGGCAATTCATAAGTTACTGCAATGTTGGGTCAATGTTGGGCCGACTTCGTAGACGGCGGGCCAACATTGACCCAACATTGGAGCAGCAAGTGTCTCTGCTTATAAACAATAATTTACAATCTGACTGATTAGAATGTCACTCAGCAGCGGGGGGCGTCAAATAAAATAGAAGCTGAGAATAATAATAATATTGATTTATGTGGCGCCATATTCAACCTTAAACGCTGAATATTTTTATATTAACCATGGAGACCAGAGGGTTTGATTCCAATCGAAATCAGCATAAATGTCTTAGTTAGATCTTCACGCTTTATTTGAATACCTATGTTAAGTTATGAGTCTACAGCCAATATAAATATTTTTACTCGAACAGTGAGCAGATCGACTTTAGACTTTCGAATCTGACGAGAATCTGCCGTCTAAACTTGATCCCCACACTGTAAGGGGTAAGTTGCGCTTTGGCGCTACAAACAACAGTGTCTATAAACATGATGAACTTGGTAAATTAATGTGAAAAATCATAGCATTTCTGCAAATATGCAATATTGCACAAATGACTTTTGATGACTCGCTTAAATTGACCAAATTTGTTAACATAGCTTCGTATGTGAAGTTTTTTTGTTCCAAAATTAGGATCTATCACCACAAGTTTTTTTAATTTTGTCGGAGGCCCCTCCAACAGATGTTTGGTGCGGAGTGGGTGACATGGAGTATAAGGGATGATGAAAGTCCCTCAGGAGTTTAACACTCAATGCGCTGACAATTTTTGCATAAACCATGGAGATCAAAGGGTCTTTTTCAATTTAATATCATCATAAATGTTTTAGTTAGCTCTTTCTGATTCATTTGAATACCTATGTTATGGGTCTACGGCCATTAGAAATATTTTTACTCTTACAGCTCAGAGATCGACTTTAGTCGTCAGAATCTGACGTCTGCATGCGTCAGATTCTGACGTCTAAAGTCAATCATCGCATCTAAATCGACCCCCGACTTTAGTCATCAGAATCTGACGTCTTTAGACGTCAGATTCTGACGTCTAAAGTCGATCCCCGCGCTGTAAGGGTTAACCCTTGTCCTGCCCTTGTCCTTGTATACGGCCAATAGAAATATTTTTCCTCTTACAGTGCAGGGATCGACTTTAGTCGTCAGAATCTGATGCCTACATGCATCTGAGTCTGACGACTAAAGTCTATCCCCGCAGTGTTAAGGTTGAGGGATGATGAAAGTCTTTCAGTTAACTGGGTGCCAGGCCATTCTGCTCTTTGAAGCAAATAATGTGAAGTTTATTATTTAACCTTTGTCTGATTGGCAGCCAATGCAATTCTGTGAAACTTAATAGCCTTGACCTGCAATGTTTTCATCTGGCAATCTAATACAATGAAGTATGGGGAGAGGGGCTTATATAACATCGTTTTCACCAATAAGCCATTCAAAATGGTTCTCGGTGACGTCACTAAGTTTCACAGAATTGTGTCAAATGAGATGTCACATGAGAAAATTTCTATCTTCGATATATAATCCTTGCTCATAAACAGTCTTCATTCATAATTTAGTGCAGATCACAAACTTACAAAAAATAAAAAAGAAGATAATGTTAATAAACACTCCAACAATTCTCAATTTAATGCGAAGCAGCAAATCGTGGCCTCGGAGCTAAAGGATCCTATCTGACACTCGTCAGAGTGGCAGATAGGATCCTTTAGCTCCGAAGCGACGAAATGTCTTTGCTTACAAATAATCAAATCTGTGGTTTACATTAAAACCTTATTTTACTTATCACTTGAGAAAACTGGCGGGTCTGTCGAACATAAAATAAACTTGATGTGACTAAGCTTGTTTCTATAGGATACAAGCGTGTCTCCCCTTGTCTGTATAAGTAATGTCTCAAAATGTACAAAACATGACATCACCACAAACCTAAGACATCAACCCAATGTTGTGTTATTGTTGGTTCAACATCTGCGATGGTGGACGACGCGGCCGTCCGTCTGTCCGCCAATTCTAGCACTACAACTTGTTTCACGTTAATGAAATGCACATAAACTTCAACACTTGGTCAATATCTATTGTTTCCGGGGATATTGCTGACATTATGTTGTTTCCCATGGCGGACCAACATTATACATCAAAGTAACTACTAATAAGGTGCTATTTTGATCTCAGTATTTCAAACCACCGGTATGTACCTACATCTATAATATAGTATTAAAATGGTAAGTGAAATGTGTAAAAAATAAAAAAAACGGCTCTTACGTGACCCTTGTTCTGCTAGGCCTGTATAGGACCTAGCCAGCAAACATGAGACGTTGGACTAACATTGGTTTACTGTCGGCCAACCGTCTAAGACGCTGGCCCAACAGTAAGCCAACGTTGGGCCAACGTCTCATATTTGCTGGGTATATACATTTTGAAACAAGTATAATAACATGCCACTAATATTGATAAAATGGCGGTATATGCTAATAATATAATATAACCCTTTGCCTGATAATCACGATAATAGTCGTTTTTAATTTGTTTCATTAGCCGATTAAATCACTGTTATTGGGAATAAAATTACTGTTTACATTTCCGTATTTGTAAATATTTGGTCTCAAACTAAACAAATATGAGTCATTTTCAACCACTTGAGTTTGTGGATCGCGGTACTGAGACACAAAAGGGTTTTTTCAATTATAAATCATCATAAATGTCTTAGGCCTACTCAGCTCTTCCCGCTTCATTTGAATACCTATGTTATGGGTCTATGATCGTTAGAAATATTTTTTACTCTTACAGTGCGGGGATCGACTTTAGACGTCATAATCTGACGTCTACAGACGACCAAAGTCGATCCCCGCACTGTAATATGCTTTATGATTTCCACGCCCTTAAAGTTGTGTCACGCTACAGCGACCCACAACTTGAAGTGAGTTAAAACTACGCAAATTTGCAAATCTTGATATTTGAACACACATTTCACTCCCAATAACTGTTATTTACTCTGGTATAATGATCAAAAATGACAACAGTCGCGCTTAGTGTTTGAATTGTTAAAATTTGTTTCAAAAACTGTTTTTTTATGTTCGTACTTAAACCTGAAATACTCACAACCATGTTATGTCTGAAATTCAAATTGCCACATAGAACTTAATGTGTCAAATATCACTCTGTACATTTGACACATATTAATTAGCATGAGAAGACTTGATATATGTTTGAATGTATTTATAAATGAATGAGTGAGCGACTGAATCACTGCCGAAATCTCAGAAACGGCAAGCCTACGACCCTGCTGACCTTTATATTATCAGCATCGGTACGAATCATCGGAACGACCCAGCTGACCTTTATATTATCAGCATCTGTACGATTCCGCTGACCTTTATATTATCAGCATCGGTACGTTTCCGCTGACCTTTATATTATCAGCATCGGAACGACCCAGCTGACCTTTATATTATCAGCATCGGTACGACTCAGTTGATCTTTATATTATCAGCACCGGTACGACCCAGCTGACCTTTATATTATCAGCATCGGTACGATTCCGCTGACCTTTATATTATCAGCATCGGTACGACCCAGCTGACCTTTATATTATCAGCATCGGAGCGACCCAGCTGACCTTTATATTATCAGCATCGGTACGACTCAGCTGATCTTTATATTATCAGCACCGGTACGACCCAGCTGACCTTTATATTATCAGCATCGGTACGTTTCCGCTGACCTTTATATTATCAGCATCGGAACGACCCAGCTGACCTTTATATTATCAGCATCGGTACGACTCAGTTGATCTTTATATTATCAGCACCGGTACGACCCAGCTGACCTTTATATTATCAGCATCGGTACGATTCCGCTGACCTTTATATTATCAGCATCGGTACGACCCAGCTGACCTTTATATTATCAGCATCGGAGCGACCCAGCTGACCTTTATATTATCAGCATCGGTACGACTCAGCTGATCTTTATATTATCAGCACCGGTACGACCCAGCTGACCTTTATATTATCAGCATCGGTACGACTCAGCTGATCTTTATATTATCAGCATCGGTACGACCCAGCTGACCTTTATATTATCAGCATCGGTACGATTCCGCTGACCTTTATATTATCAGCATCGGAACGACCCAGCTGACCTTTATATTATCAGCATCGGTACGACTCAGCTGATCTTTATATTATCAGCACCGGTACGACCCAGCTGACCTTTATATTATCAGCATCGGTACGATTCCGCTGACCTTCATATTATCAGCATCGGAGCGACCCAGCTGACCTTTATATTATCAGCATCGGTACGACTCAGCTGATCTTTATATTATCAGCATCGGTACGACTCTGCTGACCTTTGTATTATCAGCGTCGGTAAACCTTACTGACCTTTATATTATCAGCATACCATATAAACCAGTTGCTGACCCGATGTAGTGTTTATGTTGTGCCAGCGTCGCGTTGGCTTGGGATGTACCAACTACATAAGGATCCCTGCAAACACAAAACATTTGTATAACATTTATACAACGTCGGCCCAACGTCCTCGTCGTTGGCCGAACATTGTATAAATGTTATACAAATGTTTTGTGTTTGCTGGGAAAGCTTGTAACTTTGTTGCTGGTTTCGGGCTGATATCAGAATGTCTAACTGTTGGTTCTGGTTGTATATTACAAAAGCAAACTGTAAAAAATGTACAAATTATTTTTATACTGTCAGTAGTATATTATATACTGATGAATGTGATTATTTGTTACAAAGGAGGTTTCGATAAAAAAATATTCCTACCTCTGTTTTATGTTTTTACATTTTTGAGCTCGGTTATCTGAGGATTTATGTTCTGTAGTCTACACGTGTTTCTCTCGATCCTTTGAATTGAATAATACTATTCGTTTATTATACTGATCCGTGTAACCATAGGCCTAATTCATAGGAAATCCCTTGACTTTTACTGCGATATTTGTTTACAAGAGAGTCGTATACTTGGAGTATTCATTTATTTGTATTACCAAAACTTTGTAGTAAAACACAGAATCAGTTTAATCAGGCCCTCAGATAAAGCACAATAAAGGTTCTTGTAACTCACATTTCTAGAGTGGTCCATAACATGTAGACCAGATGGCGACTCGAAAAGTTTCACAGACAGAAAAATATGTTTGTTAAAAATTTCCAAAACTCCGAAATAACAGGATTAGTGGCAACCCCAATTACCTGTTAACCTCACCTAACCCTTAAAGCGCTGAATTTTTTTATGAAAACTTTTGAGACCAAAAAGTTTTTAATTTAAAGTCATCATGAATGTCTTAGTTATCTGTTTCCACTTCATTTGAATACCTATGTGTATGTTATGGGTCTACGGCCATTAGAAATAGTTTTACTCTTACAGCGCGGGGATCGACTTTGAGGTCTACAGACGTCAGAATCTGTCGACTAAAGTCGGTTCCAGCGCTGTAAGGGATAACCCTTACAACCCTAAAATAGTCTTATAAATACAATTACAGACCATGGAGACTTGGAATTTGAAATCTTTATGAATGCCTTATATAGTTAGCTCTCTCCGCTTGATTTAAATACCTTACCTATGTTTAAAATGGGTCTACGGACATTTTAAATGTTCTAATTATTTCAGACTTTATCCGAAAGAGTTAAGTATTCTATCATTATTATAAACCCACATAAATATGCTTTAGAAATATTCTGTAACAAATTATTTTCTTTCGTGAGTGTACCATTTGCCGACCTTTCAATGTAGTCGAGGGTGGGATTTTTTGCATGATGCTAAGCCACCCACCAAGATGTCTCAAGGGCATCCCAAATATTAATAAAAAACATGTTGGCAGTCTGAAAAATGGGGGGGGGGGCAATGGGGGGAGGTATATAAGAAAACTAACATTTTGCTTGGCTGACTTTGGGAATGAGCATTAAAAAAATATCCAGAGGATGTTTATACACATTTTTGAAACAGTAATGCTATCATGTGATGCGAAACATAAAATACAACCATTGTAGTGGTTATTACTTTGTTAATTTATAAACACTAGTGATAAATGAAATATTGTGTGGGACAAAATGGTGGAGCATATATATAGTCTAGGATCCAAGTTTAAAAAAACTGCTAGTTTTTTAGTTTGCTTGACACAAAAAGTGGTAAAGGTGTCAGAGAAATATCTCCAGAACATTGTTGAGGTGAGTGTAGAAGTTTCCAGAGGCAGCAAAGTACTTAAAATGAGGGATGTTCAAAGATACCCTTCAGCCCCGAAGAAAAATCCAAACCACAATTAACAATTTTTAAATCACTGTCGATCCTATTGATATTTCATTGAAGACAGGAAGACAAATTATTAGAGTTTTGATTTTTCAACCCCTAGAACGCTGAAAGTCAATACTTAAAAAAAACTTAACACAACTCGTAGAAAGTAATTTTTCCGTTTCCTGTACATTTGTATGATAATGCCAATGTCTGTTGACTTCATCTGGTACATCGGTCATCTGGTACCACTATGTCAAATTAGAATAATCCAACATTGTTATATGAATGAAAATGAAAAGAAATGAATCGGGCTTTAGGCCACCTTTGTGCACATATAGGCTAAACTGGGCCAGGAGAACCTCCTGAGGATGGTGAGATGATTGAGATGACACTGTCCTCCAGACACAGGATTCGAAATTCGAGCCCTGGCGGTCTGAGGCCGAGCACGCTACCTCTTGGTCACGGAGGCTCCCCACAATACTGACTTTCACACGTGGATGGGGAAGAAACATTTTTTGTTTCTTTCAAACCGCCGAGACCGGGAACCGAACCCCGAACTCTGGCGTGAAAGGCGGCGATGCTAACCACTACCCTAGGGCCCCCGCCCGTTATATGAATGAATTATGAGGTAAAAAGAGTGGACAGGGTGCTCTCACTAGTTACATTTTTTCGACCCCTTTCATCACACAATCCTCATTGTTATCGTTATAAACAATTTTAATACCACTCTGGCCACATTTTTTCTTGTGATATATTCATGATGAAACATACGTGAAGTTCAGGTTTTTTTCGTTAAAGGAACCCCTTGGGATGAGACATTTTCAATGTTGTCAATTTTGAAAATTTAATTGATATGAAGCGATATAGCCTACTGATCTTAACTGCAAATACGAAAAAGTCGAAAAACAATTTTAAAGTACCGAAAAAGAGTGAAATAGTTGTATTTCCAGGTCGTATATTGCCATGTAAACAAAACAAGTCCGCAATAATCAGCAATTTCCTTCACATATTCCCACGTATCAGACGGTAAGATCAGAGCAGTCGCCGCTAATTGGTGTCTCATATTCAGGACACGAGAGGACACACCTGCAGCACTGATTGTCTCCACAACGCTGGGCCGATGCCATCAGCATGTGGCCCAATGCTGTGAAAACATTCAATCGTCCTTCAGGTATACAAATAGTTTGTTTGGGTTACTTCTGGTTTCATAGAAATGTTGATTAAAAATATTTGTAAAAATATGAAAATTCTGAAAAAAATAAAAACATGATCCGTGGGATACACTACTTCAGTGCGGAATTAAAAACGAAAATTGATGTCATCCCAAGGGGCTGCTTTAAGCGTAAACCCGCTCTTAGAGCGTTGAAAATCAATATTGAAAAAAAACAGTAGTATGTAACGTTTCCGTTTCCTTTACATTTGTATGACTATATAATTATATGAGTATACTAATGCCTGCTAGCACCAGTTGATACATCTGTCATCTGGTACCACTATATCAAATTATAAAAAGCTACCTTGTTGCTTGAAGGACTTATAAGGTCAAAAGTCCGATTGATGTTATCTCTCCGGTTACATTTTTTCGGCCCCTTGCAGTAACAAAATTGTATTTTTATAATTATAAACAGCTTTAACATGTTTAATACCAATGTTGTCACATTTTATCATTGAATACATTCATATCTGAAGTTAAGCTATTTTTGACGATGTAAATCTAACCCTAGCAGCGGCTGGGGTATTACAATATTTTCACTGTTCACCAAGATGGAATATTTCTGTTCCATGTTTAGTTGAACGGATATATGCGCATTGTATCATGTGTTTGTTGGATTTGCCGCAGCATCCATTTGATACGTGTCTTATGGGAAACTATGACCTGTCACCTTGAGGGTGTATGAAGTCAAAAATCAGGATGGGGTATTCTCCTAACTACGTTAAATATGTATCACAGTAGAGGAGTTAGTTTTCAAGAGATCAGTGGTATAACCATAAAAGGAAATGGGGGGGGGGTGTAGGCTAATCTATTACTGTTTTATTCCACAGCTGAATAGGCTAGGGTCAGTCATAGGTTTTCTATAGAAGGTCAGTAACTCACGGAAATCTTGGAAGCAGTGATCGCAACATACTAGGCCTATTTGTTCACGCACGCGCAGCATAGGGGCTATTCAGCTCCACTATTCGATCCTGTAAACCCAAAAAGCAGTAACTTCTCAATATAATAGTAAGCTGAATACTGCAGCGTATTATTCACTACATCATCCACGTGTGAAAGTTAGTATTGTGGGGAGCCTCCGTGACCGAGAGGTAGCGTGCTCGGCCTCAGACCGCCAGGGCTCGAATTTCGAATCCTGTGTCTGGAGGACAGTGGCATCTCAATCATCTCACCATCCTTAGGAGGTTCTCCTGGCCCAGTTTAGCCTATATGTGCACAAAGGTGGCCTAAAGCCTGATTCATTTCATTTATTCACTACATGTCTCATTTTGTGCAAAAAGTGCTTCTGTCAGAATCGAGCTCATATAATGTGTATTGATGCACGTAAATTATGAGATTTCCGCTTGAAAATTCATCAATAATTTGCTACAGGAACTAGGTATGACATTATAGCATTTGTTTGGTAGAAAACAAAAGTCTATAGGCCCTATAGTCCATTTCTCATTTTACAAATGACGAGGACTTGAAAGTTTCCTTCCCTCACTAGAAGTATAGACATGGCAGTGATTGTCACCGCATAGACACATCCCAATTTCCCGTGGTTTCCTCCATGTTTCGGTGCATTATAAATACCTCTTCTGATATAAATATGTTTCACTTGTGTATGCCTTATAACCATTATGATGTCATCAGACCTCATCTTTTTTTTACTTTTTTTCATCAGTATGTGGCTTTAATTTCTTGTAAATATGATGTCTGAGAGCAATAGTTGATTTACAGAACCACAGGAGGGGATCTAGCTTTTTCGGTGAGGGGGGGAGGGGGGTTAAAATTTGACAAAAAAAAATATTTTACTGGATCCGCCACTGGAACAATGTGTACAAAGTAGGCCTATATCAGCATGTGGTCCCACACAATCCACAAAATATTACTGACAAAGACAAATTTGTATGCCACCTGGTGGTGAATAATGTCTTTAAAACACGTTTTACCAGTGCTCAAACTGTGCAATTTTTTCTAAATATCGAATTTCATCGCTCTAGGGTGTGTTTAAAAAAGTCAAAACTTCACATAATTATGTTTCGTCCTGAATGTCTTCAATGACAAAATGTGGGAAGAGTGGTATCAAAGTTGTTTATAACTATAACAATTAGGATTATGTTATTACATAGGGTCAAAACAATGTTACTCGTGAGAGTACCCCAACCGTTCTTTTGACCTCATAAGTTTTTCATACAACAACATGTTTTCTCTAACTTGATGTGATGGATCCAGATGGTCGATATACCAAATGAAGTCAGCAGACATTAGCATGATCTTTATCATACACATGTAGAGCAAACGGGATAGTTACATTCTACGAACTTTGTGATTTTTTTGAAATATTGGCTTTCAGCTGTCTAAGGGTGGGTTCATGTTTTCTGAAAAAAAACATAACTTCACCTCTAGCTCATCCTGAATATACTCAATGACAGAATGTGGCATTACTGTTGCAAAAATGTGTAAGAGATCGTCTGAATATTTGTTAACGCTCTCAAAGTCAGCCAAGTAAAATGTTACAATTTTCTTATATAATTCACCACCACCCCCCATATTTCAGACTGCAAACATGTTTTTTTCTTGTCTGAGATATCCTTGAGATATTTAAATGGGTGGCTTAGCATCATACAAAATTTCGCACCGGACCTTATTTCGGTGGATATGGTCCTTGACTATATGTCCGAGCGTCGCTTAAGCATCTTCCGATCACTCATTTTCTTTCTGCTCATGGCTGGCATCAGTGTTGGTTGTAATATTCCTTGCAGTTAAAACACACCACTACATTATTTTCTTTGTCCGACCACTACATTCTAAGCCGGGAATGGAGAGTTGTTGATCAAGTACAGATCGATCATCATGGTAGGCCTATAATCAGTCAGGTGTGACCGAGCTGTTGATTATGGTGGATCCTCATTATGGTCGGATGTGTTTTAAGTCAGTTAAAGCCCTCGGGGTTCTCCATTCTTAGTTGTGAAAAAGGGCTTCGGCCTCGACCCTTTTCACAGCTAAGAATGTAGAATTCGTCGGGCTTTAATCCTATGCACCATACTGAACATTTAATGCTGTCCCCTGTGGTACGAAATGACGCTACGAGAGCCCAGATGAAGACAATACCACCATACCATAGTCTGGACACTGAACTCCACCTGCTCAGATTAATGGCCTTGTTCAGGGGGTATTAGTGTGGACATGGTCATTCTGACTGTTATTTGTCGGGCACAGATATAAAAGCCACTCCTAAAAAAAATCCAGCTCTCCCATTCCTCTGGAGACATACTAAAATAACGTTAATTCTTGTCGAAGGAAAGTCTCTTAATTACCTTGCTGGCTTTCTATCACTGGTTGGATTTTGGTTTGTTCGTATGCCCTAAGATAATTACTTCGGTTAAATCTTATAATGTCGGTGGACTATGTTCTTAGAAACTGTTTCCACCACCTTTTTCTGTCTTCGGCTCAATCGCCTGCATGACTGACGTCTTCGGCCTTCCTGATGACGTATTCAACTATGTAGGCCTGAATACCAAGATGCGCCTTCAGTTTAAACATGCATCGGAAGTGGACATCAAAGATATATGATCAATATTGTGGATACTGATGTTGTAATTTCGCCCATTGCCACTTTCAATGACCTCGCTCTATCAAGACTCTTGAGTTTTTTCTTAATAAAAAAGTCATCAGTATAGTTATACATATTCTGCAGCCGTAGAGAAAGGCATGACAGAGTTTAAAAATGAAAATAGACAATCAAAACAGAAGCTGGATAATCTGGACAGTAATAGTCGGAGAAATAACCTAATTATACAGGGTTTTCCAGAAAACCAGGAATCGTGGCAGCAGTGTGAAGATGCAGTACTGAAGTGTTTTAAAGATGAGTTAAACATCCAAGAAGAAGTGGCTATAGAAAGAGCACATCGACTGCCTAAACCTAAGCAGACCAAACAAAGACGGACGTGAAGGACCGAGAGACATTATCATACGATTGTCTTTCTTTAAAGACAAGGAGACCATAATGGATAAAGCCAGAGAAATTAAGCCAAAAGGCCTGTTTGTCAGAGAAGATTTCAGCGAGGGTGTTCGCATGGCTCGAAATAAGATGTCAAACATGCTGAGTACAGCGAGGAACTTAAAACTGAAGTCGTATCTATCCTTCAATAAACTCATTGTGGTAAATAATAACAATAAAAAGAACATCTACATGTACGATGAAGCAGCAGACGCGGTGAAAAAAGCGAAAGACTCATTTGACGACAACATACCTGCAACGACGGACAATACCGCATAGGGAGTAGGCCATGGCCAAAGTGAAACCCTGAATAATGTGAACATAAACGAGACTTCGAAACCCTGTATCGATAACATTAACTGTGAATTTGATATAAATCAACCAAAGACCCAATGTGAGTACAAAAAAATTATATCATGGAATGCTAATGGTTTAAAAAGACACTTATCAAAATCTCATTTGCTCACAATGCTACGGAATTATGATATAATTTGTATTCAAGAAACATGGGCAAATAACTATGAACAGTATATGGATCTATTTGATGGATATAATGCTTTTAGTACATACACAGCAAAACGAGCTAATCGAGGGCGAAATTTAGGTGGGATTATGGTATACATTAAAGAATGGTTATCTCCTTTTATAGACCTTATGTTTAAATCAGAAATTGTTGTTTTTCTTTTTTTGAAAGCAGAAAATGTGGGACTTCCGAAAAATATTATAATGGGCTTTACATATATCCCTCCCGAAAAGTCCACCTTTTATAATATGTATGGTGAATCTAACGGTATTTTGATGTTAAGAGAACAAATAGCAAAAACACTTGAGTTTAAAAGAAGGAAGCTCCCTGTGGTTGACAGGAGATTTTAATGCCAGAACTGGGAATTTTATTGATTTCATTAGAGATGACAAAACACAGTTCTTTACAGGAAATATTATTTATGAACCAGATAATTTCTCATTGCCTAGATTTTCAAAATACATATTATAAACAAATTGGTAAAGATCTGATAAATATGTGTCATGAAACAGGAACACACTTTCTAAATAAAAGATTTCCTGGGGATAAAAGTGGAGAAAAACATGTTGTACAACTAATGGTAAAAGTACAGTAGATTATATGTTAGCAACAACAGATTTATTTGATAATGTTACTGATTTTAAGGTCTCACACATCGATGATTCTTATCACTTTCCACTGATATGTCAATTAAAATTTCAACAGATAATTAAAGGAAAAAGTGACGAAAGAAAATATGAATATGAGCAATCACCGATTTTTAAATGGAGCTGCGAAGCTTCTAAAAACTATCGAGAAAATTTATTACAGGATGAAAATGAAGATGGCTATAAACCTATGTCATTTTACACTGATCTCGATAACTCAAACCATGAGCAGAGCTGTGAACAGATTAAAAAAAAATAACAAATATGTCACACAGCAGGAAGTTTTCTATTAAAGAAAACCGGGTACGTAAAGAGAAATCTAGAATTAAAAACTCAACCCCAATGGTGGGATAGTGAGTGTGATTAAATAAAACTGTTAAAGTTTAAAAAAATAACACAATATAGACCCACAAATAACAAAGACTCCTTAGAAGAGTATAAAGAAACTAGAAATAATTTTAGAAAACTGTAAAGAAAAAAAAATGTTTATATGGTTTGGAAATGAGAAATAAATTACAAACCTCGAGTGAAAAAACAAAAGAGTTTTGGTCATTGATAAAAAGTTTAACACGGAAGCCCAAAAACTCTAGAGATATATCAGGTGAACAATGGTATGATTACTCTAATGAGCTACTGAAGAGAAAAGTAGATGTTAAAGAAACTGAGATGCAATTTGTGTCAAATTTTATTGCTGAACACGATATATTTTGTAATGAATGTTTTGAAAACAAACCTGCCATTTTAAATTATTCCTTCACTGAAGATGAAGTGAGATTATGCATTTACCTAATGGAAAAGCAGGTGGTGTTGATGGTATTCTAAACGAAATGCTAAAATGTACAAATGATATCATTACTCCATCACTTACACTTCTTTTTAATAAAATACTGCTCACAGGGGACTACCCAAAATTATGGTGCAAAGCTATTATCTGTCCGATTTTAAAAAGCGGTAACCCGCAGCAGCCAAGTAATTACAGAGGTATATCATTACTGTGTACACTTAGTAAAGTCTTTACAAAAATAATAAACAGCATATTAGTTAAATGGGCAGACGAAAATGAAAAACGACAAGAACAACAAACATGTTATCGCAAAGGTTATAGTACTATAGATCAAATTTTCAATTTACAAAGTATAGTTCAGAAATATTTGTGTAAAAAGAAAGGTCAGTGTTACGTAATTTTCGTCGACTTTTCCAAAGCATTCGACACTATACCGCATTGTCTGTTATGGTTTAAACTAATAAATAATGGCATACATGGTGACACACTACGCTTTTTACGAAACAAGTATATGCATCTACAATATTGTGTGTGTACAGGCGACGGTCTAACAAAATGTTGTACTTGTAAAATTGGAGTGAGACAAGGATGCATGTTAAGCCCCTTTCTTTTTATACAGTACCCAAGCGAATTAAAGGGACTGCCCCAGGTCTAAAATCATAAAAAAATCTCTGATTTTTTTTTGGCTTCTTAATATGACCATATGATGTGAACATGTGCATAGACTAAAACTGCAAAAGTTTAAAAAAAATTCTGCTGCGCATTCACCAGTTAGGCTAGATATAGAGACGAAATTCCCGTATTTCTTATTGTTGACATGGTTGTCAATAAATAGAAATCAGGAATTTCGTCTCTATATCTAGCCTAACTGGTGAATGCTCAGCACAAAAATTACTTTTGCAGCTCTAGTCTATGAACATGTTTACATCATATGGTCATATATAGAAGCCAAAATAAAATCACCGTTTTTTTATGATTTTAGCCTGGGCCAAACCCTTTAATTGATATGTTGAAGGCTTATGGTTGCCAAGGGATTTACTTGGATGAACGAGCCCAAAATGTCATGATTTTTTTGTATGCCGATGATATGGCAATGTGCTCTGATACAGGTGGGAGAATACAGAAAATGATTGATGTCTTGGGCCAATTCTGTGAAACATGGGCAATGATTGTTAATTTAACAAAGACAAAAATAGTTGTTTTTAGACGAGGAGGATGTTTGAAGCAAAATGAAAAACGGTACTACAATGGGGGAAAGATAGAAGTGGTCTCTAGCTATAAATACCTTGGAATATTTTTCACCAGTAAATTAAAATGGTCGCAAGCTAAACGAAATCTTGCAGCACAAGCTCGGAAAACTATGCTCTATGGATATGAAATCTGGGGATATGAATATAGCCATGTTATTGAACAGGTACAGTTAGAATATTGTAAGAAAATTTTGGGTGTGAGGGGCAACACAATAAATTGTGCTGTTCTGGGTGAGTGTGGTCGACGACCTCTTGCTGTACATTATAGGAGTAAATGTGTTAAAAATTGGTTAAAACTTATACAAATGCCTGTGAATCGTTGCCCGCGTGTTTGCTACAATATGTTGAGGTCATATGATTACAGTGGGAAGATCACATGGGCAACACATGCTGAAATGTCATTGTACAAATACGGCTTTCGACATGTTTGGTTATCGTACGGTGTTGGTGATGAAATTATGTTTTTAAAAAATTTCAAACAGAGACTCTCAGACTGTTTTGCTCAGGACTGGCACCACGATATAACTGCTAGTCATAAACTCAACTATTATGCAAATTGTAAATATACATTAGAACCAGAACGTTATCTTCATATCTTACAAGTACGGAGGCATATCATAGCGCTCGCTAAATTTAAATGCGCCAGCCATAATTTAGCTATAGAAAAAGGCAGACATGATAATATCCCAAAAGAAGAACGTTTATGTACTTTCTGTGATGACTATGTACTGGAAGATGAATTTCACGCAGTAATGATTTGTGAAAAATACAAAGGAATCAGATCTTTTTATATTCCACATTGTTTTTTAAATCCACCATCTATCCAAAATTTTAATAAACTGATGTCTACACAAGATGATAATACTATTTTTCAATTTTCTATTTTTGTATACAAATTGTTTGAATTAAGAAAGAATTACTTAAATGTTACCACTTATTTGTTGATCACATTGGACCATTATTAGTCGGAAAGAATATAAAAATGATTAGGGCCCACACAGTTACACAGTGACCTGGGCCAGTTATCATTATAATAACCCCATAAATGCATTCATCATACTTTAAAACCTACAAAAAGAGGTATCACACAACATTCTACGACAATTGATTTAAAAGTAGCATTTTTCAGGCAGTCGGATGGCGGCCATTTTGTATTTGGATCCACTTGTGTCCACTCTGGATGCTATTCTATGTACTAAAATTCCCTACCAAATTTGGCACTTTTCCTCGGATTTGCACGAATGCTATATATGTTAGTCTGCCTGACTAAGTCGTAATGTTATAATTCGAAAATTCCGAGCTTGGCACTGTTCAGGAATGAATTCAGCATATGCCAAAGTGGTTAAAAGCCGAATTCACCTTAAATAAGCATACAATCTGAGATTAGGACTAGACTATAAGGAGTCGGAGAATGACTTGCGAACGTTACGAAATGTTATCAACGCTTATACATATTCGTATGTTCAGAGAATGTCAAATATATTCATCCGTAATCGCTAGCATATTCGCATATGTGTGGCAGCAACATCAATAACAAAATTGAGCAATGCATACACAAATTATACTAAAATAACAACAAAAATATCTTTGTTTTGCATATATGTAATCAATCAAACCATTTATAAAACAAAGTGTATTTTACATAATCATTTAAACAGACATCTATCTTTTCTCTCAATCATGTAGCTATAACGATGTAGCTTAAATAAAAAAAGCGTTATACTAGATGTTCAGGGGTGCTGTTCGTCTCCTGTTTAGTGGCCTCTTTCACCCTGGTAGATATCACACACTAGTCTCTCCACAGGGATTCTGCCAACCGTCTCTCGTTTTGGTAGTGATCACATACTAGTCTCAACGGGGATGCTGCCAACCGTCTCTTGTTTAGTGGCCCACCTCTCCTTGGTAGATATTTCACACACTAGTCTCTCCACTGGGATTCTGCCCACCGTCACTTGTTTGGTAGTCTCTCTCGCCTCTGTTGATATATCACACAGTAGTCTCCACTGGGATTCTGCCAACCATCTCTTCTTTAGTGGCCCCTCTCACCTTGATAGATATCACATACTAGTCTCTCCACGGGGATGCTGTCAACCGTCTCTTGTTTAGTAGCCCCTCTCACCTTGATAGATATCACATATTAGTCTCTCCATGGGGATGCTGTCAACCGTCTCTTGTTTAGTGGCTCCTCTCACCTTGATAGATATCACATACTAGTCTCTCCAGGGGGATGCTGCCAACCATCTATTGTTTAGGGCCTCTCTTGCCCTCGTAGATATCACACACTAATCTCCACAGGGATTCTGCCAGCGGTCTCTTGTTTAGTGGCCCCTCTCGCCTCGGTAGATATATCATTCACTTGTCTACACGGGGATGCTGCCAACCGTCTCTTGTTTAGTGGCCTCTCTCGCCCTGATAGATATCACACACTAGTCTATCCACGGGATGCTGCCAACCGTCTCTTGTTTAGTGGCTTCTCTCGCCTTGATAGATATCACACACTTGTCTACACGGGGATGCTGTCAACCATCTCTTCTTTAGTGGCCCCTCTCACCTTGATAGATATCACATGCTAGTCGCTCCATGGGGATGCTGCTAACTGTCTCTTGCTTAGTGGCTTCTCTCGCCCTGGTAGATATCACATACTAGTCTCTCCACAGGGATGCTGCTAACCGTCTCTTGCTTAGTGGCCTCTCTCTCCCTGATAGATATCACATACTAGTCGCTCCATTGGATACTGCCAACTGTCTCTTGTTTAGAGGCCACTCTCGCTCTGGTAGAAATAACACACTAGTCTCTCCATGGGGATGCTACCAACTGTCTCTTGTTTAGTGACCCCTCTCGCCTTGGTAGATATCACACACTAATCTCTCCACGGGGATGCTGCCAACCGTCTCTTTGAAGAAGAGGTGAGCTATGACGTCACCAGAGATCACCCTGAGGGCGGGGACTAGTA
Source organism: Flabesymbios commensalis (assembly GCA_964017125.1). Lineage (NCBI taxonomy): Eukaryota > Metazoa > Annelida > Polychaeta > Terebellida > Flabelligeridae > Flabesymbios > Flabesymbios commensalis. Next base: position 91,383,760 of record OZ024907.1, read on the forward strand.
GCAGCAGCCTGCCAAACCTCGTGGGTTGCCGTGGATACTGATGTCTGACATACTCCCCTAGTAGCATCTGTGCCTGGTCCTGCATTGTCTCCACAGCGCGACTCTCACTTAAACCGTTCACGTCTGAAATAAAAGCCAGTATTTAGATTCCCATTCAAAATCTATTTTTACTTCCCCTTATTTCCATTAGAAAAATAAGGTTTATCTGAACTTCTCTGTTGGAAATGGGAGAAATAAATTACCCTGTGTATGTGGTTTGTATAATCACATAGGCCTACTTTTTTTTCAAATCTAACAATCAAATGCTTCAATTGCTCATATTTTATGTCTTAACTCTTCACCTACCCACGCAATTTGTATGAGGTTTTGTGTTCCATAATAGTTATATATATTTTTAAGTAAATGTCATATATATATAACAGTTTGCACTCCTTGAATTTTAATTTTTCAAGACAAAATAAATCTAGTGTTACATTAAGGTATTTAGTATTGTAAAATATTCTTGTTCATATGTGTCATTTGCAGGTGGGGAGTAGCTCGCCCAGTCTGAATATCACGATAATAGTACAGACGTCATAGCCCGCCCAGTCTGAATATCACGATTAATGGTACAGCCGCCGTAGCTCGCCCAGTCTGAATGTCACGATTAATGGTAGGGTCTATGCATAGACATAGTAGCGCATCCGGTCTGAATGTCATGATTAATGCGACAGACGTCCTAGCTAGCCCGGTCTGAATGTCATGATTAATGGTACAGACGCCGTGGCGCGCCGGTCTGAATGTCACTATTGATGGTAGCCTACAGACGTCGTAGCTCGCCTGGTCTAAATGTCTGGATTAATGTTACAGACGTCGTAAAAATGAAATGAATCGGGCTTTAGGCCACCTTTGTGCACATATAGGCTAAACTGGGCCAGGAGAACCTCCTGAGGATGGTGAGATGATTGAGATGACACTGTCCTCCAGACACAAGATTCGAAATTCGAGCCCTGGCGGTCTGAGGCCGAGCACGCTACCTTTTGGTCACGGAGGCTCCCCACAATACTAACTTTCACACGTGGATGGGGAAGAAACAATTTTGTTTCTTTCAAACCGCCGAGACCGGGAACCGAACCCCGAACTCTGGCGTGAAAGGCAGTGATGCTAACCACTACCCTAGGGCCCCCGCCCTACAGACGTCGTAGCTCGCCTGGTCTCAATGTCACGATTAATGGTACAGACGTCGTAGCTCGTCTGGTCTGAATGTCTTGATTAATGATACAGATGTCGTAGCTTGCCTGGTCTGAATGTCACGATTAAAGAATGATTCAACTGCAAAACGCGCATGCCTGGGACGGTCAAGTGTAGGCCAACAGTAGCCTATTGAGTACAGATTGACGGCATTAATATAGCCACTGAACTGATTACAAGATACTACTTAAACGGGACATTGATCCAATGCTGTTTTAATGCTAGCCCAACGTCTGCGACGCTGGCCCAACATTGAACCAACATTGAATAAATGTACAATGTTTGAGAGAAAGTCCTCCTGCCCAGCAAACACAAAACATTTGTATAACATTTATACAACGTCGGCCCAACGTCTTCGACGTTGGTCCAACATTGCATAAAGTCATACAAATGTTTTGTGTTTACTGGGCATGTCAATACAAGCTTGGGTCAAGCAGTTTCAACATCCCCCAGTAATACAGTCAGTCTGTTTGCAAGCCAGCAACCAGGTAGGGGTAAGGGCCAAGAGCTTTGAATTATAAACTCATAGATGTCGCTCAAGTATATATGAACTTGCTGTGATTTGAGAACTTGCTCTTAATGAAGCTTTGGATATGAAACACATATTTAGTATTATTATGGAATAGGGACTTGGCCTACCCACGGGCACTATTGCCTTCTGGGGGACCCTTGTCCCGCGAATTTAGACAGTTGACCACACCTTTAATGGTACAGACGCCGTGGCGCTCCCGGTCTGAATGTCACGATTAATGGTACAGATGTCGTATTGCACTCGTTGGGTTTGACATTTTGAGGTCAAATTAACTCTACTGAAGTGTACAATTAAAACTCTTTGTTATAGTGCACTCGCCTGGTCTGAATGTGACGATGGCTTTTAGGCAGGCGTACTCTGTGCGATCCACACACAGATGGCGGAACCTCAGCGCTAAATCCCTCATGTAGGTCACGTCAGCCATCAGAGACGCCATCTTGTCTCCTCCGACATCCTGATTGGTCAGCCCAGCAGCACCCAGAATACGTGACAAATCAATAGGGACATCCCATTGGCCGAGACTCAACAGAAATAGGTCACGCCAGCACTCCTCCAGAAGCAGCACCTATAGAAAAACAGGAATGTTTTAATGATAACCAAAACCAAATACGTAAGCCCACCAGTGGGCAGTTACAATTGTTGGTGGATTGCGAGTTATACTTGGAATTAGTCTCACAATTGACATGAATCTAAGGCATTAAAGCGATACATAGTTAGTGTGTCTTAATACTACTACTACCACAATTAACCCACAACTTCAACATAAAAATTCCTTAGTATAGAGCTGCATAGTTTCAATCAAACTATGTCAATCTTGCAAATTCGATTTTCCTTTTTTGTCAAATTTTCTTTTTTGAAAGACAAGCAGACAGGCTTTAAAGAGTTAGGCCTATAGACGTGATAAACATATTAATGATTAATAGTTGACGTTGACATAAGCAAAAACAATGGATATGACTGCATGTAGCAATACTGCATTACTCATTGTGTTTTTGTTAGTTTGAAGTTGCTAATTGAGTCGGCAATGGTCTACTACAATGGAAAAGACAATATATGTTATGAAGAAGAAATAGCTGACCATGTGTTTAAGAGAGAGGTCGGTTATAAGTTACAATTAACCCTTTGCCTGCTAATCATGACAATAGTTGTTTTTAATCGGTTTTATTAGCCGATTAAACCATGCACTGATATTGGGAACGAAATGTGTATTTAAACATCACGATTTGTAAATGTTTGCTCTCAAATATAACAAATATGAGTAATTTTCAATCACTTGAGGTTGTGGATCGCGGTAGCGAGACACAACCTCAAGTGGTTGAAAATTTAAATAAACTAACTTAGCAGGATAAGGTAAATGGTATATTTGAGATCTGCATTTTTGGAAAAGCAGCTATGTAATATCTTCTCACCTGATCTCGCGTGGGGAGAGACAGGAAAGCGGGAATGTGCCGTATCCAGTGGACGATTGAGAAGAGCAGACGTGCAGCCACTTCCTGCAGGGATTCCCCCATCAGCATCTGAGCATGTAACATCCTACTCTGCGTCATTTCCGGTAGGGATTCCCCATAGCTGTTATGACTGTGCCCTGCTGGTGTGTGTGGGGCGCGAAATGCTGACTGAATCAAAAGAAAATAATCATATAAGAAATTGCAAAATAAAAAATGTATGAACTTCATTCATAGAATATGTGTATAGTTTGTTATACAAAATTCTAACAAAATAAGTAATGTAAGCACAATTTAGAGCTTTAGTCCACTATTAGACCTATCTATGTCCACAGTTATTATCCAGGTGGTTCGTATCGTTACTATTTCTGTAATCCGCGCGCTGCTTGTTGGGTATCTCGAGATGTTTTAACCACATATTAGACATAACATGAAAATTTCAGATGTCATAAATTAGACTGGGTTAAATACCCAACACGCACTCTTACCGTTTTATGAACGTTCACAGTTCATCTCAATGTAATATTATTAGGCTTATCAAATTATATATTTCATATGTTTTATTTGGCAGCAGGTTTAGCTCTTGTGTTGCTTCATTTAATCAAAGCTCGAGTTAGTATAGCAATTCCCAACTTCATATGAAAAGAATTGTGTGAATTTATGACAAACAGATATATAATTATGTGATTATTAATAGCAGATTAATTTCAGTAGGGTTTTATTTTGTTTGAAGCTTGCTTGAAAATGGACTTATACGGTTCTGAAGATGAACCTATACAAAATTGACTTATTGACCTATTTTCATTCATTTGAAACTGGCGAAAAATGTATTAGTATCACATTGGAAATCTCACTTGGAAGCCGCCCATAGGACCAACAGCCAGTCTCATAGTTAGAGGGTTCGCCACCACCGGTTTGTCGTGGTGCATTTGTTCTGCTGCCAACAAGCTGTGCAGGAACGTGGGTGGCATTTGTGCGATTGGGGGCATCAACATCGAGTCTGTGAGATAAATGAAGGTGTGATATAAAATTGTAATTATAATCTTAGTGTAATACTTATGTTTCTATACTTTTCATTTATGTAATGTAAATTGAAGCTTCGCTCGGCCATCTTGTGTTAATTTAACCTTTTCGATGCTGGGATCGACTTTAGACGTCAAATGGGATGACGTTTGACCCTTAAAGCGCTGAATAAATTTGTAAAAAACATCGCAATCAAATGGGGTTTTTTCAATTTGAAATCATCCTAAATGTCTTTGTTAGCTCTTTCTGATTCATTTGAATACCTATGTTATGGGTCTACGGCCGCTAGAATTATTGTTACTCTTACAGTGTGGGGATCCACTTTAGTCGTCAGACTGGGTTAAATACCCAACACACACTACAGACGTCAGATTAAGTCTGTCCACGCACTAAAAGTTTAAACTATTTATGATGGCCGTAGACACATAGCATAGGTATTCAACTGAAGCAGAAAGAGCCAACTAAGACATCATTTATGATGATTCCAAATTGAAAAAAGCTTTGGTGCCCATGGTTTATACGAAAACATGTCAGCGTTGTATGAGTTATGGACTACATGTGGTAATAGGCAGTTACCACAGACATTACTACTGATGCAATTCTCATCCTTAACTCTTTAACCGCCGATGCCGCAGATTTTCGGGTTTTTATTTTTTATTAGCACATTAAGTGCCACATTTTAAAAATGTTAAAGATAAAATGTGACATCAACCAGCAATATTTTTAAAGAGTTGACCTCCATTTTGTCAAATCTGAATAATTTTCACTCACTTGAAGTTGTGGATCGTGTCAGCGAGACATAACTTCAAGTGAGTGATAATTTAAATTGAGCAATTTGGCGGTTAAATGGTAAAAATACAAGAAAATATATAAATTTAATATCTACACTACGTACTACAAATGATGCTCATTCTATTAACTGCATGAATGAATGAATGAATGAATGAATGAATGAATGAATGAATGAATGAATGAATGAATGAATGAATGAATGAATGAATTTTTCATGAATGGACTATTTTTAAAGTTATTAATATCATTTTTTCCACTTTCCGATCTAATACAATAATATATTGGGGGAGAGGGGGAGTATATAACATTTTCACCGAGTAGCCATTCAAAAAAGTTACTATTGACGTTACTGTGTTCCCAAGAATTGATTGAGCTATGAATACTTGGATGATGAACTTACTTGTGATTTGGCAAGTGGTTGGCTTGGATGAGACGGTCAGGTCCATGGGGCCTTCTGTGTTGTTGCTGCTGGTGCTGCTGCTGGTGGTGTATGGCGGGATGGGGTTAAGTGATGCGGGTTGCTGATGCTGGTGGATCAGATGTCCCACTGTACCACTGTGATGAGGGTCTGAGGGCTTGGGCTTCACCTTTCGCGGACCACGCTCGTGCTGTACAGCTGGAAGATGGATAACATACCACAATGAAAAATGCGCAATCTTCTATTGAATAAAAACAATTTAATGGAAGATGTGATAGGTCAATAAAATGCGGACGCTTGCAGCTTCAATTTAATATGCTACACTATTTTAAATTGGTTGATTTTAATTTACTGTAATGTGGTAGTCGCGACAGCGATTTACACCTCAGAAAGAAAATAATTTAAACATTGTGCTGAATTGTTTGTTAGTGATTTTCATTCATTTGTAGCTGGAATTGCGTGTACTTGTCTTCCCACTACACCCTGCCAGATATGAGCCTGTGTCTACCTATTTGGGACCCCACTCCAGGAGGACACACGTGCCTCTCGTGCGACACCCCCCAAGCTTAGACATCAAAGCTAATCGCAACGCGCCGGCAATCAGACGGCACCGTCTGGCCTGGGAACATCAAGCCAAGTGACAGTATACGCGAAGCGATGCGAGAACCTTGCCAACGCTGTTCCAACATTGTGATAGCGTCGATGATAATGGTCCAACATTGAGGCAGCACTGTATCCTTGCCATCTGTTATTTGTACAGCCTATCACTCAATTATAGAGTGTGTACAACTGGATTATACAGTCAAATATTGCCACCTCTGATTACAAATTGAATAATTAGAGCCTAAAACGGGGGATTACATCAGCTAATAAAACAAAAACAGTTTAAACAGTGGCTAAACTCTTATTCTTGTGATTTTGTATCGATATAATCCCCCTAATTATCTAATTATGAACGAGAACGCACGCAAAATATGTGGTTTCATTTTGAAAAATAATACGTAATTTCGAGATTAAATGTACTCATATAAAGTCAAGAAAATAATTCAGAACGTTATATGTGTCTCTATTTATGGTAAAATATGTATGCTATGACATACTTGAATTAGAAATGTATGGGTAACATATTTATTGCAATAAAAGCTGTATTTGTTCTACATGTACCACTTTTACAATTTTGGGCAGAGTTTGAAATTTAGGGGAGGGGCCGACAGTTGCAGTTGGGAGTCGCATGGAGAGGGTGCTCAAATAGGTGGAAAAGGCCTCATCGCATTCAGGGGTAGAGTGAGAACGAAACAACTGAAGTCTCTTTGTCAAGTCGTAAATCCCCCCCCGTCAGTGGGAAAACTAGATCCGCCCCTGTTAACTGATCATCTACCACAAGATATGCTAAACATTTTAGTGGTATTTTTTTGGTCTGAACGTATATGTACGGTACTAGCTGCACAAGGATTAAATATGAGTGAGTGAGTGAGTGAGTGAGTGAGTGAGTGAGTGAGCGAGCGAGCGAGCGAGCGAGCGAGTGAGTAAGTGAGTGAGTGAGTGAGTGAGTGAGTGAGTGAGTGAGTGAGTGAGTGAGTGAGTGAGTGAGTGAGTGAGTGAGTGAGTGAGTGAGTGAGTGAGTGAGTGAGTTTTGTTTTACATATTTCACATAAAGGGCCTACGCTTAAGCCCTGAAAAAAGATAACAGACCCATGCAAAACGTGATATCGGGCACACGATGTTGATTGAACGATGAAGCAACGTCGTGTGCCCAACAGACGGAGCTCAAAGGTCGGGAATAAAAAAAAGAGTTCAAGGAGTCGGCCAATAAATATGTACACAATGAATAAGAAATAGCGATCCACACCGAGTCGTGATCAGTTCTTAAAGTAACACCAGATATGATGACTGAATTATACATCAGAAAGTCTTCACCTGCAGATCCAACATGTAGCCGCATTTGCGTTAAAAGCTTGTATCCACCACTTTGTAAGGTTGTGGATACAAGCTTTAAACGTCAATGTGACTATGTTCAACCTCGCGGTCTCGAGGTGCGGATACGAGAGCTTTACCCATTTGTTTTTTAAATAAGACAACGTCTAAGCAACAGTGGCCAAATAATTTTAAAAGGCAGTCCAATAATTGATGCTCGTCTAATTATATAGTGAGAACACCGGGACCATCATATGACACTGAACATCAAAATATGGCAACAAATGAAGTACAGTTGAGTTCGTTGAGTTCGTTTGAAACGTACAACACAATCATATTTAATACAGTTTTAGCTATGTAACATGCATAAGTTAAATATACACCCTTACATATACACCTGATATAGGCCTACACCCCTACGAAATAAGATAAGAATTGTCTTTACGATTGTATGAAAACAAGTGGAGATACACTATATATTTCCTTAATGCTGGACAAATTCTAGAATATTTGTTAATGACGAAGTTCACTAAAGGTGTGTTTTTTACAATGGTATTTTTTAGACAACACTTTAGTCATTATTCCTAATAACCCTTCTGACTTGTTTTTGATTTTCCATTCATCTGAAGCTAGATCCAGCAAACCCAAACATTTTATAACACTTGTACAACGTCGGTCCAATGTCTTCGACATTGGTCCAACATCGTACAAATGTTAATAAAAGAAACGTGTGTTTGTTGGGGAATTGCTAACGCAATGTCCAGCTTGAGATGAAAAGTAACATGTCTTTGTAGGAAAAACAGCCATCTGCAAAACTGAATTATTTTATTATCTGATCGTCCGTCACAGCCTATTTTGTGAATTTCAGTGGCATTCCTAGCAGCACAAGGGTGACTTTGGAAGCTATGATTAGAAGGTTACACTCCGTAGTGGGGAAGGTTACAGTGATCTCATGAGGGGAGGGGTTGTATAGACAGCGGACACAGACTGACAGGATCGATGACAATGCAAGGAATCGTGCTGAGCAGGAAGTGAAGATGTGCGCATGTCACTGGACAGGTCCCGGATATTGACACTGGATGATCAGAGGCGGTGAAGGAGGCGGCGGCGGCGGCGGCGGCGGCAGATCTTATAGGGGAGGGGAGATGGGCGAGGCTATGATGATGTTGATCAAAGCCGGATCACACCAGAGTTGCCCACGTGCACTGCAACCTGGCAAACACAAGGCACTCACCCAATGCTGTTTTAATGTTGGACCAGCGTCGAAGACCGCCAAAGTATTTAATCTGAATTTTCACCCACTTGAAATTGTGTCTCGCTGACGCGATCCACAACTTCAAGTGAGTGAAAATTATTAAGATTTGAAAAATGGAGGTCAACTGTTTTCAAATATTGCTGATTGATGTCATATTTTATCTTTCACATGTTAAAAAGGTGGTACTTAATGTGCTAATAAAAAATGAAAACCCGAATATATGCGACACCGGCGGTTAAAGAGTTAAAGCGGCATTAGGCGAATGCCTTGTGTTTGCTGCCAATGGACACGGAGGAGTCATGGTACAGTTTTATAAAGCTTTAATTCATTGCTGGTCAAAATCCTCGAGACCTAAAGTCAGCCGATTACAAAATAAGTGGTTGAAAAAGAAAAACGACGAAGAAAAAAACGTTTAGAAAAAAAATCGGCCCTGGAACAAATAACTGTTTCCCTATTTTATCCATACCAAATAATTATAAGTATTTACCCTTAACGCGCTAGAGACGTGATTACTTATTGAACCCATACAGCGCTGAAATATGCTGTATAAACTATGGAAACCAAAGGGTTTTTTCAATTTGAAATCATCACAAATGTCTTAGTCAGCTCTATCCGCTTCATTTGAATACCTATGTTATGGGTCTACGGCCATTAGAAATATTTTAATTCGTTCATTACCGTTACCGTCTTTATGCGTCAGAATCTGACGTCTACATTCTGACGCATAAAGACGGTTCCAGCGCTGGAAGCTTAATGCCAGCAATTATATGATTATGATTTGGACCTCACTAAATTTGTTAGCTTCAGCCACGATAACTCCAGACAGAACCGTAGCTCCACAGAAAGTTTCCGACTTAATCCGCCTATGTTTAAAAAAGAGGCTTTCAGACGAAGTTTTTTTAATCGGATATATTAGTTGTGGAACAAATTACCAAACGATGTCAGATGTATCACAGAAACATCTCGATTTATAAATAATATAAAAAAAATAATGTCTTTTTAATTTTTCACGAAATGCTTCTAACGACTCAACATGCTCTTGGCATATCCAGTGCATATGCGCTAAATGCAAACACACCTAAGGCGTGAATGCGGTTTAATTATTATTTTTATATAATCATCATATGTAGTCAATTGAAGTGTAAAATAATGTTCTCTAGCGAGAACTTTTACTGATGGGGGCTGACAAAAAGATGTATAACATCTGCTCAGTTCCAACCAAGTGTACTATTATTCATACAATACTACTATATTTTATACAATACCACTGTATTTGTTTTTTTAACATTAGCGTTACTATGATATTTACACTGAATAAACCATTATTATTATTATTAATATATACTTGTGTTGAATAATAATGATTCATTACCAAAGTTTAAGCGCACAGGATCTGTAACAAATCCGCAGATTCTAAATAGGCCTAAAGCTCGTATTGTCAGTTCTGACATGACTAATTTTTAATCCATACGAAATATCAGGAAAAATATAATTCAGTATGGAAAGTTTGATTTTAATAGAATCAGTGATTGCTCATATCAAATGATGTACAGCATTCCCGCACTGTATGCATTCACCCTTACAATGCTAAAGTATTTGCGTTTAAGCCATGGGAACCAAAGGATTTTTTTAAATTTGAAATCATCATACATGTCTTAGTTCAATAGCTCTTTCTACTTCATTTCAGTACCTATGATATGGGTCTACGACTTATATGAATATATTTTATGTCAATTTTAGACGTCGGAATCCGAGGTCTTTCTGACGCCTAAAGGCGATCCCCTCACTAAAAGGGTTACCGTCGAAACACAAACCCACACTGAAGGCCTATATGTATTTTTTTGCAATGCATTTTATTTATTAATCCTTGTCTTGCTAGAAAATAAACAAATAAACCTCCACTAAAAATGATAAAAAATGTTTATGATAGATGCTCAATTCATCAAATAAATCAATTTGCGATATGATTTCTCGATTTTTGAAGCTGTGCTTTACGGTAGCAGTATTAGCTTGAAATGGGTGAAAAATAGACACAAACAATTCAGCAACACAAGGGTTTGTATTGTGTTTTTTTTTTATCAGGGGTCGTGTTCTGAGATGACCTTAATCCTTGAAGCGCTGAAATATTTTATATTAACCATGGAGACCAAAGGGTTTTTTCAATTTGAAATCATCATAAATGTCTTAGTTAGCTATTTCTGCTTCATTTGAATACCTATGTTCTGGGTCCACGACCAATATAAATATTTCTACTCTTTCATGAGGGGATCGACTTTAGACGTCATAATCTGACGTCTAAAGTACATTACATTCATTAACTGCTTATCTCGCAACTGCAACTTTTAACCCTAAAACCGTTGAATTAAATAATTGAAATTTTCATCCGCTTGAAGTTGTGCCTCGCTGCCCCGGCCCACAACTCCAAGTGGGTGAAAATTATTTAATTTGGGACCCTTTAACCTTTTAAGCCTGAATTTACCATTGTCATCTTCATCCACTACAAGCCGTGAATTGCTGTCGCAATTCTTGTAGTGGATGAAGATGAGTTAAAGTGGGTTAAAAATTAAAGTAGGAAAATTAAGTCTGTTTTCAGGGATGTAAAATGATGCTTTAATGCATCGTGAGGGCTTAAAGGGTTAAAGAGCATTTAAATTAAACAATTAATAACGACTATCTTAGCGGTGAAAAGGTGGACATCGCCTCCGTCCACGGCACCTGATGTGACGTCGCAGGGTAACACAGAAAAAACAATTCTGAGAACATTATATGCGACTTTATTAACGCGCGAAATCAGAATTCATCACACTACAATGAAGCACGCACTTAAGAATTTCTTGTAAAATATATCATCAACAAAATAACGCAAAAAAATAATATGAATATCGGGCCCTAGATACGGACGGAAAAAAGACCGGTTTGCGAAATTGCGATTTTTTTAAGCACTTTAAATTCTGACGTCTAAGCGTCTAATTCCCCGCACTAAAAGAATTAAATAATTGCAATGGTCGTGGACCGATAACATAGGTATTCAAATAAAGCGGGAAAAGCTAACTAAGACATTTAGGATGATTTCAAATTGAAAAATAACACTTTGATCTCCGAGGCCTCTACAAACATATCTAATTATTGTAATTAATAAAATCTGCAGAAATTAACAAAAAAAACAATCATTACGTAGATTTTATATGACATGCAAAAAGTGCGATCTCGCACAATCAGTTCTAGGTCTTTTGTTCGCGAACAGTCCTACGACCTCTCAACTAGTGAACAGCCATGTCGTAATATTTCTAGTGGGTTCTTGACAAAACAGTGATTGTTATTATCTGTACGCCCCCCCCCCCTTCCCCGAGATTATGTTGACGATGAGTTGGTCAATGTCAATAAAACGACTTCATAAAATGTCCACATAGATAAAAAAAACGTCCGTTTAATAATTACAAATGGTGTCGTGCTGATTTATTGACCAACAATTACCTAACATTTGAGGTCTATGTCAATGTCTACGACGTCAGGCCAACATTGAACCAACATTGTGTCAATGTATCGTGTTTGCTGGATGAGTGTCCTGTTCGCTGTCGTAAAGTTACAATATAATTGTTCGTGGGAATGGACAAGCGGTCTGCCAGAAGTTAGAGCGGACTTGAGGGTAGTATCCATGCCAGAAAGAGTCAGTGTATATAGCTTAGACATCTGTGGACAAATTGCGTGAGCTGGCCCTGAAAACTGGTTGGAACGGTAATTAGTGTAGTTATTCCTTTCAAACATAGGACTCGAACTTAACTTTTGAGTAAGGCACCAGACATCACCCGAAAAGTAACAGATTGCATGATCATTGTAACAGAAAGACGTATAACCATTGTAACAGACAGATGTATAATCATTGTAACAGAAAGATGTATATTCATTGTAACAGAAAGATGTATAATTTTTGTAGCAGAAAGATGTATAATCATTGTAACAGAAAGATGTATAATCATTGTAACAGAAAGATGTATAATCATTGTAACAAAGATGAGATACACTGAGTATTTTTTTTCAAGTTATTCGGTTTTATATACACAAATTTATACAATAATTGTGCAACGATGCAATTGTAAATAAAATTGTGTACATTATGAGTCAAATACAGTTGACCAGCCCCCTTACTACGTTTGACATCCGGGATAAATTTGTATATATGTACGTTCGAATTCAAGTTAAATGCAAAATATAATTTTATTATACATACAATATAAAATATATGTTTTCCTGCACCAAAACCAGAGATAAAATAGCTACATATTACTTAAAAATAGTAGCAAAAATGACAGTCCGGAAAGCGTAGAAACCTTTAAGAATAAATACAAGTAGAACACATGAAAAAACATCCAAAGTTCCTGGATCTCTTCTTGTAGGTCGTTGTAGCGTGATTATATGTCCACTCTATTAATGTCGCACCTCCTGATGTCACCAAAACGATGTACCCCGGTACAATAGAATCAGTTATGGCCTTGGTCTATGGCCTATGCGGTAAGTTGTTCTTGGACCTGTATTTTGCCTGAGTATTCAAGTCTATGGATCACTTTATATAATATATATAGCCCACAGACAGGCATGGGGGCCTACACGTGTTTTATTGGGGAAAATAAATCTCTTATTTATTTCCCATTTACAAATATATGATTTAACCTACACTCTAAACAAGGTTCTTTAGAAGGAACCCTTCAGTACTATCACCATGCAACCCCTGAAGAACCCTTGAAGGGTTCTCCTGGGGTTGCGTGGTAATAGTAATGAAGGGTTCTTTTTGAAGAAATATTTGAAATCTGCCCAGCTGTGAAGAATCGAACTCTTACCGCCGGTCAAAAACTGTGCCATCTACCACATCCCAGCAAACACTAGGCGTTGACCCAATGTTGCTTTAATGTTGGGCCGACGTCGTAGCCGGCGGGCCAACATTAAAGCAACATTTGGTCAATATCTCGTGTTTGCTGGGATACCACATCCGTCGTCGTTGAGCTAATCCTATTATCCCCAACATATTCAATCTGATGCTGTTTTGTTTGACATGACCAAATTGACAATGTGCCATTAACACGCGACAGCCTGTTGTCATCCGGGTGCTTGCGGGTGCAGCCTCGTTTTGAGGGCGCTCTGAATAGGACGCTTCCGTGAAAAATTAATAAATAAAAGGAAGCAACTCCTCCAGAAGTGTCTCCTGAACAGGTCTCTGTCGCGGTGTGGAGGAGGGCGTGGCCAGTGTGGGAGGGATCGGGTCGATTGACGCGCTGGGAAGCCAGTGACTGCGCGCGCACGCTCACAGGGATGAGAGAGTAGTCCTGAAGTTTGGAGAGTATTTATTCTGCCGGCCCCGCCAGGGCGGAGTCTGTGCGGCCCGAGCCAAAATAGCGCTGTGGAAGCCAGATTTTATAAGCAGCTACATCAGAGCTGGATCAATGTCAGCCCAGCGTCAACGACGCTGGGCTGACATCGATACAGCTCTGGATCGCAATCTGGTTGGATCCGGTTAGATCCGGTTGGACCCTGTTGAGTCCGGCTCAAGTGATCTCACAGTGACATAATCCCGAGGTTAATGTGCGCAGGAAAAGCTACAGTTGTTTGCAGAACCCATAATCCCCAAACAGATTGCTAGCAGCGTGACTGGCGGGGACCAGCAAACACCACACATTGACTTAATGTTAGCTGAATGCTGGGCCGGCGTCGCAGACGGTGGCCCAACATTAAACCAACATTAGGTGTATCTCTCTTGACTGGCGGCGCCCTTTACAATCCTGTCTGCGGGTGCTGTAACCCAGATGGCACCATCTCAGGACCTGACGTGAGGATGCGGCCAAATCAGAGATGCAGGGCAGAGATGGATCCAGAAGGAATCGCACAGGGGCGGATTCAGAATTAAACCCTTTGTCAGCTAGACCCAGCTAACACAACAAATCTGGGTAGATTTGTCGTGTTCGCTGGGGAGTCGTTCATAATCCGTTTTATTAGCCGATCAAATCCCTGTTACTGTGAATTAAATGATTGTTTAAAAGTCACGATTTGTAATAGTAAATAATTTTATCTCTCAAATTAAAGGGACATGCCCAGGTCTAAAATCTTCAAAAAATCGGTGATTTTATTTTGGCTTCTTAATATGACCATATGATGTAAACATGTCCAAAGACTAGAGCTGCAAACGTTTTTAAATTTTTGTGCTGCGCATTTACCAGTTAGGCTAGATATAGAGACGAAATTCCCGTATTTCTTATTTTTGACAAGGTTGTCAATAGTTGGAAATCGGGAATTTCGTCTTTATATCTAGCCTAACTGGTGAATGCGCAGCACAAAAGTTTAAAAAATATTGCAAATTTTAGTCTATGGACATGCTTACATCATATAGTCATATTAAGAAGCCAGAATGAAATCACCGATTTTTTGAGGATTTTACACCTGGGCATGTCCCTTTAAACAAATATGAGTAATTTTCAACAACATGAAGTTGTGGATCGCGGCAGCGATACACAACTTCAAATGGGTGAAAAATTACATTAATTAACTTAGCAGGATAAAGGTTAAAAGGGGGTTCATAGACATTAGGTCGCCCTCGCTAAAAACAGATTAAAGTGTTAGAATATTGTTTTTCATGTGTTTGAAATACTACCTTATGATTAATTTCAAGTGACTTTCGGCAATGACATATTTAAAGGGGGGGGGGGGGTCAGCCACTGATCCATGGTATGCTGTAAGGACCGTAATAGTAGGCCTATACGTTTTAGAGTAGAGACGCCAGGGAAACTGTGATACACGATCAGCCACCCTCCCCCCTAATTAAATAATATAATTCTGGAGGAATTTATTTTTCATAAATACATATATTTTTCGTAATTTAAATTTGGAAATGGCGTCAAATTACGACAAATATTCACAAATAATTCAGCAGAACATTATGTTGTGGTACATGATCAGTTAATTGCATATTCCAATTCTGGATAAATTTGTTTTCCATAAACAGAGATATTTCTCTTCATTTCAAGTTGGAAATTGTGTCAGCAGTTCCAGCTTCAAAACTAGTGACACACTATTCAGAAGGAATAGGGCTAAGGGGGGTACCATTAAATCTCCACGGGGGGAGGGGGGCTAGAATATTTTTTGAAATAAATATTTTGAAAATTATTTTTTCTAAAATAAGTAATTGTCTCAATAAATATTTAATAGCCATCAAAATAATGTTTGCCCAGCTTCGCTGGCAATCATTAAATGACACTTAAAATTGTGAAGCTTTGCTCCGCTGGTCTCCTTAACCCCCACTTATGGATCGCGGTAGCGAGACACACTTTCAAGTGGGTGAAAATATAAAAGAGATAAAAAAGGTAAATGGTCAATTTGTGTGAATGTTATATCCAGTTGAATTAGATCAGTTATTATCTGTCTGGGCTTCCATAAACCATGCCATGCACAACATTATTATATATCGTCCCCTTAGCGTTAGAGGGTGCCAAACTGCAACTTTGTAAAGTGGCAGTTTAACACCTTCTAACTCCAAGGGGACGATATGTCAATCTCAGCTCAATGTCAGTGGTGATATAATGATACCTCTCAACTAGATTATCTGATGAATTAAAGCAGTAGTCCACTGTGTACGAACAGCGGGACACATATGTACCCAGAAGCACCACGCTGATCACAGAGATGGAGGTAACAGGAGTACAGTGAGTGAATATTTATGTCGTTTTCTGCACAATCATGGCAATATCGCGACACAAGGAAGCCCCAAGTCGGGACTATGCCCCATGCTCTTATCGAATGACATCAAAGGTGACTGAGGTACAACCATTCTCATTCATCAGATCCACTATCCTTCCACTAGCGTCAGCTGGCTGCCTAGCAGACACAAGGCGTTGAATCAATGTTGGTTTAATGTTGGTCCAACGTCGTAGACGGTGAACCAACGTTAAAAAAACATTGATTCAACGTTTTGTGTCTGCTGGGTGTGCTAGTGTGGCCCTCAGAAGGAGGCTGGGATACAACTAAAACCAGAAACTTACGCAGAGTGGTCTAGGGCTTTAACAAATGAAATGACAGAACGTCGTTGACACAGAATACCATCATGTAACCATCGACGTCTGAATAACAGCTGATCGACACCGCTAAAAGGCTTATGACTTAGCAAGCACAATACATTGACCCAATGTTGGGCCAGCGTAGTAGACAGTGGGCCAGCATTAGCCCAGCATTGGGTCATCGTGTTTGCTGGGAAATGACGCACGCCTTGATGCCTTAAAGCTGGAAAACCAACAAGGCAGACATGAACCTTTCACGTCCCAGGGCAGACATAAACGGGACATCAACCCTTCACGTCCCAGGGCAGACGTAAGTGAGACATCAACCCTTCACGTCCCAGGGCAGACATAAACGTCTGGTTTGGATTTCTTTTTAATACCATTTCTTTTGATCGGCCAAAATAGGTTCAATGCAAGGGCGGATTTAGAGAGGGTTGACAGTTTTCCGGAACCCTAACAGCATTTTCTAATCTATCAAATTAAACAGGGTCCCATCATAAAAACACTAAAATACTCGATTTTTTCAAGAAAACAACCATTGAATGATTGTTCTCTCTGTTTTGTATAATTAAAACACCCGCGTTTTAACAAACACGTCCGCGAAATGCAGATATTGACTGTAGATGAATGTTCCATATCATTCTCATTTAAAGGGTATAGCCCACAAAATAATATTAGCCATGGTCGTCAGAAATTCAAATTTCCCTTGAGCATCAACAATGGTTGAACTTTCATTGTTAAAATAGTCTAATGATAATGTAGCAATAAAATATATAATTAAACAAATGACCGTCCTCAAACGTCAGAATCTGACTTCTAAAGTCGCTCCCCGCACTGAAAGAGTAGAATGTTTATAATGGCCGTAGAAACGTAACATAGGTATTCGAATTAAACGGAAAGAGCTAAGTAAGACATTTATGATTACTGCAAATTGAAAAGAACCCTTTGGTCTTCATGGTTTATACAAAAATATTTTAGCGTTGTAAGGGTCTCTGATGGTCCTTCTCTCCAGTACTCAGAGGGTTCTGCCCTCTAAGATTTAAATCTAAATCCAGCTAAGAATCGCAAAATTAAGACTATTTGAACTTTCTTTCATTAAAATTATGATGGTCCTAACTTTTCATATGGAAATTAGTGATTAAAATAATCTTAGTTTTAAGATTCTTAGTTGTATGGGCCCCTCGCCTCAGAGGGTTGAATCTGGGTACCCCGGTCTTTAGAGGGTGGATCTAGGTGCTCTGGTCGTGGTTAAGACCTCTCCAGCTGTCAGGACAGGGGACGATCCCAGAGCTTCCCATCAACCGGCACCCCCCCCCCCCCCTCCAACAGGGATCCGTCTATGTGGGGAAACAGACTGACAAACTGACTGAGTTGTCCGACGCTATGAAGGCGCGGGTTTCCCATGGCAGGCTGCAAGGCGGTCAAACTTTATGTATGGATATGAGAAGTCACCCCAATGGCATCTTTCTTTTTTCTATTTTGGCCTATTTTAATCGTTCAAGTTCTGGGATCGACTTTAGAGGTCTGACGTCTATAGACGTCAGATTCTGATATCCTTACATAAAGTCCATACATAAAGTATGGACCATAGGACAGTCAACCTGTCTATAGGGCAGTGATCCTGTCTATAGGCCAGTAGCCCTACTTATAGGGCAGTGACACTGTCTATAGGGTAGTAACCCTGTCTATAAGGTAGGGACCCTTTCTCGAGAGCAGTGGTCGTGACTATCTTGCAGTGACACTGTGTATAGGGCAGTAACCCTGTCTCTAAGGCAGTGGCCCTGTCTAGAGGGCAGTAGTCCTGTCTATATGGCAGTGGCCCTGGCTATAGGGCAGTAGCCCTGTCTATGGACCAGTAGTCCTGTCTATGGGGCAGTAGTCCTGTCTATAGAGTAGTAGCCTGTCTATAAGGCAGTGACCCTTTTTATAGGGCAGTGACCCTGTCTATAGAGCAGTGACCCTCTCTATAGGGAAGTGACCCTATCCATAGGGCACTGACCCTGTCTCCAGGGCAGTTGCCCTGTCTATAGGGCAGTGAACCTGTTGATCAGGCAGCAACCCCTCCATGGTACAGTGACCCTGACTAGGGGGCATTAGCTCTGTTTATAGGGCAGTGACCCTATCTACAGGGCAATGGCCCTTACTTACCATCTTTATTCATCTCAGCCTGTATACACTTGTGTAGGCGGCAGGCCCTGCACTGGTTGCGGTGGGTCTTGTCTATAGGGCAGCGACCCTGTCTATAGGACAGTGACCCTGTCTATATGACACTGACCCTATCTATAGGGCTGCAATCCTTACTTACCATCTTTATTCATTTCAGCCTGTATACACTTGTGTAGGCGGCAGGCCCTGCACTGGTTGCGGTGGGTCTTGTCTATAGGGCAGTGACCCTTACAATCACCCTGGGCTTTACATGAGTAAAGACGGTTCTTGTGAATGCTTCTCTTGAAAAACCCGGAGCAACCTGAAACAGATATTGGGAATAATTGACGTACAGCTTTTATTAATACATCACACGGAGCTATAAGGCTCAATTCATATATTAAAACTAGATTGAAATACTAAAACCTATCCCATGGCCTGGATCCTATATAGGGTCCTCTTCTGTGCTGGTTGAGTATAATCTGGTGATAGTAACATGTACATGCTATTGTTGGCCTTGGCGGAGCTCTGGTAACAATTTACCACCAAACAAATTTATTAATGAGTTGTGTTGCCTTCTGACTTACCGTCACAGCTGTAGATGCCGTAATGTTTACCAGAGCTCTTATCACCGCAAACTTTACAAGGAATGTCCAGCAAACGATCACCTGAAACAAATGACATAGTTCATTACACTGTTACATTTAATTGGTTTGTTCACCCTATCCCGCTATAAAGTGAATTTATTCAAATTTTGAACCACTTAAGGTTATTTCTCGCTACCGCGATCCACACCCTCAAGTGGCTGAACATTATCCATATCTGTTTAATTTGAGACCATACATTTACAAATCTTGATGTTTCAACAGTCATTTCATTCCCGACAAATAAAACAGATTAATAACTATAGTCGTGCTTATTACCCTTACAGTCTGCAGACGTCAGATCTGACGTCTACAACGATTAAAAATATTTCTAATGGCTGTAGACCAATAACATAGGTATTCAAATTTATCAGAAAGAGCAAACTAAGACAGTTATGATGATTTTAAATTGAGAAAAAACTTTCAGCGCCTTGAAGGGTTAAACTTACAGCGCGGGGATCGACTTTAGTCGTCATAATCTGACGTCTGCAGACGTCAGATTGTGACGTCTAAAGTCGATCCCCGCGCTGTAAGAGTAAAAATATTTTTAATAGCAGTAGACCCATCACATAGGTATTCAAATGAATCGGAAAGAGCTGATGAAGATATTTATGATAATACCAAATTGAAAAAAACCCTTTGGTTTCCATGATTTTCATAAAAAAAATCAGCGCTTTAAGGGTTAATAGCGGTGTAGGGGTTTAAATGAACCCCAAGTCTTATGCCACCTTTGTGCACAAATAGGCTAAACTGGGCCATGTTAGAAAACCTCCTGAGGATAGTGAGTAGAAAAAGATGACACTGTCCTCCAGACACAGAATTTAAAATTCGAGTCCTGGCTGTCTGAGGCCGAGCACGCTACCTCTCGGTCACAGAGCCTTCCCACAATATTAAATCTTCAGGAGTGAGCGGGGAAGAAACATTTGGCTTTTTTGAAACTTGAATGACCACCGCTCATGCATCTGTACTGTCGAGAAGGCTGGCTATAACAGTAGTGGACCGGAATTTAGTTTAGCCCCGCCTCCTCCTCCTAGTTAGATCCTGAATACGCTACTGGAAAAAACATCAAGATGTACCACTTGTATCTGAATTGGCCAATCGAAATTATTTTCAGCCACTTGAAGCTGTGGATCGCGTCAGCGAGACACAGTTTCAAGTGGATGAAAATTATATTCAGATAAATTGCCATAAATATAATTCTATTCGGCAAAATAGAGCCAAAAAATAGAGCCAACTAGGCCTACCCTAGACTAAAATAGCACCATGTATAAAAATCTACACAGGACTATTTTTGAGCCTCCCCCCCCCTCCTTTGTCACAAACCTTTATTTCGCTACACAGTTTCACGTTTACCTGGAGGTGGTCTCTGTATAAGATAAAAGATCGAAAGGACTTAAGCTGCTAATTCGTCTTAACTTACACTATGTACAAACGAACGCTGAGGCGTTGTGACGGGGGCTATGGCCACGTGTCTGCTTGCATTGTGTTCACACCTGCGCACGGTGACAAATCGGTCCATGCGCATGCCACGTGACTAGATCACATGTCATGTGATCTTGTCACGTGGTCTGCGCACGTACCGTCACAATCAACTTGGTCATGCGCACGTTTACGGATCAGCTCGATCACACTGATCACCCGCCCTGACCCGCAACTTCAAGGAGTGTATATTACCAAGCCTACTACATCAATTCTATATCTAGCCTTACTGGTTAGTGCGCAGCACAAAAATTAAAAAAAAATTGCTGTTCTAGTCTATGAACATGTTTACATCATATGGTCAAATTATTAAGCTAAAATAAAATCACCGATTTTTTGATGATTTTAGACCTGGGCATGTCCCTTTAATAACAAAAAGAAAAGCCTTAGGGCCTATTTATACAAAAGTTAATGAGATCGATGACATATATTGACCTATATCTGAAAATGTTAATGAGGGCAATGACAAAAAATTGGTAATATTTTCATGCAAATCCGTGTGATCCGCATTGGATCCGTGTCGTAAAACCGGATCCTGGATCTAGATCTCAATCCGGATCATCCCAAAAATCCAATCGATTGGTCTTTGGCCCGAGACAAACATCTGATAAAAAATTCATGCAGAACCGTTAGTTACTTTTTAGCCCTTGTCCTTTTAGGCCCGTATATATATACGGCTTCAAGCATATTTTAGATCAATAGACATATCACTAAATTTGATCAAACAGTTTTTGGTGGACGCTCAGCTAATCCAATAATTCAAAATTGGAGATGTCTATTTATATATATATAAATAATTTATATATTTATATATATATATATATAAATATGTCGTTATTTGAAGCTGGAAATTGCGTTGGCAATTACAGCTTCAAATAAAGAAAAATAGAGAGAAACATCTCAGCAGCTGAAGGGTTAGGTAATCCGACGGACGAACCAACAAGATCAAATACATAACCTTCCTGGCGAAATAATTAATAAACAGCGTGGCCTAAACTGTTTTCCCAGTAAGGCTAGGTGCTGTTTGTCTTTATTTGTCGGCCAGCACGGCGGACAATGTGTGTCATCGGACATTGACGTTAGGGGCGCCGACCGGGGTGCCCCCTGGTGTGAGACTGCCGCACTGAACACCCGCTCTTCCGTTGTATTAAATCCTTGGCCGCGGTTTAATTGAAAACAACCTGGAGCGGCGTCAATAAGGATAAAAATATTAACACTCTAATCCCTAAGGCCACCATTATTGTTCATTTGCAATAAAAATGAGCAGCCTCTCGGTGCGACATGTTTGGCTTCAAACATTAGTGGTATCCCAGCAAACAGTACACATCTACCCAACGTTTGACCAATGTTGTCGCACCGTCTACAACGTTGGCCCAGCATTGGTCAAACACTGGGTAGATGTATACTGTTTGCTGGGTTCTTTTTTAATCTGTTTAATTAGCAGGTTAAATCACTGTCATTGGCAATGAAATGAGTGCTAGGACATACAGAAATGCAAATGTTTGGTCTCAAATTAAACAAAAATGAGTAATATTCACCACCTTGAAGTTGGGGATAACGGGAGCGAGACGCAATTCTCTTTAATTGGGTTGGGTTTGGGGTTTAAGTTTAATAGCTCAGATGTGGCAATTCATTTTGGGATATTTCTTATGCGCAGTTTAAGCTAATGTAGACGTACACACTGAAGTACAGACACTAGTGACACGAGTGTATGTCTCTATTTTAAGCGGACAGACATGATATTCGAGTGTGACATAATTTCTAAATGGATGGTTTATTTTGGCCGCATTGGTCCTGAGATGGTTCCGGCTTCCTGCTGTGACACCACAGATGTTATGTTCTCTGGGAGCCACCCGACAACCACAATATATTGAACCAATGCTGGCTCAATGCTGGTCCACCGTCTACGACGCTGGCCCAGCGTTGACCCAACATTGGAACAACTGTTGTGTTCTCTGGGGCCAGGCTGAGAGGTCAACAGAATTGTTGTTGATCCCTGGTCATCCATAAAGCGGTTGATCCATGGATCACTAGATCTATATCACTCTCAGCGGGGGTGGATACAGTGGGGGGGGGGGGGGATACAGGGGGGAGGGGTTATGTAACCATTTTCTCATGCTATAAAATCTACAGACATTTTTTTTATTTTTTGTCATTTATACAGATTTTTGAAAATATTTTTTATTAATCCGCGAACATCTGTTTCCCTTTACGTCACAACTATTGATGTGAACATATTACATGATTATATTACATGATCATGAACATTACATGATTACATGATCATATTACATGATTAATTGAATGAAAAATAGAAAAATATCTCGCGTCTGAAGAAAATACAATAATAATAAAAATATCATAATTCTATCATAAAACACGAAATTTTTATATTGAGTGAAATTTTGCGAGCTGGCGCTTCGTTATAATGTCGCAAATTCCAATTTCACGGGCTATCAAATTGTCGAGAATTCTGATTTCGCTCGCCATCAAAGTTAAAAAATCGTTTTTTTTAGTGTTCGTCTGCAACCATGCTGCCCCTGCAAACAGATATGTTAACCTTTTCAGCACGGGGACCGACTTTCGACGTCAAAATCTGACGTCTGTGGACGTCAGATTATGACGTCTAAGTCGATCCCCGTGCTGAAAGAATTAAATAGTTATAATGGCAGCGGACCCATAACATAGGTATTCAAATGAAGCGGAAAAAGCCAACTAGGACATTTAAATTGAAAAAAAACCTTTGGTCTCTATGGTTTATAATATTTCAGGGTTCTAAGGGTTAAATTGGCGTCTGCCAGTGAGTTTTGGGCTCGTGGCTAATGTCTTAACTATTTCAAGCCTAACATTGACATTGGAATCTTCATCCACTACAAATTAACAAGCGAATTGCTTTCGCAACTTTTGTTCTTCCCTTTGTGAATTTCACCTTGGTTAATGTCCTAATCAGCGAGTTTAACTTATCGTGGTTAATGTCTAAATCTAGTGAGTTTCTCGTGGTTAATGTCTAATTCTAGTCAGTTTCTCTTGGTTAATGTCTAAATCTAGCCAGTTTATCGTGGTTAATATGGTAATCTAGTGAGTTATGTAGCTAATATCTTATGATTTTTTTTTTAATTTTAATTATTTGATCAACTATGCATACACCACAAAATATGTTTTTTTTTATCTTTGATTATTTTTTTAGTAGGTCCTGGTTTGACACGGGTTGATCTGGCTGGTGACTGTTCGCCGTAGGCATAAAAAACGAGACGCCAAACCGATGCTGTGTTAATGTTGGGCCACCGTCTGCGACGCTGGACCAACATTAAAACAGCATTGGTTTGGCGTCTGGGATTTACCGGGAGGACATGAGAACTTTGCCACTTGTGTCCCATAGTGGAGACACACCATGACCGCATTAAATATACATGTCGGCTTTATAGCCTGGCTCAGACCCCGTGCACAGCTTTTCACTCGCTACAGTGGAACTCAATCGATCCGACCAGCCAGGTTCAACTCGATTAGATTGGTCTCCAGCCAGTATACAGGATACGTCCACCCAAAGCTGGTTTAACGCTGGGCCAGCGTCGCAGACGCTGGCCTAACATTAATCTAGCATTGGGTCAACGTAACGTGAGCAGCACACCCATCGGATCCTAACAACATATGCAGTATTTAAAACCGATTGATTAACATTTCGAACATTTATAATTTCAGTCAATTTTTCAACCCTTACAACGCTGAATTAATTTTGTATAAATCATGGAGACCAAAGGTTTTTAATCAATTTGAAATCATCATAAATGTCATAGTTCTCTCTCTGATCCATTTGAATATATATGTAATGGGGTTACGGCCATTAGAAATATTTTGATTCTTACAGAGCGGCAAGATTTCCTAACCATACATCTAGTTTTCTGTTGTGGACGCTGCAGCGAGACATGGCTTCTTGGACACCTTGTGACATGTGGATCTATAGGGACCACTCAGTGACTCTAGCGTTAAGGACGTGTTTACTGGTGACGGTAAAGCCAGCTCCCGATGTTTACCGGGGAATTAGGCCAACACGTTTATAAATATGTTTAATATGAGGAACTTAGAGGAAGTATAAAATATGAATGTCTCACAACACCAAATACAGAGAAATAAGGCCAATAGGTGACATAATATATTAAGTCTCCTGACTGTTGTTATATACTAATGGTCATTCATTCATTCATTCATTCATTCGTTCGTTCGTTCGTTCGTTCGTTCGTTCGTTCGTTCGTTCGTTCGTTCGTTCGTTCGTTCGTTCGTTCGTTCGTTCGTTCGTTCGTTCGTTCGTTCGTTCGTTCGTTCGTTCGTTCGTTCGTTCATTCATTCATTCATTCATTCATTCATTCATTCATTTATTGCCATCCACATAGAATGAATTACATATTCTCTGTCGCACCTCACCCGACAGCGACAGTTGATAACAAAAACTGGTCTTGGAAAAAACGAATCAATATTCAAATTCATCTACTTACAACATGGATGTCTAACACTAATCTCTTGGACATCGCGATCTCTTTTTGTGACATCAGTCTAAAGTAATGATCGGTGGAGAGGTGGCGGTTAATAATTCAGTGGGCGTGGGAGGGGGGGATATAGCCCCGGAGGTTGAAACAGGTTTCAGCCACATATTGACCGCGTACAAAATCGTGGGACATTTCTTTGGACTGTCATATCGGAAAATATCGCTGAATAATCAAGTTAAAAATATATTTTTTTAGAATCAGTAACATTTCAGTTCCATGCCCGCATGCTGAGCTCAGAGGTCGCACAGTCATTAAAAAGTTATGGACATATTTCGGACCTTGGGGTCGGGATCGCTTTGAGTCACCGCCATGTTGGATTTTTCGGGTAAAGCAAATACATCAATCAACGGCCTCGGAAAGGACGACACGGCTAGGTCGGATAATCCAGGTCGATGGGGAGTTTGTTTGGCAAACAGAAAATAAAGTCATCACACCAAGCCAGTAAGGCCACCCTGCAAACGCCAGACGCCGGGACAACGCTGGTTCAATGCTGGGCCACCGTCGTAGCATTGGACCGACGTTGTACCGCGTTGTGTTCGTGTTGTTCAGGAGATTGTTTGCAAAGAGTGACTCCGCAGGGCAAGTTCACAATTAGTGATCTCAGCCCCTGGCAAGTTGATACAGAAAAATAGTAATCGTTGGTTAACGTCAGGCTGACTTACCTACTCAGGGGGCGAGTATATTTTTCAGTATCCCACCCTAAGGGATCTTATCACATAACCAAGACGACTACTTCTCGTTCTTTTAAAATCTCGATATTTGCTATTTTTGTATTATTTATAAAATAATATTTGTATATATTTATTTCTATATTTATGTATTTTCTTATATTTTTATATAAAATACTCAAATATGTCAATAATTATCTTCTAATATTATGTTATAAAAATAGTAGAATGTAAAAATAAAGTATAATACAGAAATTATCGAAAATATGGAATAACTATTTTTTACACATTTTTATATATATTTTTAAATATTGTTAAATACATTTATATATATTGGTTAATACATATTTTTCTATGTGGGTTATTTCTAAATGTAATGTTGAATATGAATGCATATTATATATTATTGCTAGTTCCACGCCCTGGTGGGACACTTGAAACCACGATGATATGAATGAATGGGGTATTTTATGCCACAGATAGGCTAAACTGAGCCAGGAGGACCTCCTGAGGATGGTGAGATGAATGAGATGACACTTCCCTCGGGACACAAGATTTGAAATTCGAGCCCTGGTGGTCTGAGGCCAAGCACGCTACCTCTCGGTCACGGAGGTTCCCCACAATAATGAATCTTCACGAGTGAGCGAGGAAGAAACATATTGTTTCTTTGAAACTTGAAGGCCAGAGCTAGGTTCAAACCCGCGATCACCGACTTTCCAAGCAGGCAGCTTCAACCACTGCACTAGTTAATGACACCAGTGCATTTTCCACGGTTATCAAAGTGACCAATATATGTCAAATATTAAACAAAACCAAATAATTAATGTGGATATTACAAATAATTACAAAGATAACTTTAAGAATTAAAACACTTCAGGTTAACTATAATAGTTACTAGCGAAGCGAAATTGTCTGAAGTTTACACTGGGAAGTATAAAAATAATAAATATTTAACCGCACATTATTATTTTAGTGTTGAAATGCTTCAATATGTTGGACTACATACACCTGACCTAATCTACCTCTGATCAATTTAAAAGTGGCTCATAGCCATTCATAAAATATGAAATAATCGTTGTATCTTATGAAAATGCTGCGTAGTCTTCAGGCGCTATGATTGTGGGACATGTTGTGTTCTGAAGCCTCTGATAACATCCCATTTCATCCCAAGCAATCAAAACCTGCACCCAAGGTCAGTTCAATGCTGGGTCGGCGTGGTAGACCATGTGCCAACTTTAACCCTTACAGTGCGGGGATCGACGTCGACCCCTGCAGTGTAAGATTAAAAATATTTCTAATGGTCGTAGACCTATGACATAGGTATTCAAATGAGTCGGAAAGAGATAACTAAGGCAGTTATGATGATTTCAAATTGAATAAAACCCTTTCTTCTCCATGGTTTACTTAAAAAAATTAATCGCTTTAAGGGATAAAGCGATATTGTGTGAAAGTCTCGTATTGGCTAGGCTTCTTTTGGAGCTATGATTGTAGGAAATGGAGAGTTCTGAAGCCGTGATAACAGCTCAGTTGAACCCTACGTAATAATGATTGTAGGACATGATGTGTTCGGAAGCCCCTGATAACAGACAGTCTCACGTCTCTTATTTGCTGTTTTCTGGAGCTATGATTGTAGGACATGATGTATTCTGAATCCCTGATAACACCCCGTCTTATTGCAGCATTAATCAGATGTGCTCACCAATGAGCAGTCCAGGAGGCAGTGGAGTGGACGCATGGAGTACTTGTTCATTGATAACTAAGTACTTCCTGATTCTAGTTATCACCTTCAGGTGACCTCTACACACACACTTTGGCCTTCACCTGTTAACACAGACGCATGGCTGGGAACCAAGACAAACGGATATTTTTTATCTGACTTGAGATTACAAGGTGTTCGCCTTAAGGCTCACACCTATTGAACGAGTGTTGTATTTTCCCACACCGCACTCAAATGAACATCTTAACTCTTACAGCCCGGGGATAGACATTAGGTGTACACTTATACAGCTTCTGGTAGACATGAGGTATACTCTTGTACAGGCTCTGGGAGTCAGGAGATGTACACTTGTACAGTCTCTGGTAGTCTGGAGGTGTACACTTGTACAGGGTTTGGTAGTCAGGAGGTGTACACTTGTACAGGCTCTGGTAGTCAAGAGGTGTACACTTGTACAGGCTTTGGTAGTCAGGAGGTGTACACTTGTACAGGCTCTGGTAGTCAGGAGGTGTACACCTGTACAGGCTTTGGTAGACAGGGATGTACACTTGTACAGCCTCTGGCAGACAGGAGTTGTACACTTATGCAGCTTCTGGCAGACAGCGGGTGTACACTTGTACAACTTCTGTTAGACATTAGGCGTACACTTATACAGCTTCTGGTAGATATGAGGTATACTCATTATATCGCAAGCTTTTTTCAAAGCTAAGAATGTAGAACTCCGAGGGTTTTAACTGACTTAAAACACATCCGACCATAATGAAGATCCCTCATAATCATTCAGGATGTGTACACGTGTACTGGCTTTGGTAGACTGGGATGTACACTTGTACGGGCTCTTGTAGTCAGGGGATGTACACTTGCACAGGCTCTGGTAGTCAGGAGGTGTACACTTGTACAGGCTTTGGTAGAAAGGGATGTACACATGTACAGCCTCTTGCAGACAGGAGGTGTACTGGCCCTTGATGATTTGTCCCTCGTCCCCCGTATTTACCCAGCTCAGCCTCTCTGTGACTGACGGCAGCCATGGACATCAGTCATGCACACTTAACAGGTGTTATCTTATTCTAGTAATTTCCCTGATAATCCCACCATGTTATTTCTCCTATTAACCTTCACAGCACTGAGCTGTAGAATTGTCAGTGTCTTATTCAGAATGGGCAAATTCCCATAAAATTGGTATTTGGATGAAGCTGTACGGAGCCCGTCAATACTTTATCAAAATATTTTATAAAGTCCCACACTGAAATAATTAAAATAATTATAATGGGCATAGACCCATAAAAAAGGTCTTCAAGTGAAGCGGAAAGAACTAACTAATATATAAACGAATTGCTACATTTTCAAACTGTTTAAACTGTTGATTTTTAAGGTAATGTTCTTAACATTTCAGCCCTACAGGGGTTAACCCTGAACTGTGGTGTGCAGCTCAACCTATGTTTAACCCTTTCAAGCCTGAGTTTACCATCGTCATCTTCATCCACTACAAGCCGCGAATTGCTGTCGCAATTCTCGACTTTTAGTGGATGAAAATGACTTGAAGTGGTTGACAAATGAACAAATAAACAGTTCCATGGAAATTTGTGTTCTAAAACCATCAGGTTTCAGAAAATTAAGCCATTGTTCATAGATGCGAAATGATGCTTTAATGCATCGTGAGGGCGTAAAGGGTTAACCTGTTCATCCATGATGCCAAAAGTCTACCGGAACAGATCTATTATTTCATCTTAGTCTAATATTTACCCTACGACATTGGTTGCAACATCAACATTGGATTTTAAAAAAATCATTGTGTAATGTGGTAATTGTAATATGACAAATGCACTGGCTGTATCTACCATGGTGATTTTGTTGATAAAATACGAGGAGGTGTAGGCATATGCGCAGATTAGACGTTAGGCTATAGGTGTCTTTATTCAGGAAGGAGAAGTGGCTTGAACAAGTGGTTCTACTCCAGATACAAGAGCGCAAGGCGACAAAATGAGTTTTTAACGTCCATAAATTAATGTCAAACCTCGCTTATCTGATGCCTCTTTGGCAGTTTCTTATCTTTGCAAATCAAAGAGAAACGTGAAGCAGTAGGCCTGATGCGAAATGCGAGCTTGGTGCTGGTGATGTTCATTCATTCATTCATTCATTCATTCATTCATTCATTCATTCATTCATTCATTCATTCATTCATTCATTCATTCATTCATTCATTCATTCATACATTCATTCATTCATTCATTCATTCATTCATTCATTCATTCATTCACTCACTCACTCACTCACTCACTCACTCACTCACTCACTCACTCACTCACTCACTCACTCACTCACTCATTCATTCATTCATTCATTCATTCATTCATTCATTCATTCATTCATTCATTCATTCATTCATTCATTCATTCATTCATTCATTCATTCATTCATATATTCATTCATTCATTCATTCATTCATTCATTCATTCATTCATTCATAAATTCATTCATTCATTCATTCATTCATTCATTCATCCATTTATTCATCTATTCATTTATTCATTCATTTGTTTATTTATTTATTCATTTTTTTTATTTTTTTATTCATTTATTTGTTCATTTATTCATTTATTTATTCATTCCTTTATTAATTCATTCATTTATTCATCTTTTCGTCTGCTCGTTCATTCGTTCGTTATTCATTCATAAATTCATTCAATAATTAATTCATTCATTCTTTTATTTATCCATGCATTCATATTTAAATGTCAAGCCATCATTCATTATTTCTCTCTCGTGTTCATAAATTATTTATTTATTCAAATTTTCACTTAGAAGAAATGCATAGGCCCTACTGCCTGTGTTGGGACTAAGACAGTATAGTAATCTATAATCGTTTAGTAACGTTGTCTTATAATGAAATAACAGAGTGGGCGTGATCTGCAGTAGAGTACTATACTTGGGCTCTTTGTTGCAATAAATAAACTTTCCTTTGCTGAGACATTTCAATAATTTATACAATTTATGAACTGCATGGATGTATACTCCACTGTATTTATGCAATGTTATTTGACAAAATGCATTAATTATCAAGTATACACCAATTATCACGGTAGGCCTATGGTACTATAATCAGTCAGGCGCGACTAAACTGTTGATTATGAGGGATCATCATTATAATCGGATGAGTTTTAAGTCCCTCGAAGTTCTACTTTGAAAAAGGCTTGCGGCCTCGGTCTTTTTCAAAGCTAAGAATGTAGAGCTCCTCGGGCTTTATCCCATGTACTATCCTATATATTATCCTATACTTAAAGATCAAATGGTTCACACCATCACAATAAGGACGTTCTAATTTCGCTATATTACTTTTACCAAGAATATATAATAAAATGTTATTATATATTCTTGCTTTTACATATGTTTTTTTTTGTTTACAAAATTGGTACATTTTTCTTCACCTTGATCTGGGAGTTATGACAGTTATTCTGAGCACAAAATAAAAATGAGAAAAGTTTTAGGAAATGAATGAATGGATGGGACTTTAGGCCACTTTTTTCTACGTATATTCCAAACTGGACACAGATAACATCCTGATGATGGTGAGATGAATCAGATGATAATCCCCTTCAGGCACAAGAGGCCCTGGTGGTCTGAGATAGAAAACGCCACCTCTTCATCACGCAGGGCCCCCACAATACTATTTTTTATATAGTTGTTAAACATGTTGTTTATCTGGCCTATGGGTGATCAGCTGAACAGAACGACATAGGCCTACATTTAAAAACTACCAGTTATTTTAATTATTTATATCCGTCACATGGTTTGAGTGATCATCTACCTTTCACGGCCGACTATCCAGAATCAGCTTTGACTAGCCCATCGAGTTACTACCGCTGTAAATCTTAAAGCGCTGAGATAGTTAGTGTAAACATATTTTATTAAAAATTGAAGCAGTACAAAAGTGTAATCGAGGCTTCTCTTGCGATGAAAAAAATAAAAATAATTGTTTCGCTGAAATAGTCTCATATAAACAAAGAGACCAAAGGTTTTTTATTTGAAATCATCATAAATGTAATCGTTAGCATATTTTCGCTTCATTTGAATATCTATGTTATGGGTCTGCGGCCATTTTAAATATTTTACTCTGGATCAACATAAGACATCAGATTCTGACGTCTAATGTCGGTCCACGCACTGAAAGAGTTAAGTACACGTCAAAGTATTATATAAATTCGCCCGCTGGCTCGCGAGAATGATCCAGAATGCTAATGTTGATTGAAGGATCTGTTATTAATAAACAATTACGCAATATATATTAACGCTTTTACCGCCGGTGCCACATATATTCGGGTTTTCATTTTTTTAGCACATTAATTACCATATTTTAAATATGTTAAAGATAAAATGTGACATCAACCAGCAAGATTTGAAAAGAGTTGACCACCATTTTGTCAAATCTTAATAATTTTCACTCACTTGAAGTTGTGTATCGCGTCGGCGAGACACAACTTCAAGTGGGTGAAAATTTAAATTGAATAATTTGGCACTTAAAGGGTTAACTATCAAGCTGGCATTTGCCATTAAAACATTCATCGACTACAAGCCGGGAATTGCTGACGCAATTCTCGACTTGCTATGGACGAAAATTACTTGAAATGGGTGACAAAATTAAAGGAAAAATGTAAAGTAATCTTAAAATAATCTCATGAAAATTGTTGTTCTGAAACCATTAGTTGTAAGAAGTTTATTCAGTTTTCATAGTTACAAAAAGATTCTTTGACGGTTTTAAAATTTCCAGTGTGTGGATCGTATTTAAACGTCAGAATCTGGAGTGTATATATAGTATAAAGACGGTCCCCGCACTGAAAGAATTTAAAAATATTATAATGGCCGTAGACTCATAACATAATGCAGGTATTCAAAAGAAGCGTAAAGATCAAGCCTGAATTTATCATTGTCTTCTTAATCCACTACAAGCTGCGAATTGCTGTCGCAATTCTCGACTTGTAGTGGATGAAGATGACTGGAAGTGGGTGCCAAATTAATGAAAAATGCCATAAATTGGTAAAACAGTTTCATGGAAATTTCCCTTCTAAACCCTTCAGTTGTAGGAAAATTAAGTCTCTTTTCAGAGATGTAAAATGATTCTTTAATGCATCGTGGGGGTCTAAAGGGTTAAAGGATTACAAATATTCTAATCGACAGACAAAGTAAACGGGTGGTCTCCTAAAAACAAGTACGACGCGTGGTGCCACTCACCTCTGCGTTGTGGTGCATTTGCCATGTTTGGGAATCCAGCAACTAATTCAAGTTCAAACGTTCAAAACTGACAACCCACCGCACCTACAAAAGTAAATGTTTATTCTTAGGTTTATATTTTTAAATTGTATTTATTTTTTCCTTCAAAAAAGAAACGGGTATGATTCATTGTTAATATTAATTATAACATTATTTCTTTTATGGCTTAAATGCGAGCTTTCTTGGTTAAATAAATTCAAAAAATATCTCTAGAAAGTCTAATACAAAATGTATATAGTACAGCAGACCAAAATAAATCTATTGTTTTAAATTCATATAATTCCTATGCAAATACTAGTGTACTTAGTCATCTTTAGTGATAACATTCCTTTTCCTAAAAGTAGTGTGATCATGTTCTGATGTTTTGCATCAAATTAACAAAATCAAAATGACATTGAAAACTAATAGATATTTCTAAACAGACAGTATGAATTTTTTTTTAATATGTCAAATATTTTTTCCGCTCAGAATTTTTTTTTAATGTTGCAGCAACTATATCACATGGGTTTACAAACTTATCGCCAATTTCTACAAATAAATTACAGGCTATATGTTACGACCAGTTAATTTATTTCGTTTGAAAATTTGCCGAGAATATTTATTTGGAGTCAACTTAATAAATCATTGAATAGTTTGTCTACTTATTATACTCTTTTTTAATTTGTAGATTTCATTATTGTATGTAAATTTAAACATTGTTTCCAATGATCAATTATCAAGAACAGCTTACAACAAGAACGTATCAAATGAAAATATATATTTTTATTTTATGACAAATTTCACGAATATCTGTTTAGCGTTGATACATTTTTAAATTTTAACTTGCTTACGTGTGAGTTGAAGTGTTTAACT
Organism: Flabesymbios commensalis; assembly: GCA_964017125.1. Taxonomy (NCBI): domain Eukaryota; kingdom Metazoa; phylum Annelida; class Polychaeta; order Terebellida; family Flabelligeridae; genus Flabesymbios; species Flabesymbios commensalis. The sequence goes on from OZ024907.1 coordinate 91,417,713, forward strand.
TACCGATAACTTGTTTCCGTTTCCTGACTTCCGTCTGCGGGCAAGGGGAACACTTTCACCCGATTCTCGGCTTCCGTTTCTTGGAGAGGGTACAGGGATACAGAGTGAACTACGGTATAAGATCCGTCCCTCGGGAGCACCAGCCATTTATACCCAGTCCCTCCCCAGGTCCCATCACACATTTTACCTTTCTTTTCATTCCAATCATCGCCCAAGGGACACCCCTACCGCGAAGACATCAGCGTGAGATGTAACCACGCCGTTGTGTCAATTCTGGTTCGACGTCTCAGTGTCGAACCAGAATTGACACAACAGCGGGGAAGGATGCGCCAGTTTCTTGGAGAGACACAGTTGGGAATTTGTCCAGGTGGGGAAAGAATAAAACGCGACAGGGGCGGCGGATTGGTGGAAGGGGGGGGATCGATTTGTGTCGAGTAGTCAATAGGTGGCGCTGGGCCAGCGGGGCTTCTGACTGTCTTTGATGGCCTGGTGGCCACTCTACTCAACCCTCCCCCCCCCCCCCCCACCGAGTCCACCCGTGCCGTCAGAATGGGAGGGGATCTCGTCAAAACTCGCTTCACCTCACGTTTTACGACAAGTCGTAATCGGCTGTGGTCGCGCGCGCACCGATTGACGTTACAAGGTCATAAGCGTCATCTGGAGGTCAACAAGAAAGTTACTATGCGATAATTACAATCTTACACGTTTTCTGAGCTATTACGTTGTGATTTTAACTGAACTATCAATTTACGGTATTACTATGGAAACTCAAGGTCATCTTCAAGGTCAGAAAGTCAACCCGAATGTCAAAAATGTAAAAAGATTTTTATCAAATACAAATGGCAACAAGGGTAATATATCGTTTTGACGTCATTTTGATGGAGAATCAATTTCTGCAATTATTTTAATGAATAAAAGTCATCTTGAAGGTCAAAACATCAATATTAAGGTAAAGTGGCCACAAATATAATTTTTGAATAAATAAATACATGAATACACTAAGGCGCCTGACTGACACGTCAGTCAAATATGCGACACGGGTTCGAACCCCGCTGATCTTCCAGAGAAACAGCCTTGTTCCCCCTCTGAATGGAATTGAGCGATCACGTTAATGGCGGCTTAAACGAGAGCTGTGTCGTATTGATTTACTGGACCATAATATTCGCATTAAGGCGAGCCCCACTCCTGTGGACATTGACTATGCTGCATATGCGTGTGAGCCCACGATGTTTGCTCAGTGAATCATGACGACCTACCTACTTAAAGGTACAAACGTTAATTTCGCACAGGGCCACGCTCTGCGTCCTCCTTCACATCGGGCGGGGGCCCTGGTGCAGTGGTTAAATCTGCCTGCTTGGAGATCGCGGTTTCGAACCACACTCTGGCCTCCAACTTTCAAAAAATACAAAATAATTCTTCCCCGCTCACTCGTGAAAATGCAATATTGTGGGGAGCCTCCGTGACCGAGAGGTAGCGTGCTCTGCCTCAGACCGCCATGGCTCGAATTTCGAATCCTGTGTTTGGACCGCAGTGTCATCACATTCATCTCATCATCTTCAGGCGGTTCTCCCGGCCCAGTTTAGCTTATAATTATGTGCACAAAGGTGGCCTAAAACCCATTTCTGTTCATTTCGCTCCTTCACAAAAGTAGGACGATGCGACTGTCGGGTGTCGTCTTGTTTGTGTAGATTGTCCTTAGCCGTTTAAGCTCCACGATGCACTAAGGCATCATTTTACATCCCTGAACACAGACTTTATTTTTCAACTGGGAGTTTTTGAATGAAAATTTTCATGAAACTGGTTTGCCCTTACATGGTAATTTGTTTTAATTTTTCACTCATATCAAATCATCTTCATTCACTACAAGTCGAGAATTGCGACAGCAATTCGCGGCTTGTAGTGGATGAAGATGACCATGGTAAATTCAGGCTTGAAAGGGTTAACCCTTAAAGCGCTGAAATATCTTTTGTATAAACCATGGAGAAGAATGTTTTTCTCTTTCATCGCGGGAGTCGACTTTATACGTCAGAATCTGACGTCTAGACGTCAGATTCTGACGTATAAAGTCGGTCCCCGCGTTGAAAGAGCCAAGTCTGTTAACTTATGAGAACTGCATACTTACGCCGCGACGAATTGTGATCAAATGGTGGTCGTACGACAGTCCGCATCGCACCAACGATTCCCGACGCGACGTGTCGACGACTGTCGTGTTTGCGGTGTAAACTGACCTTTTATTGCCGGAACTATACATATAGTTGATAAAGTGTGAAGAAAATCTTACTTCATATTTCATATCGGATGATTTGTGATCACATCATCAAGGATACTACTTTATATAATCTATGTAGAGATGTAAGGAAGACCGGGGCTAGTTCGAATTTTTTTTTGAAAAAATGATTTAATTTTTTATATGATGAAGTTAGGAGACTGTTATTTTTGTCCAGAAATATTCAACTATATTTGCTATTTTTTAGCATACGTTATTTTCAAATTGAAAACACAGTAGAGTCAGTAAAACATGGTAAAGTTAGATTTTTCACTATTCAAACAGACCCCACACTTGGGGTTAGTTCGAACATGGGATGGGGTGTGTCTGAACAGTGTTGGTTATACCAGATAATTTGTGGGGCTAGTCTGAACAGTCGAACTAACCCCATTTGATTTGTTCTTTGTTTGAACAAACCCCACAGGACGCATTTTGAAAATTCGATATTTGGAACTAACATCATAGAAGGCAACCTAACATGTATAAAGGATTAGGCTATTACCTTCAGTTAGGGCTCTACAACTATAGGATTTGAAACTGTCAGGTTTAATGACAAACATTGAGCAAAATAACGAAGATACATTTACTGTGAGAATTATAGGCACTGTACTGACAAACTAGCAAACTAGCCCCGGTCTCCCCTATGGAATAAGTACTAACCCTGTGAATCTGTTTTATTAGCCGATTAATCACTGTTATTGGGAGCGAAATGTGTGTTTAAACATCATAATTTGCTTGTGTTTGGTCTCAAATTAAACAAACAATGAGTAACTTTCTTCCACTTGAAGTTGTGGGTCGCGGTAGCGAGACACAACGTCAAGTGGGAGGAGGGATTATTTTTTTATTGTAGTGCTTTATTGTAGTGCTTTATTGTTCATATCTCAGATCAGGTCACATATATCTGTGTGAGTTATTCTCCTTGATTAACTATTAACCTCCGTGATCCGCCCGGCCAGGGGATGAGGCCTGTGGTGTCACGGACACGTGTTGGCGATCATGTCATCACCAGTCTTGTCATCACCGTAATGATCCGCTGATCCTGCCCCCCCCCCCCCTCCGGCACCGCCGTCATCATGACAAACATCGCCGCCACCATCACCTCACCACAGCCTCTATAGTGGGGCAGATACATAACTTTTACCCCTTTAATCCCTTAACCGCTGGTGCCGAATATATTCGGGTTTTCATTTTTTATTAGCACATTAAGTACCACCTTATAAACATGTTAAAGATAAAATATGACATCAATCAGCAATATTTGAAAACAGTTGACCTCCATTTTGTCAAATCTGAATTATTTTCACTCACTTGAAGTTGTGGATCGCGTCAGCGAGACACAACTTCAAGTGGGTGAAAATTCAAATTGAATAATTTGGCGGTTGAAGGGTTAAGCCCCCACGATGCATTAAATCATCACTTTAAATCCCTGTGAACAGATTTAATTTCCCCACAACTAAGGGTATTAGAATGAAAATTTCCATGAAACTGGTTAACCAATACATAGCAATTTACTTTAATTTTTTACCCACTTCAAGTCATCTTCATCCACTACAACAGCAATTCACGGCGTGTAGTGAATGAAGATGACAATGGTAAATTCAGGCTTGAAGGGGTTAATCAACCGAACAACGCGCTGGTTGCCAGAAACAAACTGCCGATGGATTTATAAAAACCGCCAATCTCAGAGAGAAGTTAAAATCCTCTCCACTCATCGAACACAGACTGCACCGATTTTCTTGAAATTTTGCAAAGGCTATTATCTATTAAAATCCTAACAGCGGTAAAAAAATTCGAAAAATTATATATAATTTTTCAAAAGTTAGACCATTTGCCCTGTAATAAAATTCTAGAATTAGTTTAATGGGGTTATAGAGGGACGTCGTAATTTCAATTTACTACATGTCAAATGGTCTAACTTTTGAAATACGCTATATAATTTTACGAAATTTTCAGGGCTGTTAGGATTTGAGTGGCCTTTGCAAAATTTGAAGAAAATCGGTATATAATTGACAGAGAAATCTCAAAAAAACATGCGATCCTGGTTGACCATTTTTAATTTGACGGCGAGTATAATATTTCTCTCTCTACCTCGACATACAGACAGACGATTTCGCGCTCAAAATTAATTCCACGCCAAATAAAAGTCTATTACAGTATTTCTCCCTGTATCTCGACCTACACTTCGATTACCGATTTTCATATTTGTTTGATTTGTGAAGAAACGTTTGCATTTCTTATGGATTACACTTAAACGTCACTTCCAAAAAACGTAATTTGATCTCTTAATAATGAATGGCATTGAAAAAAATATTTTAATCGTGATTTTTGATTTTTGTTGTTTGCAAACACGGAATAATCTAATATTATATAGCTTAATTTATTTGTATGCGAACCCATTTTTTTTTTAATTTACTACCAAGAGGCATAATTATTCTTTGAATGTTTTGTGTCCAATTTTTTTTCATGCTGCTGTATGTAATTACTGCCTGAATCTGAATAACAATTTTCTTTGAACCCCAATCAGAAAGACAACTTTAAAAAAAAAAATTATGAGCTCTTCAAATAGTTACCTTTTTAGATGACAAATATCTTTAATCAGATATATATTTTATTAATTAATTATTAGGCCCCCATTTTTAGAAAAAAAATCTCGTTCGCTTTAATTTGTGGATCGCTTCAGTGGTGAAAGGGTTGAAAGCTATAGCTTTCACCTGGAGAGTGTCACTAAGACATGATGGCAGTGTCATCGCGAGGCGCAATTCAATTACATCCACAAGAAGGGGGGGGGGGTGTAATGGATTCCATGAGAGATCAAGCTAAACATGTCTAATTGACGTCATGTGTAACATTACACCAATCTGCTCACATCACATCTCATCACATCACAAATAAATAATGTACCGAGTCTGACATATCTATCCAGATTTACGAAGAATGCCTAACTTTAGACCTATGAGGAATGTTTTCTAGTTTTGAGGATAAAATGGCGAAGACTATTTTCTTAATTATATTTAGTTCGTATACATTTTAAAATTCAACCAATTGCACGAGAGTAACGGTAGGCATTAACTTTTCTGGATAAAATGTCGAAAATTACCATTCAGCTATTTTCATTTTTCATCAGATTGTTTGATAGCCTTAGCGACAAGCTGCTTGACGAAAATGAGATATTATTTCACATCTCGGTACTGAAAGGGTCACAGCATAATTTCACATCTCGGTACTGAAAGGGTGACGACAAACATGAGATATGGGTGCTGCAGTACGGTCCGATGTTGAACAACATAGATTTATTATCTCTTGACAGGTTATCACGGCTTAATTAAAGGGACTGGCCCAGGCTAAAATCATAAAAAAATCGGTGATTTTACTTCGGGTTCTTAATATGACTATATGATGTAAACATGTCCAAAGACTAGAACTACAAATTTTTATAATTTTTGTGCTGCGCATTCACCAGTTAGGCTAGATATAGAGACGAAATTCCCGTATTTCCTATTTTTGACATGGTTGTCAATAATTAGAAATCAGGAATTTCGTCTCTATATCTAGCCTAAATGGTAAGTGCGCAGCACAAAAATTAAAAAAAATTGCAGTTCTAGTCTTTGGACATGTTTACATCATATAGTCACATTAAGAAGCCAAAATAAATCACCGATTTTTTTTATGATTTTAGCCTGGGCCAGTCCATTTAACCTCTCACCCACCAAGCGAGATCAGATAGTCGTTTTAACCCTTTCAAGCCTGAATTCACCATTGTCATCTTCATCCACTACAAGCCGCGAATTGCTGTCGCAATTCTCGACTTGTAGTGGATGAAGATGATTCTATGTGGTTTGAAAATTAAAGAAAATTGCTATGTATTGGTAAAGTAGTTTCATGGAAATTCTCGTTCTGAAACCCCTGTTTGTAGGGAAAATAAGTTTGTTTTCAAGGATGTAAAATGATGCTTTAATGCATCGTGAGGGCTTAAAGAGTTATTAATTAAACCGGTTTTATTAGCTGGATAAATCACAGTTATGGTAATAAAATAAGTGTTTAAACACCAATATTTGCAAATGCAGGATCCTCAAGTTAACAAATAATAGTTCTTTTTAACCCGTTTGTAGTTGAGGGTCGCCTGAAGTGGATGAAAAATTAAATGAAACAACTCGCGAAACAACAGCGAGTTTAAATTGTTTAATTCTTTCAGTGCGGTGATCGTCTTTATACGTCAGAATCTGACGTCTGTAGACGTCAGATTCGAAGACGTTCCCCGCACTGAAAGCAATAAATATATATTACGTAGACCCATAACATAGGTATTCACATGAAACAGAAATAGCTAACTAAGACATTTATGATGATTTCGAATTGAAATAAACCCTTTGGTCTCCATGATTTATACTAAAAAGTAAGCAGTTTCTGCATTTTTGACATTGCGATGCAAACAGCATTATCAGAAGGCAGTTACTGTTGTTTGCATTAGCAAATGCAAACAACAATAAGTGCTGACATGTCAAGTGAACAGTTACTGCTGTTTGCCTAAGTTAGACGTCAGGATAAATGATTTAATACAAAATATAGGGAATTAGCGGAGCCGCCACCAAAGCGTCAATTAAGAATCAGTCTGTGACCCCGATGTGAGGTCACCACGGCTCCGAAGTCAGCCAATCACAGACGGGGGTTGTGGAGTGGCGACATTACTGACACGTGCAGTCTCTGATCAATATAATAGCCGGGTCTTGTGTAAATAAGACAATTCTGCAACTGTTATCCCAGCAAACACCAGACGTTGACCCCATGCTGGTTTAATGTTGGCCCACCGTCTGCGACGCTGGCCCAACATTAAACCAGCATTGGGTCAACATCCCGTATTTGTTGAGCAGCTCTGCATGTAAACAAGACAGTGGTGAATCGGTTACCCAGCGTGTTGACTAACACATTAGCCTATGCTGCCGTATAAAGACAAAATGCGGTATCTGCTCCTTTGTAAAGTGAGGAGATACTGCCTTTTGTCTTTTCAGAGCAGTGTGGTCGCCCTATCCCTGTATCCAAATACAGGTTGATTAGGTTATTGTAAAGCTAGGTGCTTACATTGCGAGGTGAGGAGTCTGCTTAATGACAGGTATCCTATCTATTTCTGAAGATTATCGCTAATTCTCGCAAACCTATTGAATATCAATAAGCTGTCTTGCCTTTAGTCGACACCGGCGGCACAAACTGTTCCACTGTGGCACGTAGCTGCAGGTACAACTAAAATCTCGACTGTTCGGATGTTTTATCATTCTGTTTTTGAAGATGATTGTTCGCGGAAAATATTTCATAGAACAAAAATGCCTGCTCACTTTGGAGACAAAGGGGTATATATGATTATATAAGAATTATATTTATATATGAAATCAATAACACTTATATTTAACAAAATATCAAATTTGTTTGTGAAGCTGATTGAAGAAAAGGCAGACCTTTTAATTTTATTTGAAGTAGTAATTTGGCATTTGTATTATCGAAATATCCAGTGTTTATTATGGCAATGCCACTTAACATGATTTTAGTTACGTATGTCATACCATGTATGTTGTCACATGATTTTGTAACAAGTTAACAATCATGTATATGCATGTACATATATCTCTCTCTTTTCTATGAGAAATAAGTCTGTAATGACTTCCTTTCTGTCAATAAAATATTTGTCTGTCTATGTAGATATTCGCCGCCTGCGCTGTGGGGCACAAAGTGTGGCGTTAAGTGTGTAAGGGGTTAAGACAGATTCCATTAGGAAACAGAAGAAATTGGGTGGAAATAATGGATTCATACGAGAAGCATCACATCCCGCCCTCCATCCCCTTTTGTAACTAATCGTCTGACGATTTTTTGACCTTCCACCGCCACCGCCGCCGCCGCTCCTTCAAAGCCGACCAGGCAATGTGCCAGGTCACGTGACCAGCATTTGACAAAGCTTTCCGGCGGCTGTTCTCCCTGGCGTTCTCCCTCCCGCCTTCCCGTAATGCACCTGTGGGAAGTCGCCGGCTGCTGAGACAAGCCACCGGCAACACAGACGGGTTGACAACGTGCTCAACCATTTGCCTTTCTAATGAATCGTCCAGAATTATCAGAAGAATTTTCACCGAGCATGTATTTATCTGGGACGGAGGCGGATCCAAGGGAGGGGGTTGGCGTGTGCCCCTCCCCTTTTTCGCCGCCCAGCAAATTCATTCCTCTTAAATAATGCCATTAATCTCCTATTGCTTTAATCTCTTTGCTCTACAGAAAGTAAGATTATTTATTACCATTATTTTATATCAATATTTAATTACCCTGTTGAAATGGATATTATATTATTATTTTGACTGATACAGTGTACCTCATTTCGTTTATTTCCGAGTGATTTTTTTCAATTATTATTATTTCGTGTTTTCGTACCTCCCATTTGATGTATTTATTTTGTGACCTTCTATACCGTTTATATTAATATTTTTAAATTCAGAAATGCTTTAACATTTATTGTAATCATTTTAATTTAAAAAGGATATTAAGACACAAGTACTGATGACATCGTCAATTTTTTAAATAACAACTGAATGACGGCGGTCATTGTCCGATCTTGTCATGTGTCAGGCTGAACCACTTTCCGATTGGTCGGGGGTAGAATAGTAGACTTCGTCCAAAAAGCCATATCTTGGCGTCTGTTTCATATTATATTATGATAATTATCAACAGATTGAATGTTAGATACTTTTTTCACATAAGAAACTATTCTTGTATATGTTCTAACTTATGACACTACCGAGTAGCTGTTAACATTAGAGTCACCACAAGATTAAAATGAATATTTTTTATGTAAACCATGGCGACCAAAGGGTTTAATTCAATTCGAAATCTTTATATATGCTCGTGTTAATAGCTCTTTCTGATTCATTTGAATACCTATGTTATGGGTCTACGACCAATATAAATATTTTTACTCTTACAGTGCGGGGATCGACTTTAGACGGCAGATTCTGACGTCTGAAGACGATCCCTGCACTGTAAGAGTAAAAGATCACTTAGCGACTGCAACACTGAAAAGGTCAACAAGCACTGTGTTGTTAATTTATAAAGTGAAAAAAGGTAGAGGCGCAGGTGCCGGTTTATAGTCTGATATCAAATATTTCATCCGACTTTTACATTTTTACCCCCTGATCACTGGACCTGTTCATTTGTGTGCCATCTCAACTCAACGGAAAGCATACAGTCCTGCAGCCATTTCGGCGCATTGAACTTATCATACACATCACCATCTCTGTCCTAACAGGTACTCATTTCCACCTGAGTCAAGTGAGGCATTTGAGGGCTAAGTGCCTTGCCTAAGGACACAACATCAAAACAATGTCCCAATAATGAGAGGGGAGAAACATGACATTTCTCCGAAAATCCTGCATCAAGCGGGATTCGAAACCGCACGGCAGGCAGCGACAATGGCCCCACGCTCTACATATAACCATCGCGCCATGTCCATCTCTAAGTATTTGAGTACAGTTGAGGCCATCAGCTGCTGTGGATAATGATTATTTCAACTAGACAAATTGACGAACACAATGTTAAAAGGATAACTACGACAAGATTGAGGTAATTTATCAATTAATTAAGTACATCAGGGGTCATTCTCACTCTCACTAAGACGAAACGTCTGGTCTTCAGTTAGTGCATTTGTTTTGACCATCAAACATGATTCAATTGTGGTTCCGTCACAAAGACTGGGGTACATTCGCCGTGCTTATTGACACAGACGACAACAAAGGCCAAGCACTTAGCACAACTTACCAAGCATCAGCTACTTGTTTGGTAAATCATAACAGGGACTGACACAAAGGCCAACACGTTTAATGTAACAGTGGCATTCTCAATGCTGCGGTAGCCTCTATCAAATCGAATTGAAGTACAAATTAATACAAGTCTTCTGATAAAGCATCATTCTCTAGTATCACACTTAAGTATCACTAAGTATCACTCTCAAGTATCACTCTTAAGGTATCGCTAAATATATATTCATTCAAAGCTTAGATTTAAGTATATTTATTGTCACTGTGTCATTCCCCATCAAATCGATCTTAAGTTACAGGCCTAATAGCCTTCTGATGATGCACCACCAGTTAGAAGTTTATATCTTGAGGCCAGAAGCTTTAGACCAGGGGCCGTATTCTCGTGACCATTTACAGAGTTCCGCATCGTAGATTTTTGGAATATTTCCGCATCTTTGGTTTTTTTCCGTAAGTGCTATTCTCGTTAATTTTACGATGCGGAACTCACATAAGTTTCAGGTAAAAGTTACGGAAAGATTTTGAATGCCCTAAATTCTAGGAAAAAATGGTGTGTTTTGCATAAAAGTTAGGATGCGGAACTCCGCAACTACAGTTTCCCGCAAATAGTTTGAGAATAGCGATTTACGGAATTCCGCAGTTACGGAGTTCCGCATTTTAAAGTTGCGGAAAAATCCTAAAGTTAGGTGATCTTCACGAGAACGTTTAATGTAACAGGGACAATTTCAATACTGCGATATATCTGCCATTGCTGAGATAACTGAAACTGGGTGATGCGGGGCTCGTCCTTCTTGGTCTATTTAAGTGCTAGTCTCGTTTATAACCGTTGTCAGATTTTCAGCTTCTCTCTCAAAAAAAAGATAATTTGAAAAAGTGCTAGATTGGCAAACGGTATATTCAGATTCAAATAGTACATTTTTTACAAAAGTATTTTTGACCCACTTGAAACTGTGTCTCGCTGCCGTGACCAACATCTTCAAGGTCATGGGTGAAATTTGAATTTACAATGTGGCGCTTTACAGTTTTTCCCAGCTGAAGGTGTGTCTCGCTACCGCGATCTCACAAGTGAAAATTAGTCATATTTATTCAGTTTGAGCTCAAACATTTGTGATCAAAGTTAATTGCTGGTAAAGCACAAATTTCACTCTGTAGAATATTTCAAACCCACTTGTAATTGTGTCTCGCTACCGCGACCCACAACTTCTATTGAGTGAAAATTACCATATTTGTTTTATTTGAGAGCGAAACATTTGGAAATCTTGATGTTTAACTCTTACAGAGCGGGGATAAACTTTAGTCATCAGAATCTGACGTCTAAAATCTGACGTCTGTAGACGTCAGATTTTGACGACCAAAGTCGATGCCCGCACTGTAAGAGTAAAACTATTTATAATAACCGTAGACCCGTAACATAGGTATTCAAATGAATCAGAAAGAGCTGACTAAGACATTTCAAAATGAAAAAAACCCTTTGGTGTTCATTTTACACAAAGCTTTCAGGGTTAAATGCTTATTTAATTTCCAATAATATAATATGATGTGATGGGGTAATAAAAACGACCATACCGTGCTTAGCAGTGTATGATTAAAGGGACTGGCCCAGGCTGAAATCATCAAAAAATAGGTAATTTTATTTTGGCTTCTTAATATGACCATATGATGTAAACATGTCCATAGACTAGAACTGCAAAAGTTTTTTAATTTTTGTGCTGCGCATTCACCAGTTGGGCTAGATATAAAGACGAAATTCCTGATTTCTAATTATTGAAACCATGGCAAAAATAAGAAATACGTGAATTTAGTCTCTATATCTTCTAGTCTAACTGGTGAATGCGCAGCAGAAAAATTAAAAAACTTTTGCAGTTCTAGTCTATGGACATGTTTGTATCACATGGTCATATTAAGAAGCCAAAATAAAATTACCGATTTTTTGATGATTTTAGCGTGGGCCAGTCCCTTCAATATTTCAATGTTTTGGCACCTGATCTAATACCGTAGATCTGGTAATATTCGCTAGGTTTTAATTTTTCACGATTTTCGCGATGAAGAAAAATTCGCGAATTCCAGAATCACGCGAAAATTATTATTATAATAGCGCTATTAAAGAAAAATAAAAATTCGCGAACTCTAAACTTGGCGAAAAGTGTCAAAATCATAACACTGGCAAAAATTTAAACACGCTAAAATTGATAGATCTACAGTATATGAAAAAAATGTTACTTTACCAAAAATCAAAACAACCAGAATAGCGCCGGTTTCGTTGATTTCTCAGAGTCAGGAAGTGTTATTTAACTGTTACAGCGCTAAAATATTGTTGTATAAACCATGGAGACCAAATGTTGTTTTTTTCAATTTAAAATCATCATAAATGTCTTAGCTAGTTCTTTCCGCTCAATTTGAATACCTTTGTTATAGGTCTACGGTCATTATAAATTTTCCAATTCCTTCAGTGCGGTGACCTTCTTTAGACGCTTTTTTGTGATTTCGAGAAAATACGTTCAAATTTTTCGACGGTACCCATGTTTAAAGCTGAATTCTGAGAAAACGGACAGGTTATTTTTTGTAAGACTTGGTTTTTTGAATTCCTGACATGTTTCTACTATAGAAACAACTATCAGACCGTTTGCACTCGAAAACATAAATAAAAGTGTCTGAGCTCTGGGACTACAATAATCACAGACTCACTGGGAGCAGGTTTAGGGGGGAGACTCCATGGAAAACATACCTGTGCAAATGTGAAACGTGGGGTTGAGCCCATACATAAAGACTTAATTCAACAAGGATACTTGGACAGTAATACTTCTCTGTGGTACTAACAATATCGCGAAAAAACATCACTAGGACAGACAATACTAGCTAGTGACAAGTTAATAGACACAGCTGTATCTCTTTATCCCACAGCCGACATACACATGGTAGCCTTACCATACCGCTGGGACAATCCGGATCTGAATGACAAAATCGATACCTATCATGCATTCTTAAAATACAGGGCAGAAAAAATTCCACAATTTGAAATAGTGGACACCAGCTCTTTCCAATGGGGACGAAATGCCTCCTACATGAAAGACAAACTTCCTTTAAATATTAGGGGAAAGTTCTGCTAGCACGTACCGTTACAGCAGCTGTGAATTGTCACAATTGCAAATGCCGAGCAGACAGGTGAATACTTCGAAAAGCCAAATGAGAAGAGCTAATAAACGAGTAAGTAATTTAAATTGTATTACACCTCCAACCTTAAAAAATCATTCTAAACCGAATTCTAATCTAATTAATATGCTGTGCTGGAATATTCGAGGTATTTCAACAAAATTGTAAGATAAGAGATTACGAGACTATCTCTCGAAATTCTCCATTATCGGCTTCGTAGAAACAATGAGGGATAAATATTTTGTATGAAATATTATTGGATTCGAAAACTATAACTTTCCACACAAACATAGACATTCGAAGGCTAAGCGAGCGTCCAGGGGTATCGGAATCCTTATTGCAAATTGGCTGAACAAAAGTGTACAAATAAAACAAGTTAATGACTGCCTGGTTTGGATAACTATCAAACACACCGGGCATACAAACTTGGAAAAAATATTATGATCGGTATTGTTTATATATACCACCACGCGAATCCTGTCATACAGTGGAAGACGATATATTCGATACACTGGAATATAAATTTGCGAAATATGTATTGTGGAGATTTTAATTCAAGAACCGGCTCGAAAGATGATTTGATCAAAAACCCAGACTGTTCAAATAATCCTAACTTGACTATTAAATCAATAATAAATCGGAATGAGGTAAAAACTCTGAAATATTTTGAATTTATAAGCAAAAGAAAAGAAAAGTTTTTTTTCAATTTCTAGTTACCATAAATGTCTTCGTTAGCTCTCTCCGATTCAATTCAATGCCTATGTGACAGGTCTACGGCCATTGAAAATTATCGGTGCGGAGATTGACTTTAGACGTCAGAATCTGACGTCTATGGAAGTCAGAATCGCGCTCTGAGAGGGTCAAAATTATCGTTTGATATTTTTGTACAGAATTGATTAAAGTCAGGACCCTTTTGGCTTTCAATAGTGGGTATTTTGTCAAATTATGTAATTATCAGTTGATGTAATATACTCCAGATTATGAAATACCCGAAATTCGGTAGACCCTTCAACGATTAAAGTTTGCTGCCTAATAATGCATGAATACATGCAAATTCTGGTTTACCCACCCTGGATCCTCAGTAGCTCGGCTCCCTGTTGACGAACCTGCTTTGGCCTCGACTATGACACATGATCACGCGAAGGATTTGTGCGCATCTGAGCTCTGTCTGCTGAAGATAGAGGCGCTATGGAGGTTTGATTGATTGATTGATGGATTGATTGATGGATTAATGGATTGATTGATTGATTGATTGATTGATTGATTGATTGATTGATTTATGATTGATTGATTGATTGATTGATTGATTGATTGATTGATTGATTGATTGATTGATTGATTGATTGATTGATTGATTGATTAATTGATTGATTGATTGATTGATTGCTTGATTGATTGATTGATTGATTGATTGATTGATTGATTGATTGATTGATTGATTGATTGATTGATTGATTGATTGATTGATTGATCGATTGATCGATTGATTGATTGATTGATTGATTGATTGACACCCAATTGTTCGTGTGCGGAAATAGAACCAACAGTGTCTTTTCATTTATAATCCTGGCCATATATATATATATATATATATATATATATATATATATATATATATATATATATATATATATATATATTTCGAGAATATAATAAAAATTCCTAAGACAACATAAAAACAAATGTAGATCAACTGTTCATTGGTGAATGTATAACCAGTCGTATATCCATGATGTAAACTATTTTATTATTTTCAAAATAACTGAGCATACAACGATGCTGCATGATATGGTCAGGAGTAAAAATGTCACTGGTTCAATGATGTGACAGATAGATTTGATACTCTTAGTTGGTGGTAGATTCGATTGTTTTTATCATGTGCTAATCATTATCTCGCTAAGTTAATTTAATACATTTTTTACTCACTTGAAGTTGTGTCTCGCTACATTACTCATATTTGCTTAATTTGAAACTAAACATGCGCAAATCCTGATGTTTAAACACTCATTTCGTTCCCAATATCAGTGATTTGATCAACTGATAAAACAAGCTAAATACAACAGTAGTCGC
Source organism: Flabesymbios commensalis (assembly GCA_964017125.1). Classification (NCBI taxonomy): domain Eukaryota; kingdom Metazoa; phylum Annelida; class Polychaeta; order Terebellida; family Flabelligeridae; genus Flabesymbios; species Flabesymbios commensalis. The sequence goes on from OZ024907.1 coordinate 91,432,980, forward strand.
GACCAGCCGGATAGTGGTTAAAAGTAAATGGTAAGAGTAAAATAAAGTCCGAATCTGATATAGGAGGACCTCCCTCGGTCTCCATTCATCCACATGTCTTCATGCAGCTTCTTGATTCCTCGAAGATGCCATTACAGTTATCGGGCCCACATCTGAACTTAGGTAACAGTTTTCTGATCCTAATCTGTACTCCTGTTTCACCACAAGATTTAGCACTACACTTGTTCCATTTTTCCCATGGAAAGTCATCACAGTCCAATGGTTTTGTTCCACGACAACTTTTGGAATTAGTATTGGTGCCTCCACAAGGAGCTCCGCCACAACCCTCGGGTGTACTGTGAATATGTACACAAGAAGAATATTTAAGTTAAAATACAACGTAATAATATTTAAAAAATGCGTCGTTGTACTGAAAAGAAGATGCTACAAATACAATTAATATTGGTACCAATACTTCTATGCTCAACTCATTTTATTTGTGTATCAATAAATAATAGTTGTAATATTATAAACAAGTGACCATACCCAATGTCCCTTGTACGTGTAATCTTCCCCTTCTCTCTACAAGGTAGATGACTACAGTTTGACCAATCACTCCATTCATTATAAACACAATCCACAGGGCTATCACCAGTACATGGAACTGACTCAGTGACTAGCTCAATGCAATCTCCTACGTCACACCCATTCACAGAGCTGTTGATAAAATAACAAGATAGTATACTAAAAAAAAGACAACAGTGTACACATACGAAGTGTATTATGAGCTAACTATAGACATTGATGATGATTTCAAATTAAAAAAAAGGCTTTGGTGTCCATGATTTATACAAAACTGCTTCAATGTTGTAAGGGTTAACCCTTACAGCGCGGGGATCGACTTTAGTCGTCAGAATATGACGTCTGTAAACTTCAGATTCCGACGACTAAAATCGGCCCCCGCACTGTAAGAATAAAACCATTCATAATGGATGTATACCCATAACATAGGTATTCAAATGAATCAGAAACAGCTAACTAGGACATTTATGATGATCTCAAACTGAAAAAACCACTTTGGTCTCTAAGGCTCATACAAAATAATTCAGCGTTGTAATGGTTAAGAGGGATTACGTTTCTTAAATGCATTATTGACAAATATGAGGTAATCAGTGTTCATTACAAACGCATTTTTGTAGGTCATATGTCACAATGGTTCTTAACAGAGCTACAAATAGGGAAAAGTGTGAAAATTATGAGTCAGTGGTATTTGAATTAGGCCCTAATGAGCAAACTCGCTTGCCAAAAATGGTGCTCATTAGACTAAAATGAATGTCTGGCTGGTACATTTGGCAAACACGACACATAGACCCAATGTTGTGCCAATGTCTACGACGCTGGCCCAACACTGTCCGCCTAGCATTGGCCCAGCATTGGGTCGAGGTCCCGTGTTTACTGGGTATAGTCGCTGCTGTATGTTCGCGCCATCATACACATTTTAGATGTGAGAGCAAGATGCAAGATGCGCGTTAGCCCTGTAGTGTAGGCTCATATGTCACAGACAACACTTTCGTGCAAATTGTCTGTTAAAATTGATTTTTCACTTGATTCTGACTCAAAATATCAAAAAGATCAAGAAAAAAGGGATTGCATTTTTTTAAAGGTCCCGAAAAGGTCTAAAATGGCGAAATACAAGATGACCACCAAAGTATATAAAAATAAATATATTTACGAATAATTTTGCAACTACATACGCTAGAGACATAAATAATATGTCTAATCTTATGTTTTCAGGTATGAGAAAGCCAATTCTTTCACTTGTTTTTAGAAAAAATATTGTTAAGTCTATATTTATGCAAATATGAGCAAAAACAACCGGATATCACAGTGAAACTGGGGCTAACATTGCTTTGGCTGATAATTTATTTTCTGTTTTGATTATGCTTGGCTGGTTCCCCATCTGGTGATATCTGGGCGGATGTGGAGCTCTCATCCTTGTGGATGTTTTGTAAAACAAGAAATTCAAAATGGCCGCCAAGAAATCACTGAATTTATATTTTCCATAATATTTTTATCAGGAACTAACACAATCAGAAATAAAACAAATGCTACCATCATTCGACATCATTATATTGCCTAAAATGCTACGACAAGCTTTATTATATATATTCCCAAGTAAATTACATACCGTCACATATATTCATTATAGGCTATGCGTGTAGTAAGCTTACACATTACCGTCTGGGGGTAAATCCCCTAGACATGCCCAGAACCAATTATTGTGCGAGCGAAGGAAAACACTCTCAATTACCCACCATGCCCTATCACCCCCACCCTCACTTCATGATCTGTACATCATTCATCTCATCAATTGACTACAACATTTTTATCGTATTACAATGCCACTTAAAAGAACATTTGTGCCGAAAAGTGACGTAAAGCAATGATTTAGTAGTAGTTAGTAGTAAGCCTATACATCACCCATAAACATAACTAACTGTGTGATAGGTTAGAATATGAACCAAGCGTAATTGTTCAGATACACTTAGGGTTCCTTTCCCGATGGATGCTTTATAATGTAATTTCAATGTCAAATCATAGAAAATCTTAAGAAATAAATTCAAATGTGGTATATTCTGCGAATAATTCTGAATTGCAAGACTTCAAATGCGCAACTTACACTTCTGGAGGCTAAAAATGCTAAATGATGTCATGTTACATACTAAATTAGAAAAGTGGAAATAACTGAACTATTTGTCATATTTAGATATTTACACAGGTCAGCATATGCCTATAGGTAATAATAACTCTGTGCCATATGTAGATTATTTGCAAAAGTTCTGACAGAACAAGGTCACACCAAACTGGTTTTTTTCACACCCATCCTCAAGCAGTTCACATGCACAATTTGACGCAAAAAAGTAATGTTTTACTCATTAATGGAAAAGGGTATGCTAAAGAAAATAAAGATTGCAGGGCTGGCCTTTACAGTAACAAAAAATATCATACCAAGGACAACCTAGGGTCATTGCAAAGTTCGATAATAACTCTTCGTACATAAAACAATCATTACGCAATTCTGGCATTTAGTTGTCATACAATCTAAACCATCCTATGCAAAAGATATTTGATTTATTTGTGGCATCCAATTCATTCTTGCAGCTAGGTCTATGTTTTTCTTCCAATTTGGGAGAGTTGAAACTAACATTGGTCATACTATTATGGTGATGGCAAAAGGCGGCAGCACAATCTGGATCTTGCATTGCTGCTGTGAAATTCCTGGAATGTATGTTAAGAGCAGGCCTAATGTATCCTTGTGGCACGTATGTCTGAAAAATTTATTCAACATTTATTGTGTTTGAAGTTGAGATGACCTTAACCGTGTATGGGTCTGGCCTTGAGTTACTTAGCGTTAGAGTTACTGCCCTACTACGATAAATCATATTAATTTATTGCAGAATATTATTTATAATAAATAAATGTACGGTACATTATACAAGTTGAATGAGAATTAAACAAGTTACTCTGAAATGAAGAAAATTATTCTAAAAAGAAAGAAAATTATTATCTAAAGAGCTATTATAGCTATGATCATGATTGTGTAAAGTCATTATCCGTAAATTTATATTTTATATTATAATTATGTTATACACGTAATTATGTCAATAACCTTATGAAAACTGTTATCGGTACATTTAATTCAATGACACCTCAATCTTACAATACCCCAATCTTACACTAAATAATACAAGATAAACATGGAGATGCAGTTATAATATGTAATGGCGAAACCTGTGTGGAACGTGAATCCAACGTACGTACAGAGTCGAAGCTTTTTTTAAGAGTTGAGCCGGAAAACCACTCTCAGAAACACATACTTTGCTTTTAATTATCTTCTTTATCGATATCTATTTAGAGAAAGGATAGTTCGAAAAATATAAGCAGCAATATATTAAAAATTCTGACTGGTATTGTAATATCAGATAAAGAAGTATGTGAATCAGGCAAATGTATAAATCACTGATTATTCAATCATTGCATGAATCTATGCACATATAATGATGCTAGTAACATAAAGTAAATCAACTTACTTGTTTGCGGAGTGGTAAGCAACAATTTAATAAGTTTTGTCATAATCATTACATTCGTTGACTGCTAGAATTGAACAACAAGTAACCTTCACGTGTTTTGTGTGGCAGCATTCCTAATAATATAATTATATAACTACATGTACATGTTCGACATGTTTGAGGTCCCGACTCGAGTGGAGGTTCAAAAATGTAATATTGACGTTTGAATCACATATTTTTTAAACTTCCACACTATCGTTATATATTTATTTTGCAAACTGAAGTTTACTTCGTGTCAGAATGTAATTTTAGTAACTGCCTTTGTTACATCCTTGCATTGAAGATAATGTTTATGTAATATTAAAAAAAAGATAATTATTTGAATCATATTTCAGAAATTCGTTGATAATATATATATCATCGGGGGAAGGGGGGTTGAGGTGAAAATAAACGGGTGAATAAGTGAACGAATGACTGGGGTATTCGAACATTTTTTTTGCACATAGAAATTATGACTAAACTGAACCAGGATAACGTTCCGCGTACATGGTGTAATAGAGCTGTACCGATTTCTGTACTTTCAAGAGGTGACAATTGTGGTATATCTAAGGGTATGAAAATCACACGTACTGCATATTCAATGGTCAATAAAATGACCCAGTTGTATCATGTGTTTATTCAAAGGCTGCTTTGTGTAACGAACATTAGGCCTAGATGAGTGTGCTGCGCAAAAAAGAGAGTTTTCATGTTTTTAGACAGTGACAAATAGTTTGTTAAAACTTCTAGGCTATCCCGAGCATTGTGTTTATTCAGAAAGGGTGTGTTTTTGTCTCTGTATAGGCCTAATAAATGGTTATGCTTACGCCAGAAACTGTATAGGGCCTAGTTATTTTCGGCAACATTTGTATATTCAAAGGTGTATTTTCAGCCACAAATGCACCATCCCATAAAGGGGGATAACCTCCTGAGAATGGTGAGATGTATCTTAATTGGCACTGCCCTCCACACAGTATCCTAAATTCCGTTCAAGGCCTAGCACACAACCTCTCGGACAGGTCGCAGATAATTTATGCTATGATTTTATATTTTGCTGGTTAAAATTGAAAAAAATCAAGTTTAAACTGTTTATTTCTAATATAAATATAATGGTGTTATCAATTTTGTCGTCTTAAAAACTATACAAATCAATATATTTTACATGTTTTTGTGTTCACTATTTCAAAAGTTATGGTGAAAAAGATAATATCTTGGAAATATGGCGGCCATTTTGGATTTAGTCAATTTTCATAGATTTGAGGAGTTAGAAAAAATGCAATCCCTTTTTATTCTCATCACTACTATGTTCCAAATGAGAATAAACAAAAAAATCACTTTTAACAAACATTCTGCACGAAAATATATAAGGGCATATACTACTGTTTCACAGTTGCCTCGCTAGAACCATGCTAGAACATTGTGGACGTTCTGTCTCAGGATGAGCGCCGAGAGAAGAATGATATTTCACAGGCAACTTTTTTCCAAAACTATTCTAATTAGCGCCCACCCCCTCCCCGGTAACATCAAGGCATATTCTAATTATTGCCCGATAGTTTATTAGAAGAAATACGGTATCATAGTCAGAATAACCATAGAGGCTTTTGTCATTAAACAGAGCTATACACAAACATAGGGTATTCATATTCGGTATTCATACTAACATGCATTCGATTGCGTTTTTCGTTATCATTCTTATGTACTTAGTTTCCATGATAATGTTTGAATAGATTTATTAGTATTGCATTCAAGTACTTTCAAAAGCCACGTATTTGTGAATCCTTTTAAATACCATTTCAATATATGCTAGGCCCTATATTTCTACAGAGCTAGTCAATCAGTAGCCGATTAGTGTTGCGTCCAGTAAATTCCCCATATCTTCCATTTGTATTTACCTGGCTGAGCGTGACCTGCTAGAAGTCCCGACAACACCACATATCTGTTCAGAACAGGAGCTCCATGCTCCCCAGGGATCATAAATGCAATCATCAGCTCCTGTACAAGATTGTGTCTGAGACGTCTGACTGGCATCACACGGAACCCCACCACAAACACTCTGACTACTGTAAGATAAAACATGTAATATAAACCACTGTAAAATGAAATATATATGAGCATACAAACACCCTGACTACTGTAAGGTAAAACATGCTAACAATATAAACCACTGTGAGATAAAATATATAACCATACTGTTACAAACACCATGACCACTGTGAGTAAAACATGCTAACAATATAAACCACTGTAAGATAAAATATATAAAAGCATACAAACACCCTAACTACTGTAAGGTAAAACATGCTTACAATATAAACCACTGTGAGGTAAAAATATATCAGCAAACTAACAGCTGCGCAGCTGTAAGGCAGAACATATTAAAATACGAACAGCTGCACCACTGCAAGGCAACATATATTAGCAACATAAGCAACCTACTGTGAGATAAAACATATTAACAATATAAACCACTGGGAGGTAAATTTATAAGCATACTAACAGCTACATTGCTGTTTGGTTAATGAGTGAATATTGCTTTACGTCGCTTTCTGCACAATCATGGCAATATCGCGACAGAAGGAAGCCAGAAGCCGAGACTATGCCCTACTCTTATTTCGAATGACTTCAAGGGTTCTTTATAGTGCACAGTACCATAGGCAGCACTGTACACTCCATGCCTTTGAACAGTTTGTAGCACTGTATATGCACAACCACGATGACAAATATCTGTCCCGACCGGGATTCGAACCTGGTACCCCCAGGTAACAAGCCCCAGTCGATACGAATGAGCCATCGGGGCCGGTCTGTTTGGTAAAACCTGATAAAATACGAACATCTGCACTACTGAAAGACAAAATATATTAGCAATATAAGCAGCCACATTACCATAGGTAAAACATATAAACATACGATTAGCCTGACTAATGTGAAACAATCCTAATAAAATACAAACAGCTGCAGTACTGTAAGACAAAACATGTAAAAACATTGATATAAGGCAACATATCCTTGATAAAAAGTTTGGTACCAGTGATACAATAGTTAATTTTACAAATCAAAGTGTAGCGCAAGTGCTGCGTTTACATTATGTCTCTGGATCGTGTGTTGATACCAGTATCTCCACATGTGGTCAGAGAACAATCACTCCAGGATTCCCAGCTTCCATATACACAGTCCTCAATAGCAGGTCCTGAACACTGTACCGTCTCCTCTGATGGTCCTGTGCAATTTCTCCCTCCACAGCCGCTCTTACTACAACATATGAGAAGTAGGCTATATCTACACTATAAGTTTACCAAGGACCTGACTTGATAATTGACAATTTTTTGTGCATTTATGTTAATTCTAACGTAGTGCTATGGTGGACATATATATGTGCATCAGCCAGTTTTTTAAATGCCTTCTGAAAATGATCTGCGCGAATTTTATGAATATTGACTCTAGAGATTTACACCCAATCTTAGCGTCATCTTGATAATTGAATAAGGCCTACCCAGATTTCTGATATAACACAAGTGATTGGTCAGAAAAGTATCTTGAGCAAAGATCTGAGCATTTATCACGTTTTGTCCCAAGTGTATACAAGCATAGTATTACGTGGAGGCCTCATAAATAAACCTTACCCGGGATTCCGATTACGTGTTTTTGTTCCCGAGCCGCCACAGCTTGTATCAGAGCAAGGTGTCCACATTTGCCAATCTTTGTAAACACAATTGCGAGGGGAATCTCCTATACATTGAACTGTGTCAATTGTGGCACCTATGCAATCATCCCCTCCACATGCAAAGTTACCTCTGAAAAAAATCATATTTATTAATAACCGGTGTGTGATTGTTACTAGATTATGCAAAAAATGTATTTCAAGGTATAACATTTTTTGCATATTTTTTTTTTGCAAAAATATATTTTTGTCTGCAATATTAGTCGTCTACAGAAACATGTTTTCATAATTAGCCCTTTCTGTATATGGTTTACTATTTACGCTGAGATACCGCATTTATATAATAATCGACCTGGTGATAGCTACATTTAACTAATTAATAATAAGGCTATCACAAAAACGGGTAGAAGAGTGAAGATTTTACAAATGGCATGCTAGCAAATATGAGTGATAATGACAAAATTTAACATTTTGGTGACCATTTTTACTCTTAATAATTTATGCTTGGAAAATTTTGAGAAAGGAACACTCTTACATTATTGTTCAGTTTAACTCTAAGCTTGACATTTTTCGAAACTTGTCGGTAAGTTTTCTTAAACTCATTTTATTGAGGAGTATAACATTTGTTTTTACTTACATAACCTAGGCTTATCTACTCAAATATAATATGTGATGTTATGTTTTATTACGCTTCTGCTCATCACCGACATTCACGTTCTCATCAGTCGTTTATTGTACAGACACCACTCTGTTATTAGATTTTCAAAACATCAACTAAATTTTATTTTTAAAGCATAATCACCTTGTTCGAGCTCGATTTTGTTGCCCCTTTTTACCACATTTGGTTTTTGAACATGGACCAGATACTGCCCATTCATTCCACACACAGTCTAGAGGGTCACTTCCAACACATGGCTTCATTTCGTCTGTTTCACCAAAACAATCTAAGCCTCCACATTCTGCCGGAGTTCTGTAAGTAAAAACAACAATCTCGTCTCAAATCTCTGCTCGTCACAATTCAACAAATTATATGCCGGTATGCATTTGACTACAGTCATTTTCTGGTCTTTAATCTCTGCTCGTCCTGCAGCACAATAATTCAACAAATTATATACCGGTATGCATTTGACTAAATATCTTTTCTCGTCTCCAATCTCTGCTCGTTCTGCAGCACAATTCAACAAATTATATACCGGTACCGTATGCATTTGACAACAGCCGTTTTCTGAGTGGTCTGTATTGAGGTATATTGGTTGGAGAAAACATATTGGATGTATTTTTCTGGTAAAATTATCTTGAGACTGATATTAATGCATAGACAGAGCTGAGCTGAGAGTGCTAATCACTGCAGTCCGTTTCAAGTTTCAAGTGACACTTTGCACCAAACGTTATTTTTGTCAAACAATTTGTAGGATTTACCTATAATTTATATACAATGATCCTATATGGAACTAGTCAAGACAGAATGTGCTCCAGGTGGCGCCGCTTATCAAGTTCATGGGTCATGTGCTTTGACCGTCTTGAGTATATTTAATTCAAACCTGAACAATCTTCACCAGGTAGGGGTGTAGCTATAGGGTTAATCCCCACTGAAGCCACAGCTCGGGGCTATCGTCCGAGCGGTGGCCCAACCTGGGGCTCACACCAACGCTTAATATAGTGGTGTACTTCAGGCGCCACTACCTGTCATATTTCATGTTTGCATTTCTCATCTTGCACTATTTCTCTCAAACAAATTCACATATAATTCTACTATGGAGCTACATGTATACAACCTGTCACGGTTGTGGCTACGGCACAGAGTTGACATAATGATATATGCATTTTCACGGGAAACTCCATTTCTCCTCCAATCCTAAGAATATTTTATTTGACAAACCCACGCCCACATGCATCTTTTTTATTGGAGTAGCTGCTCCACCATAGCTCGATGAACTAGGCAATGTCAATAGTAGCCTAACTGGAATAATGGATGGTAACGACCGGTAGTCAACTGCGGTCGAGTAATGTTAGAGTTTTCCTTTTTTATGTTTTTAAACATTTTGTTTGTCTGTTTGTGTCATATCGTGTTCGCAAAAATACTAAATTTTAAATTCCAACGCCTATAATTATGTTACACAACGTTAGTCTACTTCACAGCTCTCCCGATTCTGACGACAGCGCCACCTGGTGAATATAGTTTTGTTTTGCTACAGACACGATTTTCCCATTGACTTGCTTCACAATTACCAGCATTAAACTGGGCTTTTTCCGAGCGACTACTTGTAATTAATAATAATAAGCCTATGCTAAACACCTGCTGCAAAATAACAAAATCAAATCAGTTTACTGGAGTAAAACTACTTACAGTAGGGCTACAGTTTGTAATATGTTCTGAACACACTCCGGAGACACACAATGCGGGGAGGACACCTAACTTATTCCTCTTACTGAGCCTACGTGATAACTTTAACTCTTTAACCGCCGGTGCCGCATGTATTCGGGTTTTCATTTTTTATTAGCACATTAAGTACCACCTTTTAAACATGTTTAAGTTAAAATGTGACATCAATCAGCAATATTTGAAAACAGTTGACCTCCATTTTGTCAAATCCGAATAATTTTCACTCACTTGAAGTTGTGGATCGCGTTAGCGAGACGCAACTTCAAGTGGGTGAAAATTCCGATTGAAGAATTAGGCGGTTTAAAGGTTAAGTTACATGATCTATGCTAATATACTATCTAAATTCAGCTTCAAATCCACCTGAATATTGTGCTTGCGTGAACAAGCCCTAGATAGTAAAATGTGAAAATGCAAGTCCAATTCACCCACAATTACAATGATGAGCTACAGTGTCATGGACACTTTCATTTGTATTTGCAGAATCAAGTTTCAAATATACCTAATTGTTCGTGTTCGTGTCGCATTACCCTGAGCACCACATATACTTTCAGAGCATTGTTTCCAATCACCCCAGCTGTTCCACACACAATCTGAAGCATTTGTTCCAGAGCACGCTTTAGTTTCTGTCAGGGCTCCATTGCATGTCTGTCCACCACAACCAGGCTGTGTCCTGAAATGAATAAACAGGTGCCTTTTGAAAAACCAGTATCTCAGAAAATATGTCATATTTAAAAATACCTTGTGTCTGGTGGGTCATGTATTGTCAACTGTGATACCATACCACATAGCCAGAAAACGGGAGACGCTGGCATGGTGTTAGTTCAGTGCCGGGCCAGCGTTTATGGCCCGACATTGATCTGGTATTGTGACGGTGTCTCGCGTTCACTGAGTACTATTTGTTTTTCTGTTTTTCTGTGTCAGTAACTCGCATTGGGCCGATGTCGATTCTTTGTTCTTTTACAATGAGTCGGCAACGGCTTCAATGAATGTGCTTTTAAATGAACAATTTATTTACTGATAATACATAATTTGTATTTGTATTGTACATTTTAATCAATAAAAAAAAAAAAAAAAAAAATATTTAAAAAAGAAGATATATGAGTATAGAAACACAAATTTGGGAAAATGATACCATCCACAAAAACACTGTAGTTGTGACCCTTTATTATGACGTTACACGGTTGAATTCAATTTATTGATATTTGTTTGCATTACCAGATAACAGATTGATAAAGAACACATTGATTTGTAACTCAACTGGCACAAGACGTTGACTCAATGGTAATTTAACGTTGGTCCACCGTTGAGCCAAAGTTAAACCAACATTGATTTTGATAATTTAAAAAATGAATTATCTAGTCAAAATTACATGAAAATGAGGTATTACACTTGTTCCTAGCTTCATTTATTGACCTTGTAGCCATTATGTGTTACCTTATTGTCCTCGTACGTGTCTCGGTTCCGTTCACTCCACACAATGTCTCTGAACACAAACCCCAATCTCCCCAGGTATTATATACACAATCCTGAGGGGCATTACCAGTGCATGGTACTGATTCTACTGCAGATCCAGAGCAGGGTATACCTCCACACGCCGCATCAATCCTAAAGTAATATAATAATAGCTAATATATAGCTATTTTATCTCTGGTTTTGGTGCGGGAAACAAAATGATAGACCTCTATGTTATCTTGGCAATGCCTTTTATTTCATTTTTAGTAGTAGTCATTTATATTATCGAAATACCCAGTTTTTATTTTGGCAATGCCACTTAACATGATTTTAGCTGTGTATGTCATACCATGTATATTATCATATGATTTTACCAAACTAACAATCTTGTATATACATGTACATATATCTCTTTCATTTCTATGACAAATAAGTCTGTAATGACTTTTCTTTTCTGTCAAAATTTAAAAAAAAAAAAAAAAAAAAAAAAATTATAGAGTCTATATGTAAGAAAGTAAGTTTATTCAGCAATAGATTTACAATCTGTGTGCATACATATAAACATATATAAACAAGTGCATGTTTGACTCGTAAAATAGCGTGGCAACAGATAAAGCGTGAACAGTGATGTATGAACAGTCCTTGATAACTGCTCAACAAATATTATTGTTTAACCCTTTGAAGCCTGCATTTACCATTGTCATCTTCATCCACTACAAGCCGCGAATTGCTGTTGCAATTCTCGACTTGTAGTGAATAAAGATGAGTAAAGTGGGTGAAAAATGAGCAAAAGATAGTGGTATTATTAAACAGTTCCATGAAAATTCTCGTTCTAAAACCTCTAGATTTTAGGAAATTAAGTCATATAAAATGATGCTTTTATGCATCGTGAGGGTTGAAAGGGTTAAACATGTCATGCCATTCCTAATAAGCATAGTCATGCCATCTCCAATGACAGTGATTCAATTGGCTAATAAAACTGATAAAAACGGCTAGTGTCAAAGGGTTAAGTAGCTATTGAATATAAACTATGTTCACTTGTAAGATCGTCGCCTTGTCATCGTGCCTGGCGTACCACACGCTGAAGTACAATCACTCCATGAAGCCCACTCATTCCAAAGACAATTCACCGGATTGGATGCGAAGCATGATCGGCTGTCTGAATAGGGACCACTACATAGTTGTCCACCGCAACCACCATGTGTTCTACAAAATACAAACAATCACTCAATCTAACTGCGGTAACTATTTTCAAAACTAAGATATATAATCACATTTTTGAAGTGAAGTATTTTTTATGCTGAGATGACATGTTTTTGTAGATAGAGCCACGAATCCAGCCCAGCGACTTTTATTAAAGTGGTTTTTACTGTTTTTTAAACACTTCGCTTGAAACTACTAAAATGAAGCTTCGTTGGTTTGGCAAGTGTTTAATTTAAACTGATGTTGGTAATGTTTCACAGACAGTTCTTTCAAAGTCACGAAAATGGCAAATGTTGTGATAATTTTATTTTTTTCAGATGATTTATATTAGACATACTTATCTAACTTGTTCTTCACCTTATTGCAACATATCTCACTCTTACTTTATCTAATTGAAACTGAGGTAACTTGTTTGTTGCCTGATTGAAACTGATGTAACGTGTCCTTTACTTTGTTGTAACTGATCTACCTCGTACCTTACCTTACTGTAATTGATCTAACGTGTTCATTGTCAGATTGTAACTGATCCAATTTACACCTTACATACTTCTAGCTGATATAATTTGTATTTATTGTAACTGATTTAACTTGTACACTGTTAGATTGTAACTGGTCTCATTTTCACCTTAGCCTATTGTAACTTATTTAGCTTGTACTCTATCTTATTGTAATTGATTGTCAAATTGTAACTGGTCCAATTTGTACTTTACCGTATTGTAACCAACATGACTGGAACAGTCATGTGATTGTATCTGATTTTATTTGCACGTCACATAATGTTATTTGAGCAATGATGAGCCACATTTAGTTATATTTACCTGACGCCACGTGAGCGATGACTTACTCCAGATGCCCCACATTGACTTGCGGAACAAGCACCCCATGCTTGCCAGTTATAATAGGAGCAGTGTTGAGGTGCATTTCCATAACAAGTACGGGAATCCTCAAAAGGTCCTGAACATGGAATGCCTCCACAACTGGATAGAGTCCTGTATATTAATGTTTTGCGTTTAATAAAAAGGTTTAAAGTAGAATTTTTAAAACAGGTTTAAAAAATTTTTAAATATTAAATACAGTATATTTAGCATATAACACTGTGATATCATACAGCAAAGTGGAAAGCATATTTTGTGCATCATAGAACACAAGTGCAAGTGCTTCTCTTTGCGCTTTGAAAAGTATCACTGGTTTTTATTTGTTCTAAATTTTAATACAATAAACACAAAAAATTTGTTTCATTTTCCATCTCTTTGTAATGTGATAATAATATGTTTCCATTTATACTACGTTGAAACTTAATAATAATATGTATATAATAATATATAATAATATTTTGTTCATTCATTATTGCATAAAATGATCATACTCAAATTTAGTATATTTGAATTCTTCAACAAAACCTCTAAAATATTTCCGTTTGCCTATTTTTTCTTTATGAACCTTACAGTTATTATTTTCATCAGTTTGAAATTGAGAATCACTGGAGCGATTAAATTTCGAGTTAATGTGAACTTCATTGATTAACTTTGGCACTTTAGCCCTTACAGCGCGGGGATCGACTTTTGTCGTCAGAATCTGACGTCTGTAGACGTCAGATTCTGACGACTGAAGTCGATCCGCGCACTGTATAAGTAAAAAATATTTGTAATGGCCGTAGACCCTTATCATAGGTATTCAAATGAATCAGAAAGACCTAACTAAGAAAAAATCACTTTAGCCTCCAAGGTTTTCATAAAAAAAAATCAGCGCTTTTAGTTTTGAGGATCAATAGTTTATGAAGTTATATTTGCTGTATTACTTTACGCTCCGTGTGCGTTTCTCGCTGCCGACCACTCCGCACGAAGTCTGTGAACAGGAACCCCAACTGCCCCAGTTGTTGTAGACACAATGTTGAGGAGGATTGCCTGTGCAAGAAGTTACATCTTGTGTAGATCCGCTGCAAGCTGTACCTCCACAACCCGCAGAAACTCTGATATGATAAACAATATACCGATTTAAAACTAGTTTAAAATAATAAAGAATTAATTCCAGGTTGAAAAGTACTTTTACAACTATAAGTGATTTGTATAATTGATGATGGCAATGCATAGACAAATACATTCATATTCGTGTTTGGATGATTTTCAATAATTTTCGAGATACGTAATAGCCCACATTTTTATTCTTTCGAAATAATAATATCTCACTTACGATGTAGCATATTTATTTGACATGCTAATGTGTAGATTACAAACAAAGCTCAATGCATTATATAATCTACTGTTTGAATTGGAGTAATTTTACATTTCTCGCTTCAAATGCAAGCTGACAATATAATCAAATGTATGTTTTTTAGAACGATGTAGCTTAATCCATTCGCATTCATGTTCTGGTGGATTCAAACGAAATGGTCAAATTCTGTGTAACCCATTACAATAGTTTACCTGACTGTGCGCGATCGGGTTCTTGTACCTGACCCACAACTGGCGGAGCACACACTCCACCCACTCCAGCTGTTCCAAACACAATTAACAGGATTATTCCCGGTACAAGCTTGACTTTGAGATCCCGATCCAGCACATGGTTTTCCACCACAAAAAGCCGACATTCTAAAAGATGAAACAATATATAATAAAACAATGGTAACAATTATATGGTATTTTACAAATCGACCATGATCGAATGTAAGTACAATAAACCTGCCAATCTGTAATACAGGTATATAAAGCTCTGAGCCATGTAAAAAATGAAATGAATCGGGCTTTAGGTCACCTTTGTGCACATATAGGCTAAACTGGGCCAAGAGAACCTCCTGAGGATGGTGAGATGATTGAGATGACACTGTCCTCCAGACACAGGATTCGAAATTCGAACCCTGGCGGTCTGAGGCCGAGCACGCCACCTCTCGGTCATGGAGGGTCCCCGCAATACTGACTTTCACACGTGGATGGGGAAGAAACATTTTTTGTTTCTTTCAAACTGCCGAGACAGGGAACCGAACCCCGAGCTCTGGCGTGAAAGGCAGCGGTGCTAACCACTACCCTAGGGCCCCCGCCCGCTCTGAGCCATGTGACCATCAAGCACAGTCGCTATGAGCTCGGAGATTTCTCGATATTAGCGCGAGGTTTGCAAACTTAGTAACCAGATGATGTGATAACTATAATAATGAAAGATGATAATGAAATGAATCGGGCTTTATGCCAACTTTGTGCACATATAGGCTAAACTGGGCCAGAAGAACCTCCTGAGGATGGTGAGATGATTGAGATGACACTGTCCTCCAGACACAGAATTCGAACCCTGGCGGTCTGAGGCCGAGCACGCTACCTCTCGGTCATGGAGGCTCTCAGACCGCCAGGGCACGAATTTCGAATCCTGTGTCTGGAGGACAGTGTCATCTCAATCATCTCACCACCCTAAGGAGGTACTCCTGGCCCAGTTTAGCCTATATGTGCACAAATGTGGCCTAAAGCCCGATTCATTTCATTTCATTTCCTTAAACAGCCCTGAACGGCCAAAATAAAAAATCTAAGAGCAACAGCCGTCATGATATGTAGTCATACCCTAAGTCAGATCATGAATGCAGTGATATGGATAATATAGAGACAGTAGCCTTGTGATTATTCAAGATAAAAATGTAGCGTTGTTTCAATAACAATAATAATGACGCATACTAATTATTTAAGGTCTCACCACACAAATTCATACGCGCATATCATTAAAAAGTTTAATAGTGAGAGAGTTACGATCTTTTTTATAAAAAGTGGTGATTTATAGCAGGCTTGGAGTTAAATATTACATTGATATCATTTTGATACAAATTCATCTAGATTGGGGGACCATTTCTTCCTTCAAAAACATTGAAATCGGAAAATATTAGTATAAAATGTAGTCCCTACGCTGGTAGTAACAAGGCATATGCTGCATTCGGAAGCTCCCGTGTTTTGGCAACGCCCAGGGAAGGTACTAGGACTTTACATTTGCATGTGAAAATAGAAAAAAGCCCTATTTTTAAGAACCTTTTTTTATTTTTTATATTGATAGAGTATGTCATGATGATTAAAAAATATACAGGTTTATATAGATATTTTCATTTGAAGAATGCTGGGAGGCCCAAGCGTATTGGCCATAATACACGTAAGTCTATGGGAGCGGTATTATGTGTGGTGAGACGTTAAGTGCCCGTCTCTGAAAACTATTTTTCAAGCCCACAGCGAGTTTTTTGCCCCTAGAAAAATTATTTCCTTTGCTAATTTTTTTGTTAATAGTGAACCCATTTAGCAATAAAATCATTTTGGTGGGTTTTGTTACAAAATTAACGAAACCGGCATGATGATGTCTAATTATGGTCTGTACACCTAGAAATATCCCATATAGCGCCATTATAGTTATAAGTTTAAATGACTACAATCACTTTCCTGGCATGATTTACCTCCCTTTATTATATATACCTTTCATTTTTGTGTGCATAATGAAGAGACAACACAATTCTATAAAAATATAATCGTTTATTGCATAAGATCAAGTTGAATATCGGAAAAAATAGACAACCGGTAGACATGCCTTCAAGAAAGAGAAAACTATGTTTTACCATAGAAAACAGGTCATTTCTTGACATCTAATCGAAAACAGGGAAACTTGAATTTGTGTTTGTGAGTTTGCTATTCATCAGAATTGAGCAAGGTTTTTCTCTTTTCAATACAGAATTAAAAGTATTTTTCAGATCACACGAAAAAAAAAATTCTTATAAAATTTATTTTGCATTAAGGTCTCACCACACAAATTCATACACGCATATCATTAAAAAGTTTAATAGTGAGAGAGTTACGATCTTTTTAATAAAATGTGGTGATTTATAGCAGGCTTGGGGTTAAATATTACATTGATATCCTTTTGATACCAATTCATCTAGATTGGGTGACCATTTCTTCCTTCAAAAACATTGAAATCGGAAAATATAAGTATAAAATTTAGTCCCTACGCTGGTAGTAACAAGGCATATGCTGCATTCGGAAGCTCCCGTGTTTTGGCAACGCCCAGGGAAGGTACTAGGACCTTACATTTGCATGTGAAAATAGAAAAAAAGCCCCATGTTTAAGAACCCTTTTTTATTTTTTATATTGATAGTGTATGTCATGATGATTAAAAAAATATACAGGTTTATATAAATATTTTCATTTGAAGAATGCTGGGAGGCCCAAGCGTATTAGCCATAATACATGTAAGTCTATGGGAGCGGTATTATGTGTGGTGAGACGTTAAGCCACTCACGTAGGATACAATACTGATACAAAAACAATACTGCTTATTTTAATTATTGATTAACTCATCTCTTTTTCAATCACAACATGGTTAACACCACATATGTGGTGTTGCAATGAAACAAACAAATTCTCGACCTCTTAGAGAAAGTCAGTTGTCAAATTAAAAAATCCGGGAGCAACAGCTATCCCATATGTGGTAATAACCTAAATCAGATTAATAAAGTCTGATTTGATGACTGATATTTAAGCCCGGCCGTAGGCCAGGAGCCTATCACCCCTTATATAGTATGAATAATTTTGTGACAAATAAATCAAAGTTGCCACAAGATGGGGCACAAGTGTTTCCTTATATGGGGTGATTGGCTATCATGTGACCCTCTGAGAGGGTCACATGATAGCCAATCACCCCATATAGGGACATAATTATTCACACCATATAAGGGGTGATAGATCACCTTTAAGCTATTTTTGCCTGAATTTGTGTCCTATTTAGGGGAGAAAGGGGTGCTGTGTGTGGGAAACGGTTGACATTTCTGTACATCAGTCCTAATCAACATGTCGAATATAAGGTTGAAGGTGGCTAAGTGAGAGAGTTGCGTTTTTAAAAAGTGCTAATAAAAAATAATATTCACGATTATAATTGTGATAAGAGCTTATAGGGTTTTGGTTGGGATAATGTTGTCGCAGCGTCGGCGTTGGGTGGGTGCCCCGTGTTTGCTGGGAGGGTATTCACTCTGTGTTGGTTCAGTGCTGGTCCATCGTCTTCGGCGCTTTTCCGGCACTGCCCCGAGATTGAGTCGATCCTGGTGTTTGCTGAGATTTACATTATTGTGTAACAATGTTACTTTCTGGCTGTCTCGTTCAGCATATATGTTATTAATACTTATATTTTGGAGTAACTTATAAGCCCAAATGGGCTTGGTACTATATTGTGAACATATTTAAATATTATTGTCATTGTGATTTGTCACTACATCACTATAATAAAAATATACAGCACAAAACTTCAAGTACAATACAAAATATTAAGCCGAATTTTTGTTTGTCTATAACACTCAAACAGACTGAAGCCGGGCCTCAGACTTCGGGAACTCCTCTTCTATTTTTTATTTGATGTTGCTTGATGATATTTAATTGTATATATGTTATCTTCAGTATTTTTTTATTTTAAATTATTTAAAGCTACCATAGATAAATTGAGATAGTGACTTTACCATTGTTATTCATCTTGATGTCATAATTCGAAGAAACATATCATTTGCCGCATATTCGCTGATTGATTGAAGTGATTGGATTATTATATAGTTCTCGTTCTATATTTGAATCATTGGAGCTCAGTCGACATCTCGCCATTGCTGTAATAATGTGGTTCCCCTTTATGTGATATATGGTTCAACACAGAGATATTTTTGTTACTAATGCATTTGTGCGCAACTTACTCGAACTCTTAATATCTTCTCTCCACCGCTGTGTAAATATTGTAACGATTGAATCTTTAAAGCCTGACAGCATGAATTTAATCGTATCCCCAATATTTTGTGATTCCCGATTTTGATCAAATCCGGTTCGTTCAAGGACAGAGCGAATACGCGAACACCAATTCGTGAAGCCAATGTCATCTAATTCTATTAGCATATTGTAGGCATTTCTGACTGGATGGCTCTGAGATAGTCTCAGAATTCTACTCCAATATTTCAAAGCTTTTATGTGTTGCCGGATGATCAGTGGGAATCGTCCCGTGTCCCCATATATTGCAGGTGTAGGCGTTTGCTTACACCAAGTGTAAATTTAATAACTTTTTGATGGATTTTTTCCAGATCGTCAACATCATCCCGTGTATACCATATCTCACTCTAATATTCTAGGATGGGCAATATTTGACAATCAAACTCCTTGAACGCAATAGTGGTTGACAATTTACCGACCACAAGACGGGACTGTTCACGTGGAGAAAAAATGCTTCCCCAGCTTGGGAAGCAACATGAGAAAAATACCAAGTTATTAGCGGACTTGGTGCTATACACCACACCCAGGTATATATTATTGTTCAGCCTTTTCTATAATGTTATCACCATAGTGGAAGCTTCAACATACTGCTGTATAACGCTCATTAAAGATACGAACTATTGTTTCAGGAATGCTTACTATGATATGTCATAACGACTCTTATGAATACAGGGCAGTTAGCTGTTTTTGTAATCTCTTGTTTAATTGATGTGGATATGTCTTGCAAAAATATGAGCTTACCGCCTTGTAGAAACCCAAATTCGGCTCTTAATATGTCACAGATATGCGAGTTCCATTTGGCACGGCACTCTTCTTTAGGAAACTTGCTTTGTATTACATTTAGAAAGTTGTCGTCTATTCTCGTGTTTTTTGTATAATAATTTGTAGTATAATGCTGTTAAATCAATGTAGTCAAATGGTTTTGTGATATCGACAAAGCATGTACACAGAGGCTTGGAGAGACACCTTTGTTTATCTGTGATGCCACACAGTATGAATGTATTGTCCGTAGTTTGAGAGTTGCTTTTAAAACCAACTTGATAGGTAGGCCTATCATTATCATTACATACTTCGTTTTTAAATGAGAGTCTATTTTAAGTATTGATTTAAATAGATTCCCAATGCACGGGATTACTGTGATTTTTCTGTAATTATCTGGAGCACCATGTCCCTTCCCTTTTTGTAGACAGGGTACCGGTAGCGCATCTAGATGGATATTCTCCATTGGTAAGAATGGCATTGAACAGCAATTATAATGCTGGTAAGAGTTCCTTACATCCGTATCTGTACAATTCGGCGGAATTACCATCTAGGGGAACTTGCCTAAGACACCCACCTTGCCCGAAACGCCCACCCACCACTTTCTCAGAAATAGTCACAATTCCAGCCATGTGCGAGTGTTTAATTCATTTATGACGTCATGAATGACTTTCCTTGTGCAGAATGTGGCTGCATAGAGACAGGACAGCTTTGATGTGCCAAACTAAAATGTAAAGTGATACTTTTTGATGTTATTTTTGCACAATTTTGAACTGTGCCTATGCCTAAACTATCATAGATAACTTATCACAGATAACTTTGAGGGGCCTTACAAAGGCATCTTTCTTGCGTATTTTTAGCATGAATATGACAAGCCTGGCATGAGGTCTTTTCAGGACCACAGATTGCAATCCGTGCCCACAGATTCGAATCTGTGGCCACAGATTGCAATTTGCTCCCACAGATTCAAATCTGTTCCCACAGATTCGAATCTGTGGCCACAGATTAGTTTGAAACTGTGGACACAGGTTCGAATTTGTTCCCACAGATTCGAATCACAGATTCAAAATGTTTTTTTTTCAGATGTCCCTTGAAATTTCCGTACGTGTCACACATAATCGTTGAACAAACATTGTAAACAACAATTCTGAGTGAATATTGGATCATCGTCTGCGACGCTGGCCTGGCAATAACCCAGCATTGTTTTAACTTCTCAATGGGTGGAGAATGAGATACCATATGGTCACACGAATGTAAAAAAGAATTTATGCGTATTTATTAACGCGGTATATATCATTATTTTATTATTTCTATACTGTATGTATCCACCGTGTGATCATGCCCACTGCTAAGAATACCAAGCTATCAACACCTAGCGTCAGCAAAACTTCTAAAACAAGCAATATATCTTCTTTGTCTCGACAAAATGTATAAACCAGCAAGATAACATTCGCACTTAATTCGGCTCGATAATACTATCCATTTTTGCAATAATCTTAGTGATAAGAAAATGTCTGTGCTCGTGATCCAGAGAAATTAAAGCTGCTCCTTGGGATCAGACATTTTCAAATTTGTCAATTTGGAAAATTTAATTTATATGAAGCTATTTAGCCTACTGATCTTAACTAAAAATACAAAAACAATTTTAAAGCACCGAAAAAGAGTGAAGTAGTTATATTTCCAGGTCGTATATTGCCATGTAAACAAAACAAGTCAGCAATATACAACACTTTACATCACATATTCCCACGTCTTGGACGGCGAGATCAAAGCATTGTCTGCCCAACGCTGCGCCGACAGCATGAACATGTGGCCCAATGCTGTAGGAACATTTAACCGTCCTTTAGCAAGTGTTTAGGTGAACAAAAGTTTGTTTGGGCTTTAAGCGGATTCGTAGAAATGTTGATAATTTTTTTTTTTTTAATCTAAAAACTCTGAAAAAAATAAAATCATGATCTGGGGGATATACTACTTCATTAGAAAAATAAAAACGGAACTGCATTAGCGGTAGTCTATTACTTACAAATTATTTATTACTTACAAATATTAAAATTATATGATATCTTTTCCCAAATGACTACAAATATGTTTTCCTACAAATTAGAAAGTTTGACTGAGCTCCGGATCATTAAAATATTGCAATAGTATTAAGTATTGCCGACGCGATCCACAACATCAAATGAGTGAAAATTATTCTGATTTGACAAAATGGAGGTAAACTATTTTCAAATCTTGCTGATTGATGTCAAGATTTATCTTTAACACGTTTCAAAGGTGGTACATAATGTACTAAGAAACACAATAAAAAAACGAATATAATCGGGACCGACGGGTAAAGTTGTAAATAATTATTATTCTAACGTATTTACGACGGTTAAAGTTTTAAATAATTATTAATCTAACGTATTTACCTAATCGTCCGTGTTCGTGTTTTCGTGCCTGATGCACCGCAACCTCCAGAACATTGATTCCAGCCATTCCAGTTGTTCCAAATGCAATCCACTGGATTTTCTCCAAAGCAAGGTCTAACTTTTGGCGATGTTCCTTCACATTCTTTTCCACCACATCCTACCCTTGTCCTAAAATATGATAATAACAAAGAGCCATTAAAAATATAGTTTATCAGCTTATAAACAAAATATCTATGTCGTGACTAAATTATGATTTTCTTTCTAATAGAGCTAGTCAGTATTATTTTTTCAGAGCAAAATATCTGTATTCTTCACAATAAAAAAGTACATTAAAATTTACAACTCATGTGAATGAAATCATTTATATATCACACTTTTAAAAGTAGAGATTCGAATACATTTTTGAGATAGCATTAAAGCGTTGAAATATTTTATTAATAACTGAGAGACCACAATTTTTTTAAATTTGAAATCATCATAAATATGATAATTCTATTTTCGCTTCATTTGTATACTTATCTTACGGGTGTATCCCAGTTATAAATAATTTAC
>OZ024907.1:91456431-91520499 GCA_964017125.1 Flabesymbios commensalis
ATTTACTAAGACAACATAATAACAAATGTAGACCTACTGTTCATTGGTGAATGTATAACCAGTCGTATATCCATGATGTAAACTCTTTTATTACTTTCAAGAGAACTCAGCATACAACAATGTTGCATGATATGGTCAGGAGTAAAAATGTCACTGGTTTATGATGTGACAGATAGATTTAATGCTCTGTCTTAGTTGGTGATAGATTCGATTGTTTTTATCATGGGTTAATCCGTATCCCGCTAAGGTAATTTATTTAAAATTCACCCACTTGAAGTTGTGTCTCGCTACCGCGGACCACAACTTCAGGCGGGTAAAAAATATTAATATTTGCTTAATTTCAGACTAAACATGTGCAAATCCTGATGTTTAAACACTCATTTCGTTCCCAATAATAAAACAAGTTAAATACAACAGTAGTCGCGACCAGCCGGATAGTGGTTAAAAGTAAATGGTAAGAGTAAAATAAAGTCCGAATCTGATATAGGAGGACCTCCCTCGGTCTCCATTCATCCACATGTCTTCATGCAGCTTCTTGATTCCTCGAAGATGCCATTACAGTTATCGGGCCCACATCTGAACTTAGGTAACAGTTTTCTGATCCTAATCTGTACTCCTGTTTCACCACAAGATTTAGCACTACACTTGTTCCATTTTTCCCATGGAAAGTCATCACAGTCCAATGGTTTTGTTCCCCGACAACTTTTGGAATTAGTATTGGTGCCTCCACAAGGAGCTCCGCCACAACCCTCGGGTGTACTGTGAATATGTACGTAAAAATATTATTTAAGTTAAAATACAACGTAATACTATTTTGAAAATGCGTCGTTTTACTGAAAAGAAGATGCTACAATACTTACTAATACTGGTACCAATACTTCTATGCTCAAATAATTTTATTAGTGTAGCAATAAATAATAGATGTATTATTATAAATAAGTGACCATACCCAATGTCCCTTGTACGTGTAATCTTCCCCTTCTCTCTACAAGGTAGATGACTACAGTTTGACCAATCACTCCATTCATTATAAACACAATCCACAGGGCTGTCACCAGTACATGGAACGGACTCAGTGACTGGCTCAATGCAATCTCCTACGTCACACCCATTCACAGATCTGTTGATAAAATAACAAGATAGTATACTAAGAATAAGACAACAGTGTACACATAAGAAGAGCTAACTATAGACAGTGATGATGATTTCAAATTAAAAAAAACTTTGGTGTCCATGATTTATACAAAACTGCTTCAGTGTCGTAATGGTTAAGAGGGATTATGTTTTAAAATGCATTATAGACAAATATGAGGTAATCAGTGTTCATTACAAATGATTTTCTGTGGGTCATATGTCACAATAGTTTTAAACAGGGCTACAAATAGGGAACAGTGTGCAAATTATGGGTCAATGGTATTTGAATTGGGTCCTAATGTGCTAACTCGCTTGCCAAAAAATGGTGCTCATCAGGCTACAATATTCCGAATGTGTGGCTGGTACAGTTGGCAAACACGACACATAGACCCAATATTGTGCCAATGTCTATGACGCTGGCCCAACACTGTGCGCCTAGCATTGGCCCAATATTGGGTCGAGGTCCCGTGTTTACTGGGTATAGTCGCTGTATGTTCGCGCCATGATACACATTTTAGATGTCAGAGCAAGATGCAAGATGAGCGTTAGCCCTGTTCCACAGTTCTCCCGCTAGAACCATGCTAGAACATTATGGACGTTCTGTCTCAGGATGAGCGCCGAGGATAGAATAATATTTCACAGGCAACTTTTTTTCAAAACTATTCTAATAAGCGTCCACCCCCTCCCCGGTAACATCAAGGCGTATTCTAATTATTGCCCGATAGTTTATTAGAAGAAATACGGTATCATAGTCAGAATACCCATAGAGGCTTTTGTCTTTACACAGAGCTATACACAAACATAGCTTATTC
Source organism: Flabesymbios commensalis (assembly GCA_964017125.1). Taxonomy (NCBI): domain Eukaryota; kingdom Metazoa; phylum Annelida; class Polychaeta; order Terebellida; family Flabelligeridae; genus Flabesymbios; species Flabesymbios commensalis. The sequence continues at coordinate 91,458,378 of OZ024907.1, forward strand.
ATATTCGGTATTCATACTAACGTGCATTCGATTGCGTTTTTCGTTATCATTCTTATGTACTTAGTTTCCATGATAAAGTATGAATAGATTTATTAGTATTGCATTCAAGAACTTTTAAAAGCCACGTATTTGTGAATACTTTTGAATACCATTTTAATATCTGCTGGGCCCTATATTTCTACAGAGCTAGTCGATCAGTAGCCAATTAGTGTTGCGTCCAGTAAATTCCCCATATCTTTCATTTGTATTTACCTGGCTGAGCGTGACCTGCTGGAAGTTCCAACAACATCACATATCTTTTCAGAGCAGGAGCTCCATTCTCCCCAGAGATCATAAATGCAATCATCAGCTCCTGTACAAGATTGTGTCTGCAAAGTCTGACTGGCATCACACGGGACCCCACCGCAAACACTCTGACCACTGTAAGTAAAACATGCTAACAATATAAACCACTGTAAAATGAAATATATATAAGCATACAAACACCCTGACTACTGTAAGTAAAACATGCTAACAATATAAACCACTGTAAAATGAAATATATATAAGCATACAAACACCCTGACTACTGTAAGTAAAACATGCTAACAATATCAACCACTGTAAAATGAAAAATATATAAGCATACAAATACCCTGACTAAAGTAAAACATGCTAACAATATTAACCACTGTAAGATAAAATATATAAGTATACTGTTACAAACACCCTGACTACTGTAAGGTAAAACATGCTAACAAGATAAACCACTGTGAGGTAAAAATATATCAGCAAAATAACAGCTACTCCGCTGTAAGCAGAACATAATAAAATACGAGCAGCTGCACCACTGCAAAGCAACATATATTAGCAACATAAGCAACCTACTGTAAGATAAAACATATTAACAATATAAACAACTGGGAAGTAAATTTATAAGCATACTAACAGCTACATTGCTGTTTGGTTAATGAGTGAATATTGCTTTACGTCGCTTTCTGCACAATCATGGCAATATCGCGACAGAAAGAAGCCAGAAGCCCAGACTATGCCCTACTCTTATTTCGAATGACTTCAAGGGTTCTTTATAGTGCACAGTACCATAGGCAGCACTGTACACTTCATGCCTTTGAACAGTTTGCAGCACTGTATATGCACAACCACGACGACAAATTACCGTCCCGACCGAAATTCGAACCTGGTACCCCAGGTTACAAGCCCCAGTCGATACGAATGAGCCACCGGGGCCGGGCTGTTTGGTAAACCTGATAAAATACGAACATCTGCACTACTGAAAGACAAAATATATCAGCAATATAAGCAGCCACATTACCATAGGTAAAACATATAAACATACGATTAGCCTGACTAATGTAAGACAATCCTAATAAAATACAAACAGCTGCAGTACTGTAAGACAAAACATGTAAAAACACTACTATAAGGCAACATATCCTTGATATAAAGTTTGGTACCAGTGATACAATAGTTAATTTTACAAATCAAAGTGTAGCGCTTACATTATGTCTCTTGATCGTGCCTTGATACCAGTATCTCCACATGTGGTCAGAGAACAATCACTCCAGGATCCCCAGCTTCCATATACACAGTCCTCAATAGCAGGTCCTGAACACAGCACCGTCTCCTCTGATGGTCCTGTGCAATTTCTCCCTCCACAGCCACTCTTACTACAATATATGAGAAGTAGGCTATATCAACATTATAAGTTTACCAAGGACCTGACTTAATTATTGACAATTTTTTGCATTTGTGTTAATTCTCACGAAGTGCTATGGTGGACATTTTGTATATGTGCATCAGCCAGTTTTCTAAATGCCTTCAGAAAATGATCTGCGCGAATTTAGTGAATATTGACGCTAGAGATTTACACCCAATCTTAGCGTCATTTTGATAATTGAATAAGGCCTACCCAGATTTCTAATCTAACCAAAGTGATTGGTCAGAAAAGTATCTTGAGTAAAGATCCGAGCATTTATCACGTTTTGTCCCAAATGTATACAAGCATAGTATTACTTGGAGGCTTCATAAATAAACCTTACCCGGGATTTCGATTACGTGTTTTTGTTCCCGAGCCGCCACAGCTTGTATCAGAGCAAGGTGTCCACATTTGCCAATCTTTGTAAACACAATTGCGAGGGGAATCTCCTATACATTGAGCTGTGTCAATCGTGGCACCTATGCAATCATCACCTCCACATCCAAACTTACCTCTGAAAAACCATATTTAGTTATAACCGGTGTGTGATTGTTAGGTATATTATGCAAAAAAATGTATTTCAAGGTATAACATTTTGGAATTGATTTTTTTTTTTTGCAAAAATCAAATTTTGTCTGCAATATTAGTCGTCTACAGAAACATGTTTTCATAATTAGCCCTTTCTGTATATGGTTTACTATTTACGTTGAAAGAAACAATAAATGTTTCTTCCCCATCCACGTGTGAAAGTCAATATTGTTGGGAGCCTCCGTGACCGAGAGGTAGCGTGCTCGGTCTCAGACCGCCAGGGCTCGAATTTCGAATCCTGTGTCTGGAGGACAGTGTCATCTCAACCATCTCACCATCCTCAGGAGGTTCTCCAGGCCCAGTTTAGCCTATATGTGCACAAAGGTGGCCTAAAGCCCGATTCATTTTATTTTTATTTACGTTGAGATACCGCATTTATATAATAATCAAGCTGATGACAGCTACATTTAACTAGATAATAATAAGGCTATCACAAAAACAGGTAGAAGAGTGAAGATTTTACAAATGGCATGCTAGCGAATATGAGTAATAATCACAAAATTGATATTTTACATTTTGGTGACCATTTTATTCTTAATAAGTTATGCTTGGAAAATTTTGAAGAAGGAACACTCTTACATTATTGTTCAGTTTAACTCTAAGCTTGACATGTTTTGAAACTTGTCGGTAAGTTTTCTTAAACTCATTTTATTGAGGAGTATAACATTTGTTTCTACTTACATAACCTAGGCTTATCTACTCAAATATAATATGTAATGTCTGTTATGTTATGTTTTATTACGCTTCTGCTCATCACCGATATTTACGCTTATTGTACAGAGACCACTCTGTTCTTAGATTTTCAAAAAATTAACTCAATTTTATTTTTAAAGCAAAATCACCTTGTTCGAGCTCGACTTTGTTGCCCCTTTTTACCACATTTGGTTTTTGAACATGGCCCAGATACAGCCCATTCATTCCACACACAGTCTAGAGGGTCACTTCCAACACATGGCTTCATTTCGCCTGTTTCACCAAAACAATCTAAGCCACCACATTCTGCCGGCGTTCTGTAAGTAAAAGCAGCAATCTCGTTTAAAATCTCTGCTCGTCACAATTCAACAAATTATATACCGGTATGCATTTGATTAGAGCCCTTTTCTGGTCTTTAATCTCTGCTCGTCCTGCAGCACAGTGCGTCTCCTTAGATATGAAAGGTGTATCTGCCACTTTGTAAAGTGGCAGATACACCCTTTCATGTCTAAGGGGACGAATAATTCAACAAATTATATACGGTATGCATTTGACTAAAGCTCTTTTCTCGTCTCCAATCTCTACTCGTCCTGCAGCACAATTCAACCGATTATATACCGGTACCGTATGCATTTGACAACAGCTGTTTTCTGAGTGGTCTGTATTGAGGTCTATTGGTTGGAAAAAACATATTGGATGTATTTTTATAGTAAAATTATATTGAGACTGATATTATTGCAAAGACAAAGCTGAGCTGAGAGGTGAGAGTGATAATCACTCCAGTTCGTTTCAAGTTTCAAGTGATACTTTGCACCGAACGCTATTTCTCTCAAACAATTTGCAGGATTTACTTACAATTTATATACAATGATCCTATATGAAACTAGTCAAGACAGAATGTGCTCCGGTTGGCGCCGCTCATGGGTCATGTGCATTGACCGTCTTGAGTATATTTAATTCAAACCTGTACACAATCTTCACCAGGTAGGGGTGTAGCTATAGGGTTAGTCCCCACTATCGCCCGATCGGTGGCCCAACCTGTGGCTCCCACCAACGCTAATATAGGGTGTACTTCAGGCGCCGCTACCTGTCATATGTTTGACATTTCTCATTTTGCACTATTTCTCTCAAACAAATTCACATACAATTCTCCTATGGAGCTACATGTACAACCTGTCACGGTTGTGGCTACAGCACAGAGTTGGCATAATGATATATGCATTTTCACGGAAAACGTCATTTCTCCTCCAGTCCTAAGTATATTTTATTTGACAAGCCCATGCCCACATGCATATTTGTTATTGGAGTAGCTGCTCCACCATAGCTCGATGGACTAGGCAATGTCAATAGTGACCTAACTGGATGGTTTTCCTTTTTTTATGTTTTTAAACATTTTGTTTGTCTGTTGTTGTCATATCGTGTTCGCAAAAATACTAAATTTTAACTTCTAACGCCTATAATGCTGATCGTAGGGCGACAATAATTATGTTATACATTAGTCTACTTCACAGCTCTCCCGATTCTGACGACAACGCCACCTGGTGAATATAGTTTTGTTTTGCTACAGACTTGGAGTGGCAATATGATGCACCTCTCATGTGAGCATAGCTGAATTGTATGCACGGTTTTAATTACCAGCATTAAACTGGGCTTTTATCAGAGCGACTACTTGTAATTATTAATAATAAGCCTATGCTAGACACCTGGTGCAAAATAACAAAATCAAATCAGTTTACTGGAGTGAAACTACCCACAGTAGGGCTACAGGGTGTAATATGTTCTGAACACACTCCGGAGACACACAATGCGGGGAGGACACCTAACTTATTTCTCTTATAGTAGCCTACTTGATAACTGTAACACTTTAACCGCCGGTGCCGCATATATTCGGGTTTTCATTTTTTATTAGCACATTAAGTACCACCTTTTAAACATGTTAAAGTTAAAATGTGACATCAATCAGCAATATTTGAAAACAGTTGACCTCCATTTTGTCAAATCTGAATAATTTCCACTCACTTGAAGTTGTGGATCGCGTTAGCGAGACGCAACTTCAAGTGGGTGAGAATTCAGGTTGAATAATTTGGCGGTTAAGGAGTTAAGTTACATGATCTATGCTAATTTACTATCTAAATTCAGCTTCAAATCCACCTGAATATTGTGCTGGCGTGAACAAGCCCTAGATAGTAAAATGTGAAAATGCAAGTCCAATTCACCCACAATTACAATGATGAGCTACAGTGTCATGGACACTTTCATTTGTATTTGTAGAATCAAGTTTCAAATTTACCTAATTGTTCGTGTTCGTGTCGTATTGCCCTGAGCTCCACATATACTTTCAGAGCATTGGTTCCAATTACCCCAGCTGTTCCACACACAATCTGAAGCATTTGTTCCAGAACACGCTTTAGTTTCTGTCAGAGCTCCACTGCACGTCTGTCCACCACAACCAGGCTGTGTCCTGAAACGAATAAACGGGTGCCTATTGAAAAACCAGTATCCCAGAAAATATGTCATATTGAAAAAAGAAGATATATGAGTATTGAAACATAAATCTGGGAAAATGATACCATCCACATAAACATTGTAATTGTGACCCTTTATTATGACGTTACACGGTTAATTTCAATTAAGTGATATTAGTTTGTATTACCAGATAAAAGATTGATAAAGAACACATTGATTTGTAACTCAACTGGCACAAGACGTTGAATCAATGTAGGTTTAAATTTGGTCCACCGTTTACGACGTTGAGCCAAAGTTAAACCAACATTGATTTTGATAATTTAAAAAATGAATTGTCTAGTCAAAATTACATGAAAATGAGGTATTACACTTGTTCCTAGCTTCATTTGTTAAAAAATCCTATTTGACTTTATAGCCATTATGTGTTACCTTATTGTCCTCGTACGTGTCTGGGTTCCGTTCACTCCACACAATGTCTCTGAACACAAACCCCAATCTCCCCAGGTATTATATACACAATCCTGAGGTGTATTGCCAGTGCATGGTACTGATTCTACTGTAGATCCAGAACAGGGTACACCTCCACACGCCGCATCAATCCTAAAGTAATATAATAATAGCTAATATATAGCTATTTTATCTCTGGTGCGGGAAACAAAATGATAGACCTCTATGTTATCTTGGCAATGCCTTTTATTTCATTTTTAGTAGTAGTCATTTATATTATCGAAATACCCAGTTTTTATTTTGGCAATGCCACTTAACATGATTTTAGCTGTGTATGTCATACCATGTATATTATCATATGATTTTAACAAACTAACAATCTTGTATATACATGTACATATATCTCTTTCATTTCTATGACAAATAAGTCTGTAATGACTTTTCTTTTCTGTCAAAATTAAAAAAAAAAAAAAAAAAAATTATAGAGTCTATATGTAAGAAAGTAAGTTTATTCAGTAATAGATTTACAATCTGTGTGCATACATATAAACATATATAAACAAGTTCATGTTTGACTCGTAAAATAGCGTGGCAACAGATAAAGCGTGAACAGTGATGTATGAACAGTCCTTAATAACTGCTCAACAAATATTATTGTTTAACCCTTTCAAGTCTGAATTTACCATTGTCATCTTCATCCACTACAAGCCGCGAATTGCTGTCGCAATTCTCGACTTGTAGTGAATAAAGAAGACTTCAAGTGGATGACAAATGATCAAAAGATAGTGTTATTATTAAGCAGTTCCATGCAAATTCTCGTTCTAAAACCTCTAGATTTTAGGAAATTAAGTCATTAAAAACGATGCTTTTATGCATCGTGAGGGTTGAAAGGGTTGAACATGTCATGCCATTCCTAATAAGCATAGTCATGCCATCTCCAATGACAGTGATTCAATTGGCTAATACAACTGATAAAAACGACTATTGACAAAAAGTTAAGTAGTTATTGAATATAAACTATGTTCACTTGTAAGATCGTCGCCGTGTCCTCGTGCCTGTCGTACCACACGCTGAGGTACAATCACTCCATGAAGCCCACTCATTCCACAGACAATTCACCGGATTGGATGAGAAGCATGATCGGCTGTCTGAATAGGGACCACTACATAGTTGTCCACCGCATGCACCATGTATTCTACAAAATACAAACTGCGGTAATTACTTTTCAAAACTAAGATAAATAACCATGGAGTATTTTTTGTGCTGAGATGACATGTTTTTATAGATAGAGCCACAATTAAAATGATTATATCAACGAATCCAGTCCAGCGATTTTTATTAAAATGGTTGATACTACGAGGAGTAAAACAGTGGGCCGGCTCGTTGAAACTACTAAAATGAAGCTTCGTTGGTTTGGCAAGTGTTTATTTTAAGCTGATGTTGGTAATGTTTCCAAGACAGTTATTTCAAAGTCACGAAAATGGCAAATAATCATGATTATTTTAGATAATCTATATTAGACATACTTATTTAACTTGTTCTTCACCTTATTGCAACAGATCTCACTCTACACTGCACGCAAGCATGGGCACAGCCGCCCCACACTGCTTGATCGTGTATGTTTGCACGCAAACTGTGTGGCCAGGGCCCCGTTTTATCATACAAAAACAAACGAGCTCTTATGAATAGCTCATTTGCATATGAGGATCGTTAAGTTTCAACGAGTGGGTCAGAGTGCTCGTATCCTCCCTATACATGTTAAAGAGGGAGTCAAACGAGGAAAGTCAACGAGTTTTTTTCATTTTCGTAAGCTGCAGGAATTAGGTCACGAGAAATCAGGAAAATAACGTACCAAAAACGCGCCCCGGGGGGGGGGGGGCGTTTTTGGTACGTTATAGTCAAGCACTGCATGGGAGTGCAATCTCACTTTTACTTTATCTAATTGCAGCTGATGTAACTTGTATGTTGCCTGATTGAAACTGATGTAACGTGTCCTTTACTTTGTTGTAACTGATCAACCTCGTACCTTACCTTATTGTAACTGACCTAACGTGTTCATTGTCAGATTGTAACTGATCTAATTTATACCTTACATACTTGTAACTAATCTAATTTGTACTTTACCTTATTGTGACTGACTTAACTTGTACACTGTCAGATTGTAACTGGTCTCATTTTCACCTTAACCTATTGTAACTGATTTAACTTGTACTTTATCTTATTGTAATTGATTGTCAAATTGTAACTGGTCCAATTTGTACTTTACCGTATTGTAACTAACATGACTGGAACAGTCATGTGATTGTATCTGATTTTATTTGCACGTTACATAATGTGATTTGAGCAATGATGAGCCACAGTTAGTTATATTTACCTGACGCCACGTGAGCGATGGCTTACTCCAGATGCCCCACATTGACTTGCGGAACAAGCACCCCATGCTTGCCAGTTATAGTAGGAGCAGTGTTGAGGTGCATTTCCATAACAAGTACGGGAATCCTCAAAAGGTCCTGAACATGAAATGCCTCCACAACTGGATGGAGTCCTGTGTATTAATGTTTTACGTTCAGTAAAAAGGTTTAAAGTAGAGTTTTAAAAACAGGTTTAAAACATTTTTAAATATTAAATACAGTATATTAAGCATATAACACTGTAATATCACACAGCGAAGTGGAAATGCATATTTTGTGCATCATAGAACACAGGTGCGAGTGCTTCTCTTTCCGCTTTGAAAAGTATCACTGGGTTTTATTTGTGGTAAATTTTAATACAATAAACACAAACATTTGTTTCATTTTCCATCTCTTTGTAATGTGATAATAATATGTTTCCATTTATACTACGTTGAAACTTAATAATAATATATATATGATAATATATAATAATATTTTGTTCATTTATTATTGCATAAAATGATCATACTCAAATTTAGTATATTTGAATTCTTCAACAAAACCTCTAAAATATTTCCGTTTTTTTTTCCTTTATGAACCTTACAGTTATAATTTTCATCAGTTTGAAATTGAGAATCACTGGAGCGATTAAATTTCAAGTTAATGAAAAACTTCAATGATTAACTTTAGCAAGTTTAACCCTTACAGCGCGGGGATCGACTTCAGTCGTCAGAATCTGACGTCTGTAGACGTCAGATTCTGACGACTGAAGTCGATTCGCGCACTGTATAAGTAAAAATATTTGTATTGGCCGTAGACCCTTATCATAGGTATTCAAATGAATCAGAAAGACCTGACTAAGACAGTTATGATGATTTTAAATCGAAAAACAATCACTTGAGCATCCAAGGTTTTCATAAAAAAAAATCAGCGCTTTAAGGGCTAGAGATCAATAGTTGATGGAGTTATATTTGCTGTATTACTTTACGCTCCGTGTGCGTTTCTCGCTGCCGACCACTCCGCACGAAGTCTGTGAACAGGAACCCCAACTGCCCCAGTTAGTGTAGACACAATGTTGAGGAGGATTTCCTGTGCAAGAAGTTACATCTTGTGTAGATCCGCTGCAAGTTACACCTCCACAACCCGCAGAAACTCTGATATCATAAACAGCATGACGATTTAAAACTAGTGTTTATTAAAGGGACTGGCCCAGGCTAAAATCATAAAAAAATCGGTGATTTTATTTCGGGTTCTTAATATGACCATTTGATGTAAACATGTACATAGACTAGAACTGCAGATTTTTATAATTTTTGTGCTGCGCATTCACCAATTAGGCTAGATATAGAGACGAAATTCCCGCATTTCCTATTTTTTGACATGGCTGTCAATAATTAGAAATCAGGGATTTTGTCTCTATATCCAGCCTAACTGGTGAATCCAGTTCTAGTGAATCCAGTTCTAGTCTTTGGACATGCTTGCATCATATGGTCATATTAAGAACCCAAAATAAAAGCACCGATTTTTATGATTTTAGCCTGGGCCAGTCCCTTTAATAAAGAATTTATTCCAGGTTGAAAAATACATTTACAACTATAAGTGATTTGTATAATTGATGATGGCAATGCATAGACAAATACATTCATATTCGTGTTTGGATGATTTTCAATAATTTTCGGGATACGTAATAGGCCACATTTTCATTCTTTCCAAATAATAATATCTCACTTACGGTGTAGCATATTTATTTGACATGCTAATGTGTAGATTACAAACAAAGCTCAATGCATTATATAGCTTTGTACAATTTACTGTTTGAATTGGAATAATTTTACATTTCTCGCTTCAAATACAAGCTGACAATATAATCAAATGTATGTTTTTCAGAACGATGTAGCTTAATCCATTCGCATTCATGTTCTGGTGGATTCAAACGAAATGGTCAAATTCTGTGTAACCCATTACAATAGTTTACCTGACTGTGCGCGATCGGGTTCTTGTACCTGACCCACAACTGGCGGAACACACACTCCACCCACCCCAGCTGTTCCAAACACAATTAACAGGATTATTCCCGGTACAAGCTTGACTTTGAGATCCCGATCCAGCACATGCCTTTCCACCACAAGCAGCCGACATTCTACAAGATAAAACAATATATAATAAAACAATGGTAACAATTATATGGTATTTTAAAAATCGGCCATGATCGAATGCAAGTACAATAAACCTGACAATCTGTAATACAGGTATATGAAGCTCTGAGCCATGTAAAAAATTAAATGAATCGGGCTTTAGGCCACCTTTGTGCACATATAGGCTAAACTGGGCCAAGAGAACCTCCTGAGGATGGTGAGATGATTGAGATGACACTGTCCTCCAGACACAGGATTCGAAATTCGAACCCTGGCGGTCTGAGGCCGAGCACGCTACCTCTCGGTCATGGAGGCTCCCCGCAATACTGACTTTCACACGTGGATGGGGAAGAAACATTTTTTGTTTCTTTCAAACTGCCGAGACAGGGAACCGAACCCCGAACTCTGGCGTGAAAGGCAGCGGTGCTAACCACTACCCTAGGGCCCCCGCCCGCTCTGAGCCATGTGACCATCAAGCACAGTCGCTATGAGCTCGGAGATTTCTCGATATTAGCGCGAGGTTTGCAAACTTAGTAACCAGATGATGTGATAACTATAATAATGAAAGATGATAATGAAATGAATCGGGCTTTAGGCCACCTTTGTGCACATATAGGCTAAACTGGGCCAGGAGAACCTCCTGAGGATGGTGAGATGATTGAGATGACACTGTCCTCCAGACACAGGATTCGAAATTCGAACCCTGGCGGTCTGAGGCCGAGCACGCTACCTCTCGGTCACGGAGGCTCCCAACAATACTATAGAGATAATATAGAGACAGTAGCCTTGTGATTGTTCAAGATAAAAATGTAGCGTTGTTTCAATAACAATAATAATGACGGATACTAAATATTTAAGGTCTCACCACACAAATTCATACGCGCATATCATTAAAAAGTTTAATAGTGAGAGATTTACGATCTTTTTTATGAAAAGTGGTGATTTATAGCAGGCTTGGGGTTAAATATTACATTGATATCATTTTGATACAAATTCATCTAGATTGGGTGACCATTTCTTCCTTCAAAAACATTGAAATCGGAAAATACTAGTATATAATGTAGTCCCTACGCTGGTAGTAACAAGGCATATGCTGCATTCGGAAGCTCTCGTGTTTTGGCAACGCCCAGGGAAGGTACTAGGACCTTACATTTGCATGTGAAAATAGAAAAAAACCCTATTTTTAAGAACCTTTTTTTATTTTTTATATTGATAGAGTATATCATGATGATTAAAAAAATATACAGGTTTATATAGATATTTTCATTTGAAGAATGCTGGGAGGCCCAAGCGTATTGGCCATAATACATGTAAGTCTATGGGAGCTGTATTATGTGTGGTGAGACGTTAAGTGCCCGTCTCTGGAAACTATTTTTCAAGCCCACAGCGAGTTTTTTGCCTCCAGAAAAATTATTTCCTTTGCTAATTTTTTTGTTAATAGTGAGCCCATTTAGCAATAAAAATCATTTTGGTGGGTTTTGTTACAAAATTAACAAAACCGGCATGATGATGTCCAATTATGGTCTGTACACCCAGAAATAGCCCATATAGCGCCATTATAGTTTTAAGTTCAAATGACTACAATCACTTTCCTGGCATGATTTACTTCCCTTTATTATCTATACCTTTCATTTTTGTGTGCATAATGAAGAGACCACACAATTCTATAAAAATACAATCGTTTATTGCATAAGATCAAGTTGAATATCGGAAAAAATAGACAACCGGTAGACATGCCTCCAAGAAAGAGAAAACTATGTTTTACCATAGGAAACAGGTCATTTCCTGACATCCAATCGAAAACAGGGAAACTTTTATTTGTGTTTGTGAGTTTGCTAATCATCAGAATTGAACAAGGTTTTTCTCTTTTCAATACATAATTAAAAGTATTTTTCAGATCACACGAAAAAAAAAATTCTTATAAAATGTATTTTGCATTAAGGTCTCACCACACAAATTCATACGCGCATATCATTAAAAAGTTTAATAGTGAGAGAGTTACGATCTTTTTTATAAAATGTGGTGATTTATAGCAGGCTTGGGGTTAAATATTACATTGATATCCTTTTGATACCAATTCATCTAGATTGGGTGACCATTTCTTCCTTCAAAAACATTGAAATCGGAAAATATAAGTATAAAATTTAGTCCCTACGCTGGTAGTAACAAGGCATATGCTGCATTCGGAAGCTCCCGTGTTTTGGCAATGCCCAGGGAAGGTACTAGGACCTTACATTTGCATGTGAAAATAGAAAAAAAGCCCCATGTTTAAGAACCCTTTTTTATTTTTTATATTGATAGTGTATGTCATGATGATTATAAAAATATACAGGTTTATATAGATATTTTCATTTGAAGAATGCTGGGAGGCCCAAGCGTATTAGCCATAATACATGTAATATAAGTCTATGGGAGCGGTATTATGTGTGGTGAGACGTTAAGCCACTCACGTAGGATACAATACTGATACAAAAACAATACTGCTCATTTTTAATCACAACATGGTTAACACCACATATGTGGTGTTGCAATGAAACAAACAAATTCTCGACCTCTTAGAGAAAGTCAGTTGTCAAATTAAAAAATCCGAGAGCAACAGCCATCCCATCCATATGTGGTAATAACCTAAATCAGATTGCCAGATTTGACCAGAGCCTGAGATCAGAGCCTGATTTGATGACTGATATTTAGGCCCGGCCGTAGGCCAGGAGCCTATCACCCCTTATATAGTATGAATAATTTTGTGACAAATAAATCAAAGATGCCACAAGATGGGGCACAAGTGTTTCCTTATATGGGGTGATTGGCTATCATGTGACCCTCTGAGAGGGTCACATGATAGCCAATCACCCCATATAGGGACATAATTATTCACACCATATAAGGGGTGATAGATCACCTTTAAGCTATTTTTGCCTGAATTTGTGTCCTATTTAGGGGAAAAAGGGGTGCTGTGTGTGGGAAACGGTTGACATTTCTGTACATCAGTCCTAATGAACATGTCGAATATAAGGTTGAAGGTGGCTAAGTGAGAGAGTTGCGTTTTTAAAAAGTGTTAATAAAAAATAATATTCACGATTATGATTGTGATAAGAGCTTATAGGGTTTTGGTTGGGATAATGTTGTCGCAGCGTCGGCGTTGGGTGGGTGCCCCGTGTTTGCTGGGAGGGTATTCACTCTGTGTTGGTTCAGTGCTGGTCCATCGCCTTCGGCGCTTTTCCGGCACTGCCCCGAGATTGAGTCGATCCTGGTGTTAGCTGGGATTTACATTATTGTGTAATAATGTTACTTTCTGGCTGTCTCGTTCAGCATATATGTTATTATTACTTATATTTTGGAGTGACTTATAAACCCAAATGGGCTTGGTACTATATTGTGAACATATTTAAATATCATTGTCATTGTGATCTGTCAGTACATGTCACTATAATAAAAATATACAGCACAAAAATACAAGTATTGAATAAGATTTTGGCCAGCACCAACGATGGTAGTGAAAGTAAATCACGTTGAAGATATATTTTTACTTGTCTGCTTGGTTCTTTCCTTAATTATATCCTGGACATTTAGGATTATGGCCCATGAGGTAGACCGATACAGTTATATACAATACAAAATATTAAGCCGAATTTTTGTCTATAGCACTCAAACAGACTGAAGCCGGGCCTCGGATAATAAATTAAAATGAAAAATACTGAAGATAATACTGAAGTATAATCTTCAGTATTTTTCATTTTAATTTATTTAAAGCAACCATAGATAAATTGAGATAGTGACTTTACCACTGTTATTTATCTAGATGTCATAATTCGAAGAAACATATCATTTGCCGGATGTATATTATTAATTGTGGTTATGAAATTGAACAAGATTTCACGTTCCTTGTTCGCGGCATTACAGTGGAGAAGAAGGTGTATTTCGTCATCAATTTTGTTTAATTCTTACCTTGGGCATATTCGCTGATTGATTGAAGTGATTGGAATATTGTATCGTCCTCGTTCTATATTTAAGTCATTGGAGCTGTAATAATGTGGTTTCCCTGTATGTGATATATGGTTCAACACAGAGATATTTTTTTCTAATGCGCAACTTACTCGAACTCTTAATATCTTCTCTCCACCCCTGTTATAGATGTTATGTGTAAATATTGTAACGATTGAATCCTTAAAGCCTGACGGCATGAATTATTCGTATCCCCAATACACCTTTTTCAATAACAACACGCCACACGGTGAGCAACACTGAACTGTATTAATCAGACAACTGTTACACACCTTTCAATGACAACACGCCACACAGTGAGCAACTCAGAACTGTTTTAATCAGACAATTGTTCACTCCGCAAACTCGTGCATGCAGTCTATATTCTGTGATTCCCGAAGCAACATGAGAAAAATGCAATTTTTAACACGTTATTAGTGTACTTGGTGCTATACACTACACCCACGTATATAATTTGTTCAGCCTTTTCTATAATGTTATCAGCATAGTGGAAGCTTCAACATACTGCTGTATAGGCCTAACGCTCATTAAAGATAAGAACTTTTGTTTCAGGAATACAGGGCAGTTAGCTGTTTTTGTAATCTATTGTTCAACTGATGTGGATATGTCTTGCAAAAATATGAGCATACCGCCTTGTAGAAACCCAAATTCGGCTCTTAATATGTCACTGATATGCGAGTTCCATTTGACACGGCACTCTGCTTTAGAAAACTTGTTTTGTACTACATTTAGAAAGTTGTCGTCTATTCTCGTGTTCAATAATTTATAGTATAATGCTGTTAAATCAATGTAGTCAAATGGTTTTGTGATATCGACAAAGCATGCATACAGGGGCTTTGAACATGTTTAAAGAAACCTTTGTTTATGGCACACAGTATGTCATTGAATGTATTGTCCGTAGTTTGAAAGTTGCTTTTAAAACAAGCTTGATAGGGATCATTATCATTACATACTTCGTTTTTAAACGTAAGTCTATTATAAAGTATAGATTCAAATAGATTCCCAATGCACGGCATTACTTTGGTTTTTTTTGTAATTATTTGGAGCACCATGGCCCCCTTTTTGTGGACAGGGTGGATTATACCGGTAGCCCATCTAGATGGATATTCTCCATTGGTAATAATAGTATTGAACAGCAATTCTAATGCTGGTAAGAGTTAATTACATATTCCATATATGTATACAATTCGGCGGAAATACCATCTGCACCCGCTGCTTTCTTGCATTTCAACTTTTGAATCGCATGTTTAGTTTCTTCTACAGTTATGGTACTGTTTAAGAACTGTATCATATTGAATTTATCGACTAAACATTTTGTTGGAAAGACGTAAATTGCTTTATATTATTCATATGTTCATAGTCAAAATAATCCACATGTGGTGGCTAGACTTGTTGTTAAAAATGGTTCACAGAGTCTGCCAAGGTAGGCCTTGTAGTACCATTCTAGGATTAAAAGATTTCCAAAATTTCTAGTAGGAATTAGGTTTTCATATTTTCAAGCTCACTAAGTTTGGCCTGCTCGTATTGTCTTTATTTTCTTTGGATTACCATGTATACATACAATTGTGAAACACGATCATCAGTTAAAGCACGTTTAAATTCTTTATGATATCGACCGAATAACATAATTAAAAGGTGTGACATCACAATTGTTGATCACATCAAAACATACATTATTCTTCAACTGTTCCCACAACTTTCCAATTGTCAAGCCAAGGGGTGGTAATTATGGAAATATAATATTTTTGGGGCATTTGACTCCTGGACTACTGCAGCACTTGGCACTAATTACAAGGTTATAAGGTTTATTCAATGAGTGACGCATAGCGTGATTGCATGAATAATGAAGATGGCCTAATGTGGTTGAGCTCTGTTGTCGACTCACAATGCTTGACAAAACAAGGACCAGAAAGACACATACAGTCACAAAGAACTGTATAATTTATTGTAAACCTAAAATGATTATTCATTTTCTCATTTACAGAAAGGTGTAGATAAAATTGTGTTAATCTGAAACACTCGGCCACCCACCGCATTCAGAATTATTTTGTTCTTAAAATGAATTACATAAATATAACAAAAATTATTTAAATAGTATTTCCACAGTAGACTCTTACCTAACGGTCAGATAAACAATGCGGTCAGACCGCCATAACGGTAATTTTTTTTGGCCCGAATTTGCTCTCTATCAAAACCACTTGCTCTCTGTCAAAGGCGATCACAAATGCGGTCAAACCGCCATTCTGGACAATGGTCATAGTTCTGTGGCAAAACGTTCACTCTCGTCACTGCGGCCAAGATACGTATTTTTATTAAACCAGTTTGTCGTCATGGTGATTTTATGTAAGGTAAATAAAATATGCCTACATACAATGCAAATACCTTAGCTATATGTTGCGCTAGTGGCAAGTCTTCCAATTCTAGGCTTGCAAAAGTATTATTCATCTTTTACACATTTAATGTTGTTTTTTTTGTCCCATATTACACATGTTTGAAAATGACAACTTCAGCTGATCTTGAAATGAAAAAATATTTTGGATCTTGTCAATGGCAACACTAGAATGCAAGCACACTTTTCAAAAGGATGAAAATTCCAGATAATTTTTATTATAATTATTATAAATTTCACGACTCCTAACATGGTATTAAAGGAAAATAATACAATAATAATTATTGAAACAATACATATTCTATTTTAGGATGTTGACTGTGACCATTAGCAGAATAATGGTTAATTACTTGCTGATAACGCGTGCCGCGATTTAAGACCCTTTACAGTCGGCGTGCTGCAGTAGAGCTATTCGTAACATACGACAGGGGCGGATCCAGAATATTGTAAAGGTGGGGGTCCAAAAATATAAATGTAAGTTATGATGAATTGAATGTGAGGCCAGCGAATATGGCCGAAAAGTAGCAGCTGGGGGCTAGGGGGGCGCTGTAAGCCCCCATGCAAATGTTTGTATTTTATGTGATACTAGGAGTACTTAAGATCCATTCTGGAGACATAATTTAGCTCTTACTTGAACAATTTTACAAAAAACCCTTTTCCTGAATTTAAATCAAGTGGATCAAATCTCAAGTGATGTGGCCCAATGGGTGGTTTGTTGTGTTAAAATACTTAATGCTTTGAGGTGCAAGTTAATGGTAGCTTTTGGAAGATATTTATTATCACTGAAACCATCATTTCCGTCCCATAATTGTATCCCGGGAATAGCATGCATGAATGTAGCTTACAGTGCACACTCCTGTATAACCCCAGTTTCAGCCACAGATTGACCCCTCACAAAACCGTGGGACATTTCTTTTTAGGTCAAATCGAAGACTTGGCCTCGAATATTCAGGTCAATTTTTTTTTTAATCAGTAACATTTCAACTACGCTATATCATGCTCAGCTCATTTTCTGCACAGCCATTAAAAAGTTTTAGACATTTTTCGGACCTTGGGGACGAGATCGCTCTTAGTCACCGCCATGTTGAAAAACGTTGGTTTTTTTCGGGTAAAACGAATAGGGTCTACATCAATCTACAGACTCGTAGGGGACGTCACAGCTAACTCATGTAGGCTGTACAGATATACTCTGGCCACGCGCCTGGATCCCTGCTGGGGGAAGTGTGCTCTGCTCTGAAGGTTGGGGAGACTCGGGGTCTGACACAAACAGCTGTGGCCCAGCATACCTTAATGTCGCAAACGGGCGGGGGACATAGGGTAGTGGTTAGCACCGCTGCCTTTCACGCCAGAGTCCGGGGTTCGGTTCCCGGTCTCGGCGGTTTGAAAGCAACAAAATTGTTTCTTCCCCATCCACGTGTGAAAGTTAGTATTGTGGGGAGCCTCCGTGACCGAGAGGTAGCGTGCTCGGCCTCAGACCGCCAGGGATCGAATTTCGGATTCTGTGTCTGGAGGACAGTGTCATCTCAATCATCTCACCATCCTCAGGAGGTTCTCCTGGCCCAGTTTAGCCTATATGTGCACAAAGGTGGCCTAAAGCCCGATTCATTTCATTTCATTTAATGACGCAAACACTTGATCTAAAAAAAACCCCGTAACGTAGCCTACTTGATCTATGTCCAGCGGCATTGGAGCACTGGGAAATGACTATGACTGTTATTTTTTTTTTAAACCAATTTTGAAAGGGGGGCGTCCTGACCCCCAGGACCCCCCTCTGGATCCGCCAATGTACGAATAATTATGTTCTAATTATACAACACAATATTCCACCTTGTGGGAAGGTGATTTCGCAACTCACCTTAATCGGATTTAAAGTAATTCTTAATGCATGGTAAATTTTATGACAAAGAAATGACGTGAAATACACGTCTTGTTATCATGGTTATAGGGACGCAGAGGGTTAACGATCTGGTGTATCTGCGTTCACGGCCCGCGCGTCCAGCCTTATAGACGGACCGGTGTCACACATAATCGTTGAACAAACATTGTAAACAACAATTCTGAGTGAATGTTGGATCACCGTATGCGACGCTGGCCTGGCAATAACCCAGCATTGTTTTAACTTATCAATGGGTGGAGAATGAGATGCCATGGTTACACGAATGTAAAAAATAATTTATACGCTTTTATGTAGCCTATGTATCTACCGTGTGATCATACCCACTGCTAAGATTACCAAGCTATCGATGGGAAAAAGTCCAACCTAACGTCAGCAAAACGTCTAAACACGCAATATATCTTAGCGTCGACAAAATTTCTAAACCACCAAGATATCATTCACTCTTAATTCGGCTCGATAATATTATACATGTTTGCAATAATCTTAGTCATAAGAAAATGTGTGTGTTCGTCAAATTAAATAAATGCATTATGCTGAGTATCTCAGATGTAGAAGCAACTACAGGTTTATAACCTGATATCAAGTCTGAGGGACTATCATCCGACTTTACTCTAAATCCGACTCTACATTTTACAAAGCTGTCATGTTAGCGTAAAAATCTGCTTTGCTAAACTTAATTAGTATTATTTCTAGCACATATAATCTGTAATAATAACTATACCAAAAAATCCTAACATTTAATTGGATTTTAGAATTATATTTGTACCGAAATGACATATCGTGTGAGATCTGTTGCCCGATCACTAATGCGGTCAGACCGCTGTTACGGGCAGAAAATTGTGGCCATTACTTGACCGCATTAGCGGTAGTCTATTACTTACAAATTATTTATTACTTACAGATATTAAAATTATATGATATCTTTTCCCAAATGACTACAAATATGTTTTCCTAACAACTACTGCTGATTGATGTCAAGATTTATCTTTAACTCGTTTCAAAGGTGGTACATAATGTACTAAGAAACACAATAAAAAACAAATATAATCGGGACCGACGGTTAATGTTTTAAATAATTATTATTCTAACGTATTTTACCTAATCGTCCGTGTTCGTGTTTTCGTGCCTGATGCACCACAACCTCCAGAACATTGATTCCAGCCATTCCAGTTGTTCCAAACGCAATCCATAGGATTTTCTCCAAAGCAAGGTCTATTTTTTGGCGATGTTCCTTCACATTCTTTTCCACCACATCCTACCCTTGTCCTAAAATGTGATAATAACAAACAGTCATTAAAAATATAGTTTATCAGCTTATATAGCAAAATATCTATGTCGTGACTAAATTATGAATTGTTCTTTCTAATCCAGCTGGTCAGTATTATTTTTTCAGAGCAAAATATCTGCATTCTTCACAATAAAAAAGTACATCAAAATTGACAACTCATGTGAATGAAATTATTTATATATTACAGTATGAAAAGTAGAGATTCGAATACATGTTTGAGAGAGCATTAAAGCGTTGAAATATCTTATACAAACTGAGAGACAATTTTTTTAAATTTGAAATCATCATAAATATGATAATGCTATTTTCGCTTCATTTGTATACTTATCTTACGGGTCTATCCCAATTATAAATAATTCACTTTTTCAATTCGGGGGACGACTTGATACGTCAGATTCTGACGTCTGAAGTAGATCTCCAGACTAAAAGGGTTAAATTAATGTAGTATTCATGTCCAATTGAGATAATTAATTCATCGGGTTCCCATTTATAGCAAGCTTAATAGACAGAATTTTTTTTACACAAGCACTCCATGACTCTTGGATTCTCCGAGGACTCCACACTGACTGGCACTACACGGAGACCAACCTGTCCAGACCCGAACACAGTCACGTGGCGCATTGCCTGCACATGAGGTGGTGGACACTGAGGGACTTTGGCAAGGAGTACCTCCACAGGCAGCCGCAATCCTAGGGATAAAACACATACATTTAAAAAAATATATTATATATATATTATATTATTATATATATATTAGCAATTAGCTACCGATTTTCATGAAATTTATCGAACACAATTTTTTCAACCTTTTGTCATGTGGTAAAGCAAAATTGTTGATGTCCTTCTATAAATCTTTCAACCCTTTTAAGCCTGACTTTACACTGTCATCTTCATCCACTACAAGCCGCGAATTGCTGTTGCAATTCTCGACTTGCAGTGGATGAAGATGATTTGATGTGGTTTAAAAAATAATGAAAATTGCCAAGTATTTCTAAACCATTTTCATGGAAATTTCCGTTCTAAATCCTTGGTTGTAGTAAAGGCTTAAAGGGTTAAGGCAATCCAGGATTTAACTACATGGCAAATGGTCTAACTTTAAAAATACCTTATATGATTATGCTATTTTTACAGCTGTTAGGATTAGACCGGGAACTAGCCTTTTAAAATTTCACAAAATCGGTTGGTAATTGATTGAGCAGTCAGCAAAAACAATGCGCTAATATTTTGTGATCTAGGGTATAATGAAATATTATTGTAGTTCCAATTACTGCTTTAAATTGATCACAGTGCATATATCATACCTTATAGTTCGTGTACGTGTCATGGTGCCACCAGGCACCTCACATACTGTCTTTGAACAAGCACCCCAAGGACCCCAGTTGTTGTAGACACAATTCCGAGGGGATTCACCTAAGCAAGGTATGACCTGTGTCGATGGGCCTACACAAGGATTGCCTCCGCATTTAGGTATAGATAGTCTGAAACATAACCACCATGAATATATTTACAACGTCTTAATTTTGGCATGTATCATAAGCTAGTTCACAAATATCAAGCAAGAAGAATGACAGAAGAGACAATGATAGAAAATTTAGTAAATATGGATATTGTAAATAACTGAACATGACAAAAATGGTTTTCCAGTATATAACAGAGAGGTGAACTTGGAGATACATTAATGCAAAACACATCGATGAAAAATAATCATGCAGTGGGTTCAACAAACATGTCAAAAACAAATAGCAAAAGTCTACTTGAATAAACCTACAATCCAACTTACGAATATCTGGAACGCGTGAGCGTGCCTTGTGCTCCACATGCTGTAGCAGAGCATAAAGTGGCAGGAGCCCAATGAGACCAAAGACAATGTATAGGGTTAGAGCCAACACATCGCACAGTTTCTATATTTGAGCCCGCACATCCGTTACCTCCACATTTTGGCTGACTCCTGTTTAAAAATAATAACATTTACTTTCTCACATATAATAACAAAATATGATATGCAAACGGTGTTCATTTGAGTGTGATATGGGAAAATACAGCACTCGTTCAATAAGGTGTGAGCCTTGTGGCGAACACCTTATTCATTGAACATGTGCTGTATTTTCACATATCGTACGAAAAATGAACAACGTTTGTATTTCTCACACGATCAAGTCACACATATACTAGACTATCATGCATTGTGCTCAATCTACAGCTAGAGTGCGATATGGTCCGATACCGATATACGTCACGCAGTGAAAACCACAGCACAGAGTGTGAGAAAAATAATATACAATAGTAAATTACATTAGTTGAAGTGGACCCGTCTCGTGTAGATTCTTTTTCCAAATATAGAGTCCAATTATGCTAAACATAATTGACTTCTAAAGAATACTGACCCATTAATATCTGCGACAGTGTTGCAATAGGTCCTACATCAATATTAATTTGTAATAGCTTGGGTTTCAGGGGTGGGGGGGGGGTTGCTAGGAGGTAGGAGTAGAATGATCTTCATCATATATAAAAAGTCAAGTGAAATGCTACCTGCTATAGCGGCAACATTAGACATTATGGCGGGGTGGCATTGTGGATGGGGGGGGGGGGGGTTGATTAAAGCCTGAGGGTATATTCAAGCTGATTGTCACTACTTCTGATACATAGTGAGTGTTCTAACGCATTCTGATTGAACAGTGTTAATATATTTAAAAAGTCAGGTGAAATGCTACCTCGATATAGCGGCAACATTGGACATTATGGCGGGGTGGCATTGTGGATGGGGGGGGGGTGATTAAGGCCTGGGGGTATATTCAAGCTGATTGTCACTACTTCTGATACATAGTGAGTGTTCTAACGCATTCTGAATAAACAGTGTTATTATATTTAAAAAGTCAGGTGAAATGCTACCTCGATATAGCGGCGGGGGCCCTAGGGTATTGGTTAGCACCACTGCCTTTCACGCTGGAGATCGGGATTCGTTTCCCGGTCTCGGCGGTTTGAAAGAAAAAAAAAGTTTATTCCCCATCCACTCGTAAAACTCGACCTCAGACCTCCAGGTTTTGGATTTCGAATCCTGTGTCTCGAGTGCAGTGTCATCGCACTCATTTCACCATCCTGGCCCAATTTAGCCTGTATGTGCACAAAAGTGGCATAAAGCCCGATTCATTTCATTTCATTTTTTACTTCGCTATAGCGGTAACATTGGACATTATTGCGGGTGGCATTGTGGCTGGGGTGGTGATTAGGACTGGGGATATATGCGAGCTGATTGTCACTACTTCTGATACACATTGAGTGTTCTGACGCATTATGATTCAAATAAAAAAGAAAGAACACGCAGCAATAGCATTTCATAGTATCATTTTATTTAAAGCACTATTTGTAAAAATATATATTATTTATTTATGTATATTGGCATTTGAAGTGGCAGCCAACAAATTGTGTTGATAAAAAATTCTGTAGTTCACTTAGGCCATAGCAAATTCCAAGTGAGCGACCGTGGGCAATATGCCCATCATACACAGATACAGGCCCATGAGCCGTTCAGCCAATGTTTGCGACTCTGGGTCAGTAATGTACTAACATCGGACAAATGTCTCATGTCTGATGAGTTAATATTCCATTATGTCGCTTCATCACTCATTAGATATGCCTAATGATATAATGAGAAACATGTCGTATCAAAAACTCATTTTGTGGCATAGTGTAGTGGTTAAGCTCTCATAATGAAACCATTGTGCATTTTATGATTAAAGCATGAAACTGCCACCATTATTAGTACATATCCTGGGGTTTATTTTAAGATGTGGAGGTAAGTTAGATTTGACCCCTGGTGACCTCTAGAGGTCATTGACCTCGAGAGGTAAAAATATCCAATTGCTAAGCTAAAAAGTGGTGAAAATTGTGTATTACACTATCTATAAGATGTTTTTTGTATTCCAGAAATGTGCCAAATACTCTAAGAGACTGATGTTAATCATAAACATAACACCAAGGTCATGTCAAGGTTACTTTAGGGTCATTTGGAGGTCAAAATGGCAACAAACAGCAAAAATATCCACTTTTAATCAATTGAAACAATACTAGTGGTGCAGTCATCTTTTACAAAGGATTGGTTTTGACACATTATTGGTCAGATATAGTTTCCATGTACATTTTAGGAAATTGAGGGCAGTATCTAACTTAGAAGGGGAAATACACCATTAGTATCCCCCTGACTACACCCCTTCCTCAATGTTTAATTGGTTGAGCAAAATTACAGTGTGCAGCAGCTGTTAAATATCAGTTTGGGCTCCCATGGCAAACCATTGATACATAAATGGGCTATGAAGTCTGACATGGGTTGGGATTATGCTTTACTGGGGTACCGTCGAAAAAACCCCGTTAAGGTCATATCAAGGTCATTTCAAGGTCAAACTGTCAAAAATCACTAAAAAAAAGGTATTTTTACTTTCATACCGGATACCAGAATTAATTTCTAGGCTGCATCATTTTTTTCAGAAAGTTCGGCAAAATAAATAGTGTAATGTTTAAGCTCCAATAATGAAACAATTGTGCATTTCATAATTAAAGCATGAAACTTCTAACATTATTAGCACATATCCTGATGTTTATTTTAAATTGTGAGGTAAGCTAGATTTGACCCCTAGTGACCTCTAGGTGTCATTGACATCGATATGAAAAGACACACCCTTGAAATGATCTTAACTTGACCTTGGAAGCCCAATCTCAAGAAGCCGAAGGGCGCCATCTTTGTATGTCAACTGTAGCCGTCTTGTACATCGATTGGTTTATGCAAGAGTGAGAGGCAACGTTAATCAGAATTTTAAAATATACAGCGATATGATGTTATTCCCATTGTTATAGTTCAATACTAGTATGTTTTCGTGGTATCGTGACTAGGGCTACACCACACATTTAAACCAATATGTATCTATTTCGCGAATTTGTTACCAACGCTTACAAATACAAGGCGAGTGTTGCGAGTTTTGAGCGAATTTCAAATATTTTCATTCATAACATTCGCTAGCATATCCGCCTATGTGTGAGAGGGGGGGGGGTATATTTTTCACACTCGAGCAATATATTTATTTCAGTTTGTGTGTGGAGATATATTTACTTCACTTCCTTGTATATTTTTCTGTCTACAAATTTGGATCCTAAACTAAGCCTAGCCTTCATCTGGAGGCAAACGATCCAAGCAAAGCGAGGCTTCACAAATTTAAAGGTCATTAAATGATGCCAGATAAATGAGGCTTGATTTTTTAGGATTATTAAATGATGTTGCTCATAAGCTTAAATAATTATTTATTTCAAATTTGAACATTTATATCCAACATCAGACAATTATTTATTTCACGAAAATTTAGTTTGGAAATATATATTTTAAAAAGTATATTATTACTGCTGATTGTCTTCTATGCGTAATGATGTGCCATTAAGCAATTATCACGGCGTGTAATGCTATGAGAGAGGAACTTTTAATAAGAAGAATTAGCAAAAGCATAATAATTTCGGCGATTTCTTGGCAGCCATTTTTATTATTATTATTACTTTCAAGGATGAGAGTTATACCTACGCCCAGATATCAATACAGGCGTGGGTAATTCAAAGGAAAAGAACTATATCAGCTAAAACAAAATATTTTTATGACAATAAGATTTTTTTTATGACAATGAGATTTTTTTTCAATCCCTTATAACATCTACTAATCCGTTATAACGGTCTACTAATCCGTTATAACGGTGTACTAATCCGTTATAACGGTCTAGTCTTTTGTTATAACGGTGTAATATTCCGTTATAACGATATAATATTTCGTTATAACGGTCTACTATCCCGTTATAACGGTCTAGTAGTTCGTTATGACGGTGTACTATTCCGTTATAACGATATAATATTTCGTTATAACGGTCTACTATCCCGTTATAACGGTCTAGTAGTTCGTTATGACGGTCTAGTATCACGTTATAACGGTCTACTAATTCGTTATAACGGTCTACTAATCCGTTATAAAGGTTTATTAATCCATTAAAGAGGTCTACTATTCCGTTATGACGGCCACGTTTAGTGATATAACGGTCTACTATTCCGATATAACGGTCTAGTATCTTGTTATAGCGGTCTCCTATTTCGTTATAACGGTTTACTATCCCGTTGTAGCGGTATATTATTCTGTTTTGAAGGCTATTACGGTCTACTATTCCGTTATAACGGTCTAGTATTTCGTTATAGCGGTATACTATTCCGTTATAGCGGTCTAGTATTTCGTTTTAACGGTCTACTATCCCGTTATAGCGATCTAGTATTTCGTTATGACAGTCAAGTCTTCCGTTATAACAGTCTACTATTCCATTATAACGGTATAGTATTTCATTATAACGGCTCACTATCACGTTATAACGGTCTAGTATTTCGTTATGACGGTCTAGTATCACGTTATATCGGTCTATAATACATTATTACGGTTTACGCATCCGTTATAACGGTTTACGCATCCGTTATAACGGTCTACTAATCTGTTATAGAGGTCAACTATTTCGTTATAACGGTCAAGTCTTCCGTTATAACGGTCTACTATCCGTTATAACGGTATAGTATTTCGTTATAACGGTCTACTATCTCGTTATAGTGGTGTGGTATTTCGTTATGACGGTTAAGTCTTCCGGTATAACGGTCTACTATTTCGCTATATTGTTCTAGTATCTCGTTATAACGGTTTAGTATTTCGTTATAACTGCCTACTAATCCGGTATAACTGTCTACTATCCCGTTACAGCGGCCTACTAATCCGTTATAACGGTCTACTAATCCGTTATACCCACTAATCCGTTACAACAGTCTACTAATCTGCTATAACGGTCTACTAATCCGTTAAAACGGTATCGTATTTCGTTATAACGGTCTCGTATTTCGGTAGAGCAGTCTACTAATCCGTTATAGCAGTCTACCAATTTTTTATAACGGTGTAGTATTTTGTTATAACGGTCTACTAATCCGTTATAACTGATTAATAGACCGTTAGGCCTATAGCGAAATAGTAGACAGTTATAAATTCTCAAGGATAAGAGCATCCGCCCAGATAACAGGATAGGAATGGATAATTCAAAGAGAATAATGTTCATCAGCCAAAGCACGGTTATCTACGGAAGTGGATTTATTTTCTAATCCGTTATAACGGTCTAGTATTTCGTTATAACGGTCTACCAATTTTGTATAATGTCTAGACGTTATAGCTGTCTATTATTCCGTGATTATGATCTTGTAGGTCGTTATAACGGTCTACTATTCCGCTATAACGGTTTATAGCAAAATAGTAGACCGTTATAACGAAATACTAGACCGTTATAAAACGATAATATACCGTTATAGCGGATTAGTAGACCGTTATAGCGAAATAGTATTCCGTTGTAACAAAATACTAGCCAGTTATAACAGAAATATAGAACGCTATAGTGCAATAGTGGACCGTTATAGCGGAATATTAGACCGTTATAACGGATTATTAGACCGTTATAACGAAATACTAGTCCGTTATAACGAAATGCTAGACCGTCATAGCGGGATAGTAGACAGTTATAACGGATTAGTAGACCGTTTTAATGGATGATTAGACCGTTATAACGAAATAATGTACCGTTATCACGAAATACTAGACCGTTATAACGGAACAGTAGACTGCTATGATGTATTAGTATGTCAGTATAACAAAGTACTAGACCGTTATAACGAAATACTAGACGATTTTAACGGAACATTAGATCGTTATAACGGATTAGTAAACCGTTATAGCGAAATAATATATCGTTATAACGAAATACTAGACCGTTATAACGGAATAATATATGTGCAAAGTAGTTAATATTATATATCCTATTTGATGGCTATGAACGGTTTAGTCTAGTAATAATACAATTGTTGCCGACAAGTGGAGGAAAAACGCCATGTCCTAATAGAAAATAATGCAGTCAATTCAGTATGAATTGAATACAGAACGATGGAATAATCGTTTTTTTCTATATCATGGTGACAGGGTCTTAATTTAACGAGAAAATTTGGCAGTCATGACATCGATATTTTGCCAAACTTTCTAAAAATTTGATGTAGTCTGGAAATTAATTCAAGTATCCTGTATGTTTAAAAAATAACCTGCAGATCTCCCTATCGTGGAGAATTTGAGTGGAAAATTTGCCTAATTTCTTACAAAGTTTGAGTTTTTGCAGCCACAATAAATTATAAAGTTGATTTTAAATTTCAGAGAAATTTGGATAATTTTTTATTAAGGTTTTGAGTTTTTGCGCTTACAAAAAAATGTGATTTTGAACTCTGGAAGATATTTTGGTAGCATGTTTAATAACTCACTTGCACATCCCCAAGTTGTTGAAAATGTGATTTAAAATTTCAAAAAAATGACCGCTACTTTTTATTGCATCCACAAAAAATAAGTACCGCCTGATGCCTCACGCTTGATAGATCCCGGCGCGAATAAAATCCGCTTCCCCCCACGGACGTGGGATAAAAACCGGCTCACCACTTTTATTTGGATATTAGGGTCACGCTAAGAATATATATATAATTTAATGTTCTAATCGAACAGTTATAATCAGTATAAAATGCTGTCATTTTCTCTAAATTTATGTGGTATTCTAACAACGTCCAGCTACCTGGAACATTAGACTAGAGAGACTAGATAAAGATGATGGCATTAACGCCATACCCATGGCTCACATGGTTTACAGTATGCATCTATGCCTATAGATAATGATGTGGTCCCGAATTAGAAGCCACTGCTTTGTTGACAAAACTTATTGAAGGAGACATGATTGCTACATGGATGCTAGTAAATGTATAACCAATAGGCCTAAAACCAATTACATTAAGGGAAATTACTATAATAAAACAGAGCTGTCTTTAAATTATCAGATATGGCTCACCTGCAAAAAGGTAGGTTGATGTAGATAGATGTGATTCTAGAACAATTGTATACATGTGCAACCACCTGACTGGAGCTCAGGCTCCTCTAAGTTAGGACACGTTTGAAAAAAAAATTGGAACAACTCTGAAGAAGACATGTGATCATGGTAACAGTTTTTGCCAGTTTGACCTTGAAATGACCTTGACATGACCTTCAAATTGCTTTCGGATGGTACTCCAGTAAAACACAACACCACTCTATGTCAAACTTCATAAACCCAATTATTTATCAATAATTATTTAGCTATGGGAGCCCAAACTAATCTTTAACAATGCTGCATAATTGTAATTTGGCCGCTCAACTGAATATTGAGGATGGAGCGTAATAAGTGGAAGATATCCTCCTTCCCAAAGGTTGATACTGCCCCTAATGTCCTTAAATGTGTGTGGAAAATACACAGGACGAAGAATATGTCAAAACCAGTCCTTTGTAAAAAATGATTCCACAACCACAGTGTGGAAATTGATAAAAAAAAGTGGACATTTTGACTATTTTTGCCAGTTTGACCTTTAAATGACCTTGGTGTGACCTTGACATGACCTTGGTGTTATGTTTATGATTCGGAACAGTCTCGTCGAGTAGTTGACACACGTTTGGGACACAGAAACAAATCATAGACATTGTAATATACAATTTTCACTACTTTTTGGCTTTGCCAGTAAATATTTTGACCTTTTGAGGTCAATGACCTCTAGAGGTCATCAGAGGTCAAATCCAGTTTACCTCCACATCTAAAAATGACCCTTAGGATATGTTCTACAAGTGGTAGAAATTTCATGCTTTAATCATAAAATGCACAATAGGTTACCTTATCTACTAAACTAGCAGACATTTGCCTATACGAGACACAAGATTAAAGGTGATCTATCACCCCTTATATGGTATGAATAATTATGTCCTTATATGGGGTGATTGGCTATCATGTGACCCTCTCAGATGGTCACATGATAGCCAATCACCCCATATAAGGAAACACTTGTGCCCCATCTTGTGGCAACTTTGATTTATTTGTAACAAATTTATTCACACTATATAAGGGGTGATAGATCACCTTTAAATTAACGTTGAGCTGACTGCTTTTGTTTGCTGTCATAAACACTTGTTTGACTAGACAATACACCTCTCCTACTTGTAGTTTAATCACCACTGTCACGCTTGACCGAGCTTGTAAGCACTACAGCTGTGTGTCTGCACAAGTGGCGATGCTAATCATCTGATCATGCATGAGGTATTATTCCATTTATCACTTATCAGTAAATTTAGATATGTCTTATAAGATAATGAGAACCATTCTATGAAATTGATACATCAAAATCATAGGCGGATGGCGGATGCTGTGGTTGGCATTATACCGTGGTAATTAGCATTGGCAGAAATCCATTCCGAGACTTCATTTGGTGAGATGTCAGGTTGGCATAATATAAGGAGGACACTGTTTTTCATTCCGGTATATAAAATATACTTGGCTTTGAGAAATACCTGATCGAACTCCCTGAAGAGTTACGCAAATATTTAACAAAATTCAGGTGCCGAAATCACCGATTACCTATTGAGATCGGATGCCATGAAAATGTACTACGGGACTTGCGTATATGTCAACATTGTCGCAAAGACATTGGCGATGAATACCACTATTTAGTATGTTGTCCCCAATTTAGCCATGAAAGAACAAAATATTTAGATTCTATATTTTGGAAAAAACCATCAACTATAAATGGAAAAAGGAAAAAATGGAAAAAGCAATGACAAATGTAAATCTCAGAAAGCTAAATATTTTTGTTAAATTTATATTATCGCAATTTTAATGTAGTAATTATAGTAATTATAATTGAATATTATACTTAGATGTGTGTATGTGTATGTGTATATACATATATCTAAACAAAATGTACATGTAATTGACGCCAGCGCTCTCCTGGCATATGTATACCTGTATATGTCTGTCTTGCCTCTCTGGAGGTCATCAGAAATAAATACTTGCTACTTGTTACTTGGTATCCAAGAGCTGCAAAATTGTCACTCCTGACATGAGATCTTAATATCCATAAGCAATGTTGTTTTTACTGAACTTTTTAACTAGCCCCCTTCTACACAGAAAACGACCCTGGGTTTGTATTCAGAGACATTGTTATGATATCATATAAGCCTTTTTTATTATGATTCATTTAATGAATCTTTATCAGTTGAATTTCAAAGTAATCACATAAATCCTAAATTAGAAGTAGTCGCATTAAAATATTTTACCATGGCGATTTCAATATGACAGTTCTTTAAAAATAATGCACGTCTCCAGCACTACATGCTATCAATGCGCTTACAAAAAAAGTAATAATAAAATTAATAAAATATTCAGATAGAATAGTACGATTCAAAAAAAGTATGTCTTTAGATCATGTTTAAAACTGCTCAGCGATGAAATATTTCTCAAATTAAAGCTTTGGTCCATTAACACTAAGTGCTGCTCCAGTACTGAATCTCCTCGTATGATCATGCGTTGTAATTTGTCGTCAAATTATCTCGGTTGGACTGGTCTTTTCTTCAACTCATGCATTCGAGTCATACATGATGCAAATTGACCATTAATAACCCTATAGATATATAAGATAAGTTTATATGATATTCTCAAGTTTACAGGGAGGCAGTGAAGTTTTTGAATAATTGGCGTAATATGGACTTAAATTTTGACCCCACTGATCTTTAAGGCCGCCCAGTTTTGAATTTGTTGCAGGCGTTGCACCTGCCATGATGTGACAGCGCTCAACAACGCATTACAGTAACCCAGGTTGGAAGACAAGTGCTGTCACTATGTCCTGAACGTGGAAGAAAACGCATAATGCTGCCGATGAATTTTAGGTGAAATGAAAACTGAACACTGAAATGAACAATGAAAGTTCGACAGTGCATCCTTTTCTAGTTATGTTTATGCTTAACACTGCTCATGTCTCTTTGAAAAAATGTGCATGCTGACTTCTTATACAAATTAGAATCCTTTTGTGTCATGACATCATTGGTATTTCTCCAGTGAATACGAGACATTGACTGAAAAATGACATAAATCTGTGCCAGCCTCGCAGTAGTTGTTGGGTCAACGGCTCGTGTTTTCTGCAGATATCTTACAGATATCTTACAGTATCCACGGCATTCGCTGCTGTGCTTCAACAAATTTTATGATTCATTATTCTATGATTCTTCCATATTAGTTGTATAAATATAAACATTAGCGTTACCTAATTGAAACTGATTGCAAATTTAAACCCGAGCTTTGCCATTATAGAAATATCGCTGCTCCTCATACTCCTTAAACCTACTATGTATGTTAGAGGAGGTATCACATATATTTCTATTCTAAATGGTCTAAAGTAGTAGTACATAACGTGGTAGGGCATTCTAAAACAAACAACATTCTTTTTGATAGTGTTGCTTTAAATGGACATCACGTGTTTATTGTTTTTGGAAGTTTCTAATAGCTTAAACATGTATGAGAAAAGTCAAGTTTAGTTTTTTAGGTCATTTTTTCGAATAATGTCAAATTCGTCACATTCACTTGCAGACATCTGAATTTTACAAAACTAGCAATTCATACTCACGATGATGTAATTAAAGTAATAGTTACATGATGGGCAATATATAAATGATCTCCTGTCAATATACGGTACTGGTGCTTAGTATTATATAAATGGTAACAGCTGTAATTCACATTTAAAAATTATTTAAATTAAATTATTTTTGTATGCCATTGGTGATCTTGTTTGAAATATTCACCTGTACATTGAGTAGTTTTATTCATTCAAAGCACCATTGGATTGAACGAGTGGAGTAGATTTAGCAGGGGTGCCTGAATATTGGAGCTCACAACCGTTTCCCACCCCATGGGTTGCTTACTAACTCACTTGATAGTTCTTGTTCGGCTTCTGACGCCATTTGCACCGCAGAATGAAGCCGAGCATGTACTCCAGCCACCCCAGTAGTTCCAAACACAATGAAGAGTTGTCCCCACCGCAGTACAAGTTTTTATCTCACTAAGACGTCCAGTGCACGTGCCACAAAATGGCTTCCTGAAGATTACCAATATTTGCACATTATGTTTGTAAAATATGCAAAACTCCTGTCGATATATGGGTAACACAAATAAACTATGTATAATTATATATTCCTATCGAATACTCTTGAAATCATACAAATATTGAATAACACAATACTGAAACATTTTAATTTTGCTGCTAACACGCAATACTATCAATATTAGACTTTGAGAAAAACTGACCTAGTTACTGTGGTTACTTTTAACCTAATGAGTCTTTTATTGGGCTCTAGCAATGTTGTACCGATTCAAATATATTGATGTATAATGAGCCCACATATATTTTCGAGTTTGCACAATAATTAATTTGCATTCATTTATTTAATGACTTAAATGTAAAAATAATCTGATTTCATATTTTACAAGCATTTACTTCAATTAAAATTGATCAATAAATTAACAAATTAGTTTCTATAATTATGCTATTTACTGTTTATTTGATTAAATTAATTAAATTAACAACCTGAAATTATAATTTATCTAAGGATAATAAAGTAAATGTATTTAGTTGTGTTCGCTAAAACAAATCTTGCTATGCGAAGACAATTGTAAATTTGAAAAGGAACTGTTATAGGCACATTTGATTTTGTTTCAATATTGTATTATATTATTCAATATTTGTATGATTTTAGAAGTATTCGACAGACATATTTAAATATTGCGTGATTACATTGTCATGTTCACTGGGCGCAAAGGGCATCACCACCCCAAAGACATATTGATGCTAATCTCTGCAACGTAATTTCAAGTGCATTCACTCAAAAGACAACAGGGTAAATATACATACAAACCTTGAGTTTTTTAAGCGACACTATCATTTAAATAACTACCTTCTATATCGCGTACGCGTCTGTTGTCCACTCAGACCACATTGGGTTTGGCTGCAAGAGCTCCATATTGTCCAGGCGCTGTAGCTACAGTACGTACTGGTTCCTACACAGCTACGAAATTGTACCTGACTCCCACGGCAGTCACAGGTCATAGAGCTATAAGAGAAATACAATTTAACTTTTAAACCGCTAAATTAAATAAAACCTAAATTACGCATATTGTTTTTAAATTTGCGACAAACATTTGTAAATATTGATGTCTAAACACACGTTTCGTTCCCAATAATTATGATTTAAGCGGCCAATAAAACATAATAAAACAGTCTTACATATTATATATTGGATTTCTGCCATTTGTTGTGTATATAATATACACAACAAATGGCAGGAATCCAATCAGTCTTATATATATACGGCATGGACGACATGTTAAGCCGCAGAAAATACCACCAGAACAACGAATATGGCAAAGATGTACGTTAAACTTTATTGATGACGAAATCCACTTTTTAATTAGCTGAAAAATCATCCTTTGCTTCACAAAGAACTAGTTCACTTTCCGAAACCAAGCTACACAACGCTGAATTTGATTCACATATATCGTCGCCTCGGAGCTAAAAGATCCTATCTGACACTCGTTAGAGTGGCAGATAGGATCATTTAGCTCCGAGGCGACGATATATACACCACTAGGAGCATACATACTGCTCTGGTTCCCAGAGCCACACTCCATGGCGTGGCCGAGCTTCGTGTGGACTCTGGTATGCCCCAGTGGCGAATTTTTGTGACTAGTTGCTATATTTAGATGAAAATAGGATAATCCCCGGATTCAGACATTTTTGAAAGGTCACTTCCCCGGATGTAGAGTTGTTTGTAGTATTGTATTTACCCTTTGACGCATTTCCTATGACCCAGAAAACTATTCGCCGGCCTGAATAACACAGGCATTAAAGTCACGTGACTAAGGAGCTTGGCCTCGACCCGGCCATAAATAAAATTGGCCGGGCTTGCCAGGCAACATACATCCATACATATATGTACATACATGTACGTTCTTGATTGTTGACCAGTAGCACCACATGTAGCGCTGCATGCTGACCACGAGCCCCAATTACACACAGCTAGCACTCCAAGGAATGGACAAAACTCCGCAATGCAACACGTAAAAGACCCGATCGTCAGCAGTAGAAGCTGTAAAAAGGCCTTATGTGTCTACAAAATAAAAAAAATATTTACGTGGTAATATAGTTTTGATAATAAAAGCAAAAATGTACAAAATACAATTATCATAGAACAAATTCACAATAAGATAACATAATGACACATAAGGCTAAATATAAAAATCGTCATTTATCCATTTAAAAACTAACCAATGATAGACTGGTGCAGCATGTCAGTCGACGATATCAACCGATCACATATTCATTCAATTACTTTTTATTTAACTTAGGGGGCAGAGTTGCATAATTGGGCTCAAAAATGGAACAATACGTGTTATGTTCGCGTTCATTAACTCCTAATGCACTAAATTTTAAAATTTACAATTTCACCCACTTTAAATTGTTTCCAAACAATGCTATTATGCAAGCATCCATAAACAGGGCCGTATCCAGTTTAAGACAAAGGGGGGGGGGGCCGATCACATATTCATTCAATTACTTTTTATTTAACTTAGGGGGCGGAGTTGCATAATTGGGCTCAAAAAGGGAACAATACGTGTTATGTTCGCGTTCATTAACTCCTAATGCAGTAAATTGTATAATTTAAAATTTCACCCACTTGAAATTGTTTGCAAACAATGCTATTATGCGAGCTCAACATCTATAAACAGGGCCGTATCCATACTAAGACAAAGGGGGGGGGGGGTTACAGGTCGACCATCCTGTAATTGGGGGTCTGGGAGCCTGCCCCCGGGAATAATTTGAAAAAAACAAGGCATCTTGGGAATATGCAGGGGGGTTGCAGACACCCGACCCCCCCCCCCTCCCTAGATACGGTCCTGATAAACATCTCAATAACACCTTAACTCTTAAAGCGTTAAGCTATCAATTTAATTGTACCCATTTGAAGTGTGTATTTGTATCCTACAGTGAAGTTTCAAATAGTGGAATTTTCTCTGGGGACATGTCATTTTCCACGTTTCCATGACATAGAGCTCTTATAAAACCATATAATTATATATACATTTTTTTACAAATGATCTAAACATTATTAAGTAATAATGCCTAAACGTGAAGTTGGGCCATTTATTTTTTAATATTTTTCTATTTAATTCAAAATGCAGACCTTTTAAGTCCTGGGGACACAAATGTTATGTAAAATTACCCCAATTTTTGGTTTTACCCATATAATTAATTATGATAACAATGTCTACGCAAACATCTCAATAAACACTTTAACCCTTAAAGCGTTAAACTATCAATTTAATTTTACCCACTTGAAGTTGTGTCTCGCTGCCGCGAGCCACAACTTCAAATGAGTAAAAATTACTTAAATACGTACAATTTGCATAAAAAGATATAGGTCAAGATCAGTAGACAAAAAAACAAGACAACCTGGAAAAAAAATTTACTAATGAATGTGGCATACTACATAATTGTGTAATCATGTAATTTTACCAACACATAGAAGTATATAATAGGAACAAAATGCATTGAATATATGTCGGCAGCTCATAGGCCTACTCGCCT
The DNA here is from genome assembly GCA_964017125.1 of Flabesymbios commensalis. Taxonomy (NCBI): domain Eukaryota; kingdom Metazoa; phylum Annelida; class Polychaeta; order Terebellida; family Flabelligeridae; genus Flabesymbios; species Flabesymbios commensalis. The sequence continues at coordinate 91,494,929 of OZ024907.1, forward strand.
GGCATTTCTGTCTTACGCTCGCAAAAAATCACGAGAGAAACACTTGATGCTTATTACTAAAGGTACATTAGCAGGTTTAGGAGGATTAGAGGGCAGTAGTTTTTCTGACTACGGGTAATTTCAGCAATGTACCGTTGTAACAATGTACCGCTAGAGGACCTTACACTATGTAGTTCGAAATAACTATAAAAAATACAATCAACATAATGGTGTATACATTTATTGAATAACAATAGATCTCCCCGCAAAAATAAAGTGGTAGGATAGAATCCTTTATGTATATTTCTGCATATGACAATTCGGAATAATTATTTAAAAAAGACTTCTTTCAGTCTTTGTAACAATAAAATATCTTTATTATTCGCATGTGACCACAGATGTGTGCAGTTGAAACTTAACAGCATTTATTTTAAATTTTGCTTGGTGTGGGAAATGCTTTGTAGTTCTTGATTACTTCTATACTTTTTGAAAAACATCACCTTGGGGGATAACGATATTTGTTCTGGACCATTGACTATTTTGCAATGGTTGGTATTAGAAAAAATATTGAATTACCAAAGACTGATCTATAACTGCGTAAACAAGGTGTTGACAAGGTAAGTATTGTAGCTGTCATGTCATGGCAGTTAAATTACATCAATCAACAAATGCTTCATCACTGTCATGTCATGTCACGTACATCATCAAAATGGTGCCCATTTGATTACCACTTATTTGTTCACGCTACTCAAACTGGGCAATATAATTGAAGACCACTTTTTTCTTCGCTAAACCTTGAATGTAGAACAAGATAATATATAAATAAAAAACGTGTTTATCATAATAGCCTATTTTACATTAAAGCTGCATAACAGTTTTGTTTATTTAGACAGAAATAACATAAAATGTACCACACAATTATTCATATTTTTTAAAACCCTTGTAAATGCAAGAAAACTGGGTGAATGTAGTGGAGTTATTTCACCATGGGATACACCATCAAGAATTATGGAGCAGCGAATCGGTGTGTGTACAATTTGTATCTAATCGTGGTTAAATTATGGGCCAATATAATGTTACATTGGCCAACATCAAACTGCCCTAATAGCAAACACGAGACGTTGGACCGAATTGGCCTAATGTTGGGCCAGTACCGCAGACGATTGGCCAACATTATACTAACATTGGATAAATGATACATCACCCACATAACCAGCCGTAGATGTCATGAGACTACACGTAGGCCAGAGGACACCTGTGGAAATCAGTTACAGTAAAGTCTGATATTTTTAAATATTATTTCACTTTACCGCATTTGGCGAATAATATCAGTGCATGTGATGAATTCTTAAATAAGGGTCCTACAGGAACTAGATCTTCTACTATAAGGTCTGATATTGTCTAGTAGCATTTGGCTATATCTTAAAATGTCCTATCGAATGAAAAACTGAAAATGTTTTTCAAGAAAATCACGAAAAATGAAAAGAGCGCAAAAGATTATTTATGTCACTGATGATTTACGTCACAAATTGCCAAGGTCAGGAGAGAACGTCTTAGTGTCGGGCCAAAGGCTCAGATGCTGGCCCACACTTAAAATCACCATACAAAGAACAGAGTCCTATTTATCAAGTGAGTGACATTCTCCGCACCGGCTCCGAAATTAAACATGACAATATAATTATGCATGTCTCACCCATATCACACAAAATAATAACTCATAGATATGCCTAAATTAAGTGGCAAAATAAACTAAATACTGTGAAATGTATCTATCATCACTTCAAATAGAAGAAGAAGTTTGAGCGTGTTGCATCCTTTTTCAATGTTGTTCGTTATCTGACAATTTGAACTTTTAATGTCCTGATTATACGGACAGCGTGTCTTACTCCTCTGTGATTGGGTTTGTTTTGGTCGGGCAACAATGTTTACAAATTATAAAATTTAAATCATTAATAACTCACGAACCGGATGAATAAAATAAACCAATAAAGCACCATTCTGTATTAATTAATATTTTGAATAAAATAAGCAAAACAGTTATGCAGCTTTAAATGTAGTGGTTTATGAATATATTTTCTTCAAGTCAAAGCCAAGTTTCGCTATTCATAAATCAAATTTATTTCTGTTCATGCGTAATAACTCTCAACAGAGTACTTATAGTATGTGCCTACACTATTCATAAGTCTACGTTACTATTTTTTGACATTCTATAGAATGTGCTGGATGATATGATATCGAAAGGATTTCACAATAAACAGCTAATGTGCTAGTTGCCAGAGAACGTCATTTTGCATAATCAAGTTCAAACTATTATTATTAGTCTGTATTATAATTTGTTGTCTTTCCGTTTTTTTAAGTAAAAATAAAACTTCATATTTTTCTATCACATATCATGTTAATTGTTCATAGCGGGATATGCGGGGTATTTCATTATTTTTAACCTAAACCGACAGTCAACTTCAAAATTATTTATTTACAATGTACTTTGTTTTTGATGAGGCGCGAATCGGCTGTCAGGTCATACGTTTCTGTTGTCATTATCCTACGAATTTAAAAAGTTTGGGTCACTGTAGCCTATAACTAAGACATTTATGCAGATTTCAAATTAAACAACCCCTTTGGTTTCTATAGTTTGTATACAATTATTTCAGTGATTTAACCCTTTCAGGCCTGAGTTTACCATTGTCACCTTCATCCACTACAAGTCGCGAATTGCTGTCACAATCCTCGACTTGTAGTGGATGAAAATGATTCGAAGTGGGTGAAAAATTAAAGAAAATTTACCATGTATTAGCAAGCCAGTTTTATGAAAATTTTCTTTCTAAAACCCCCAGTTGTTAGAAAATTGAGTGTGTTTTCAGGGATGTAAAATGATGCTTTAATGATTCGTGAGGGCTTAAAGGGTTAAGGGTTATTACCATTAAAGTGCAAAGTAACCTGGTGAACTGCACTTAAAATTCCCTTAGTGCACTAGCGATTTCAAGTGCATGCAACTGAAACGCAAATTCTAAGTGCACTTAAAAATAAAACTTACTAAGTTTAAGTGCACTAATTGTTTTAGTGCACTTAAGAGCCTGAAACAGGCCCCTGGTACTTGACAAGTTAATCACTACTTGAAATGTTCACAATGGCAGGACATCATATATCATCTCCTAGTTACAAATGTCAATTTGGCGACGAACTGTTTAGTGAGGGCCTCAACCAAAATGATATATAGATAACAGTGACGGACTCATAATTTTGAAAAGTGGGATTGTTATTGATAGTTTTGGATAATGTTGGGAATATTAAAGCATAGGCCTATTCTGATGGTTCTGATAGTGCTAAGACATTTGATAGTTGTAATTACATTCTATTAAACAAATACATAATTTTCAAAAAATAGACAGAACAATAATTAAAAAAAAAATATCATCTATTTTTTTCTTTGTACACTTATTCCAAATAAGCATTTGAAAATGTTACCGACTTTTGTTACAGTTGTTGGGATATGTTGAAATATATATTGTATTTGTTTGTAGCATATGGTGGATAATTACAAGTGTCAATTTGGCGACGATCTGTTTGAGGGCCTCACTAAACAACATGATGTAGAGATAACAGTGGCGGATCCATAATTTTGACAATTGTGATTGTAATTTGTTTGGCCAAAACAATAAGAAATCAGGCGGTAATCAATGTCAATCTTCTTAGCTGATATTATATTGTGGTTTGAGTCACGACGCTGGTAAATTTTGCGTGCCAAAGACGAACATTTTGGCAATTTCTATCGATGTTTAGGAAATTTTGTTTTGAAAAAGCGCAGCCAAGACGCAACCCCTCCTCCCTCCACCCGTGAACATTGGATCATCCACTGGATAAGCTTACTAGCTTGTAATCATCGGATTCTAGGTGTTTTACTTATAATAGAGTGCAAATTACATTACATATATATTTGCTTAAAGCAACTTCCGCAATAAATGGGGGACACTGGTAGGCGATTATAAAATAACAACCGCCAAATGTATAATTACATAGTAATAGTATGAAAGTAATAGCCGCATGTGCTTCTTTCCCACCACCATGTGCTAAATTAGTGGTTGTAATTTTATAATCATTTATTAAAAGTGACATGTCAAGTATCACTTGCAATACAGTACACGTTGATTTTTCAACCATTGATATTTTATTTGTTTTACAATCACTAGCTCATATGTATCTCAGTAAGCGTCAGCGACTATATTGCTGTTTTGTCGACTATACAAAAAATATCGCAATGAATCCCATGGGAGGTCTTTTCAGAATCCAAGATGACAACTGCTCATTATGCACTCTTGAGTTGAAATCAGCAAAGAATCAAAACTATTATACATCAGACGATATTTCTGCTGACTAAGCCCATATTTTGGTATGCTAATACCTATAATGGAAGTATAGTCCAGCTCCCAGTGTATTTTATTCAGATTTATTTTGCAATGGTTAACAAGTTTATTATGTAAATGCCGAACGCTCATCAAGTATTATATAGGTCTATGTAAAAAATAACACAACATCAAACTATCCCACACTCAGAGCTATGTGAGATATCTGTACGCCTACCCAGCGAATCCACTGAAGCCATTAATACCGCGGAGGGTTTTAGGGTAATCTAATGGCGGCCTCTCAATACACTCTACCTTGAAATCGCTCTCTAAGTATTTGACATCAAATTATATATTTGGCATGCAAATCAATCATTTTTCGTCAAAGAGTCTAATTTATGCACACTGATTTAAGTAATACTGAAAACTAATTTAACTTGGTACATTAACAGTCTGTCTCTATTTACAGTCTAAATCCGGAGAAAGTAATTATGCATGTAATGATGTTTATATGTCGACCACATGTCAGGAGCAAACTTTATGTGTCTGTACTAATACGAGAGCTTCATTGAGCTGTCTAAATTGAACATCATTAACCTGAACGTGTGTGGTCTTAGATCTAAGCTAAAACTATTGGACTTTGAAGAATTTATTCAAAAATCTAAACTGATATTTCTAACTGAAACAAAACTAGATGAACTAGATGATATTGATGTTCCAAATTACAAGATATTTACAAATAACAGGACAATTAAAAAACGAGCATCTGGTGGTGTTGCTATTCTCGTTCACAATTCCCTATCTGACTATGTAACTGTTCTTGACACTGATATCAAAAGTACAATATGGATTAGACTGAATAAAAACATCTGTCAAATCCCCATTGTATTTGGTCTAATATACAATCCGCAAGAAAATTCACCATATGCTGACATCTCAATATTTGACCAAATTGAAAACTATATTGTTGATATTATCTCCCTAAATTCAAACGCTGGAATTTGCTTGTTAGGCGATTTTAATGCAAGAACAGGTGTATTATCAGATCGAATGGAAACGACTGACACTAAGTATGAAGATGAAAATGTAATGCTGGATAATGATGATGCCAGTTGTACTACAAGTGAAAGTGGAAGAGTAAGATCAAATTGTGACAAAACTATTAATCAAATGGGTAGACGGTTAATTGATATGTGTCGTAGCCTCAATTTACATATGTTGAATGGTAGATATGGTGCAGATAATGAAATTGGCAAACCAACGTGTAAGAATTCCAGTACTGTGGACTTTGTTATTATTTCGGAAAAACTCAGTGAAATTATATCTGACTTTGATATCTTGGAATTTGATGGTACTTTATCTGATGTTCACTGTCCAGTTTATGCTGCTTTGAAATCAGTACCGCAGATATTGGCACACGATGAATTTAAAAATTCTGAAACAGTTAATATGTGTGAAAACATTAAATACAAGTGGAATGCCAATTTCATTGATGTATATAGAACAAATATAAATAAGTTTAAAAACAACATTGAAGAGACTATACATCAAGCAGAAATAAAAAGCAGCCTGTTAGATGATGATATTAATAATATTGTTAATGTCATTAGTGATGCACTAAAGAAAGCTGCATATAACACGGGTATGGGGAAATCTCTTAAAAAAACGAAATTAAGACGAAGACAACTACCGCACAAACCATGGTATGACGAGTCTTGTGAAACATCTAGAAAAACTATGATAAAATGCAGAAATAACTATAGACGAGAACAAAGTTTGGAAAACTTAAATTTCGCAAGAAAATCCAGCACAAAATATAAAAAAAATAGTGCATGAAGCTTATTCCAAATATAAACAACAATTAATTCACAAATTACGCCAACTGCAGTCTGAAAATCCCAAAGAGTATTGGCAAATAATTAAAGAGGGAAAAACATCAGAAACTCATCATAACATCTCTTTAGATATATTCAAAGAGCATTTTGAGAAACTCGCTCTTGGGAATGAAAGTGGCGATGCATGTGAAACGAACGGTGAGCTCAACAACATACCTCCTAATGAAATAATAAACAGACCTTTTACACCCCAAGAAATTGTGGAAGCTATATCAAAACTAAAAAAACAATAAATCGGGGGGCTCAGATCAAATAATAAACGAATTTCTGAAACATTCACGCCATGAATTTGCTCCTTGCTACACCAGAATATTTAACTTGATCTTAGACTCAGGGCACATGCCTGACGATTGGTGTCAGAGCGTAATTCGGCCTATTTACAAAAACAAAGGTGACCCTAATGATCCCAACAACTACAGGGGCATTTCACTGCTGAGTTGTTTTGGTAAACTGTTCACAAGCTGTTTAAATAGAAGATTAACCATTTTTATTGAAAATAACAATATTGTACAAGCAGAACTAGCAGGTTTTAAATCGGATTTTTCAACTATTGATCACCTATTTGTTCTGAAATCACTAGCTGATCTGTATCTCAGTAAGCGTAAGCGATTGTACTGTTGTTTCGTCGATTATAAGAAAGCATTTGACACTATAAATAGATCAACCTTGTGGTCAAAGATACTAGCCTCTGGAATTTCAGGAAAATTATTTGATATCATAAAAAACATGTATGAAAAAGCCAAATCTAGCGTAGCATTAACAGCAGAAAAACAGTCAGACTTTTTCACCTGTAACATCGGTGTACGACAGGGAGAAAATTTGTCTCCGCTTCTGTTCTCCATATATCTACACGACCTAAAGTCGTTCATATCGCAAAAATGCAACGGATTAAAAGACATAGAAAACTTACAAAAAGAGTATCTTCATGAAGAAATTGTAACATTTTTTAAACTGTATATACTTTTGTACGCTGATGATACAGTAATACTTGCTGAAAATCCAAATGACCTACAAGCATCATTGGATGAAATGAAAAAATATTGTGATACTTTCGACCTGCACATCAATGTAAATAAAACCAGAATTCTAATTTTTTCCAGAGGAAAATTAAGAAAACACCATATTTTTAATTTCGGAGAATTTATACTTGATACTGTAGAGGAGTATAACTACTTAGGATTAGTCTTCAACTACAATGCCAAATTCAAAATAGCAAAATCACATTTATATCAGAAAGGATGCAGAGCGATGTTCGCTCTACTTAAAAAATCCAGAAATCTATCTCTCCCGATGGAGATAATGTTAAAACTTTTTAATGTACTTGTCAAACCGGTAGTGTTGTACGGAGCTGAAGTATGGGGCAGCGAAAAATGTGACATACTTGAAAGACTCCAGCTTAGATTTTTTAAATATGTGTTATCTGTAAATAAGTTCACTTCCTCTATGATGGTTTATGGAGAATTGGGTGCAATTCCCCTAGATGTTGATATTAAATCACGCATGCTAACATTTTGGGCAAGATTATGTACTGGTGAAAAACACAAGATCTCAAATACGATCAACTATTTATTATATATATTAGATGAAAAAAATATATTTAAGTCTGAATGGGTGGAAACTGTTAAGACAACGCTGAACAATTGCGGATTTTCTGGATTATGGTTGAATCAATCATTGCCTTGTTCTATCGAAGTATTCAAACATTCAGTGAAGATAAGATTAAAAGATCAGTTTATTCAAAAATGGCACGAAATTATATCACAAGGAGGAAAATGTACAGTTTATCGTATTATTAAAACATCGTTTGGCTTCGAAAGTTATTTAAATGAATTACCAGACCTACTCAGGAAATATTTCACAAAATTTAGATGTCGAAATCATCGCTTACCCATAGAAGCCGGTGTTCGGTCACAAGTCCTTCGTGATATGCGTATATGCCAGTTTTGTGAAACAGATATTGGTGATGAATTTCATTATTTACTTTGTTGTCCTAATTTTAAAGAAGAACGTAAACATTTTATCAATTCAAAATATTGGGTAAGACCTTCAACCTTCTACCTACATAAACTTTTTAAACAGACTAAGGGTGAAAACCTTAAAAAGCTGGCTATGTTTGTGAAAATAATAATATGTAAATTTTAATATTGCAAAATGTGAATATTGTATATACTATGTCATGTGCCTTCCTGGCAACTCTGTCTTGTCTTCTACTAAAGAGGACCATCAGAATAAATTACTTGTTACTTGTTACTTGTTATGCGGAGGACCGAAGGGTACTTCGCATGGAAATCCGCGTAAAGAGTATAGCCACACAGGCTGCAGCGGACCCTGGATGATCTCTGTAAACTAGTGAATGAATGAATGAGTGAATAAAAGAATGAATGAATGAATGAATCAAAGAATAAATGAATGGATGAATAAATGAAGTCATTCGAAATAAGAGTAGGGCATAGTCCCAACTTCGGGCTTCCTATTGTCGCCATATTGCCATGTTTGTGCAGAAAGCGACGTAAAGCAATATATATACATCCTGAGGATGGTGAGATGACACTGCTTTCCAAACACATGATTCGAAAATATAACCCTGGCGGCCTGAGACCTAGCACGCTACCTCTCGGCACTACGCCGGACGTAGTGTTTTTTGCAGTATTGGATTTCTCATCTGCGAGAAATGACAAATGAGAAAGGACTTACATAATTGGTCCGTGATTGTCAGCAACTTGGAGAGAAAATCAAAATGAAGAAAACCAGACACGTTAAGTGGAATACTTTTTTCTTCGCCACAGTCTACTGGTTTACAGGTAAATGTTGTAGGGGCCTATAAAGCCAATGAGGAAAATATTGCTATCATCATGTATTTCTGGGCATTGAGGGCAATTGTTCACCAGCTTTGGTATGATACTCGCTGAGTGTGTATATAAGAGCTTTAGAGCAAAGCTTCAGCATACATCCGTACAGAAGCTTATCAGAGTAAGCACCCTCCGTATACTTTATTGAATATCGTAAATTTTGTGGATCCTATTTGAGCAGGTGAAATAACGATTTCATGTATTTGACAATAATTGGATTTTTAGAAAAAAAAATTGATGCGGTGGGCCATCGATGTTGATATAAATTCAACAAAAATGTCGCTTTTCATGTGATATCTCGTGAACAGTCATCTTTTTGACATTAGGTACACACCAGATTGATTTTAATTCCCACATGTCTTTTTAAAGTGGTACAACAGCTATTCGGCTGGTTTCACAAAATAAATGATAAAAATTATGATTTATCCCGGTGAGCTTCACTTGCTATCGTGACATAAAGCAATCTTGGTCAGGATATCGAAAGTCGCGATAGCAAATAGACGAAAATTTATGACAAAAACTGAATAAGTATTATATAAAAACAAAGAGTAAACATTGTCGAAATACATAGGGAAAAAAACTTATTTAAAAATGTTCTATCGTAAAAAAAAGACAGTAACAGTAGTTTTCTAAATTTGTCATTTGTCACAATATCACATTTAGTACTTTAAAAACGGGCATTCACATTAACCTAGTAAATCAAACGACACCTTATCATTTTAGTTTCATAGCATTTGGGCGATTTTATGAGAACATCATGCTCATTTTAAATTCATACAATTGAAGAAATAACCAGAGACATTTGTTTGTTTGCTCTCGTGACATCTACTTGCTTGCTATTGTGACATAATTGTGAATATTGTGCTATTGGGACTTAAAATTTAGGACGGAATGGATCAAGTCCTTCACCATGAAATACTTGACATGGAATTAAATGTTCTGAACTAAACCTCCTGGTACATTTTTTCTGCTGATTCTATAGTTGGGCAGCATGGCTGCATCAAATAATTATCTCACCCACAGTGGCCATTTTGAAATTGTGATATCGTGACAAGATCGGACAAAACGTTAATTTGACCACTAGAGTGCCCTACTTTAAGATTATTTTTTTAGCGTTTAAATTATCATCAGACACCTGAAAATTTAAGATAAAAAGCTTTCCAATAGGGTTCAAGCTCTGCACGTGACACCCAAATTTGTCATTGCTGTCGTGACTCATTTAGGACGGAAACGGTCACGATAACATTATTTTTTTCAATGTAAATACTATTTTTGTATGAAATCCATTTTTTTGGTAATATTATACTTTTTAAGTATAAAAACCTATTGCAATCCCTATGATGGTGACGTTCGTGTCTGTCACGTGTCATACCTTCCCAATAGTAAACAAATAGGAAGACAGGATAGTGTAATTAGTGTTCCTGTAATTCAACTGCCTATTTCTTATACAAAAAATAATGCTATTGTAAACATTTTTTGAAATCGACCATTAATAGAATATCTGAGCAAACAATAGAAGACTTTTAGCATAGTTAAATATGCGAAAACTGTGAATCACTGGTCGTCATATGCGATTGTTGAAGGCATATTAGAAAAAAGGACCCCGTGCTAGAATGAGTATCACGCATGGCATCATAGAAAGAACATTCTTAGAAAGAACATCTACAGAGGGTGGTGGTGAGGCAGGTGGCAAAATTCCAGGCTCTGTCCATAGTTGTTGAACAATATATATAGTTATGTGACGTGACCGAGGCAAATAATTCAGGGTAGACAATATTTGAGATAGCGAATGAATCTTTGACGTTGGTCCATTGTCTATGACGCTGACCCAACATTCAGACAACATTTTTTTTGTTTATTCACATTTGGAACATAGTAGCGATGAGAAAAACAAGGATTGCATTTTTTTCTAACTCTTAAATCTATGAAAATTGGCCGCAATGTTTCCGATATATTATCTATTTCACCATAACTTTTGAACACAAAAACATGTATAATATATCGATTTGTATAGTTTTTAAGGCAAGAAAACTGATAGCACCATTATATTTTAGAAATAAACAGTTTAAACTAGATTGTTCTCGATTTTACCCAACAAAATATAAAACCATAGCATAAGATATCTGCTACGTGTCCTAGAGGTTGTGTGCTAGGCCTTGAACGGGATTTGGGATAATGTGTTGAGGGCAGTGCCATCTGATACATCTCACCTTGCTCAGGAGGTTATCCCGCTATAGGGGGTGGGGCACTTTGAATATACAAATTTTGCCGGAAATAACTAAGCCTTCCTATACATTTTCTGACGTAAACATACCATCTAATAGGCCTATACAGATTTGGACAATAATACACCCTTTCTCAATAGATACAATGCTCGGGATAGCCTAACAGTTTTAACAAACAATCTTTCACTGTCTAAAAACACGAAAACCCTGCTTTTTGCACAGGACAGTCATCTAGGCCTAATGTTAAAGACACAAACCAGCCTTTGAATAAACACATGATACAGCTGGGTTATTTTATTGACCCTTGAATATGCAGTACATCTTGATTTTCATACCCTTAGATACCCAAGATTGTCACCTCTTGAAAATACAGAAATCGGTACAGCACAAAAGTGTCCGAATACCCCAGTCATTCGTTCACTTATTCACCCATTTATTTCACCCCCCCAACCATATATTATCAACAATTTTTTTGAATATCATTCAATTAATTATCATTTTTTTATTATTACATAAAAATTATCTTCAGTGCAAGGAAATCCAAAGGCAGTTACTAAAATTACATTCTGGCACAAAACTTCAGTTTGCAAATAAATGTTTTTTTTTAATAACACTATATAACGATAGTGTATAACTAGTTTAAACAATCTGTGATTCAAACGTCAATATCATATTTTTAAACCTCCACTCAAGTCGTGATCTCAAACATGTCGAACATGAAGTTATATAATTATATTATCAAGAATTCTGCCACAAAAAAACCGTCAAGGTTACGATCCTTTTTTTTAATTATTGTAGTCAAAGAATGTAATATGACAAAACTTATTAAGCTGCTTTGCTTACCACTCCAAAAACATGTAACTTGATTTACTTTAGCATCATATTATATGTGCATAGATTCATGCAATGATTGAATAATCAGAGATTTATAATTACAATCTCATCTGCCTGATTCATCTACTTAATTTATCTGATATAACAACACCAGGCAGAATTTTTAATATATTGTTGATTATATTTTCGGAACTATCTTTTCTCTAAATATATATCGAAAAAGAAGATAATTAAAAACAGAGTATGTTTAGAGTGTTTCTGAGAGTGGTTTTCCGGCTCAATTCTTCGTACGTACGTACGTACTTTGGGTTCACGTTTCACACATGTGTTGCCATCACATAATTTAACTACATCTCTATATCTATCTTGTATTATTTGTTAGTGTAATATCGAGGTATCATTGAATTAAATGTACTGATAACAGTTTTCATACGGTTATTGACATAACGTATATCACATAATTATATGTTAAAATATAAATTTAACCCTTCAACCGCTGGTGCCGCATATATTCGGGTTTTCATTTTTCATTATCACATTAAGTACCACATTTTAAACATGTTGAAGAAAAAATGTGACATCAATCAGCAATATTTGATAACAGTTGACCTCCATTTTGTCAAATCTGAATAATTTTCACTCGCTTGAAGTTGTGGATCGCGTCAACTTCAGGTGGGTGAAAATTCAGATTGAATAATTTGGCGGTACAAGGGTTAAGGATAATGACTTTACACAATCATGATCATAGCTATAACAGCTCTTTAAAAACTAACGATTAGATACAATTTTTATTTTATTTCAGATTAATTTTCTTTCATTTCAGATTTACCCATTTAATTCTCATTCAAATTGCATAATGTACCGTACATTTATTAATTATGAATAATATTCTGCAATAAATTAATATGATTTATCGTAGTCAGGTAGTAGGGCAATAACTCTAACGCTAAATAACTCAAGGCCAGACCTATACACGGTTAAGGTCATCTAACCTCAAACTCACTAAAATGTTGAGTAAACTTGTCAGACATACGTGGCGCAAGGATACATTAGGCCTGCTTCTAACTTACATTCCAGGAATTTCACAACAGCAATGCAAGATCTAGATGGTACTGCCGCATTTTGCCATCACCATATGACCAATGTTAGTTTCAACTCTACCAGATTGGAAGAGAAATATAGGCCTCTATCGCTGCAAGAATGAACTGAATGCTACAAATGAATAAAATATATTTTGCGGAGGATAGTTTGGACTTGTATGACAACTAAATGCCAGAATTGCGTAATAAGTGTTTTATGTACGATCCGCTATTATTGGACTTTACAATGACCTTAGTTTGTCCTTAGTATGATATTTGTTTGATACTGCAAAGGCCAACCCTGCAGTTCCAACCGATATAAATCTTTATATTCTTTAGCATACCCCTTTTCATTACTGTGTGAAACATTACTTTTTGCATTAAATTGTGCAAGTGCTTGAGGACGGGTGTGGAAAAACAAACATAAACAGTATGTTATGACCTTGTTGTTGACCTTTTGCAAATAATCTGTATATAGCACCGAGTTATTAATACCTATAAGCATATGTCGACCTGTGTAAATATCTGAATATGACAAATAGTTCAGTTATTCTTCCACTCTTCGAATTTATTATGTTACATGACATCATTTAGCATTTTTGGCCTCCAGAGGTGTTAGTTGCGCAGTTGACGTCTTGCAATTAAGAATTATGCGCAGAATATACAAGATTGGAATTAATTTATTAAGATTGTCTTTGATTTGACATTGAAATGGCATTATAAAGCCCCCATCGTGAAGGGGACCGTCAGTGTATCTGAACAATAACATCCTCTTGATCGTATAACATCCTCTTGATCATATTCAAACCTATCATGCAGTTTATTATGTGTATGGGTGATGTGTAGGCTTACTACACACGTATAATAAATAGATGTACCGGTATGTAATTTACTTGGTAATATATATAATAAAGTTCATCGTAGCATTTTAGGCATGATAATGATGTCGAATGAATGAATGAATGAACGAAATGAAAATTTCTATAACGCCTAACTCCTCGGAGGGCCGAGCTCAGAGGCGCAATCCATCCTTATCAAATTCTAAAGAAGAGTCGAGGGAAATAAGCATGGTCGTCATCAGGGAGTCGGGACGCAGAGGAGCTAGGGCGGAAAAGCCAGATCGAAGAAATGCGTTTTTAACAGTTTTCTGAAAGAGGAAATATTTTTAGCTACACGAAGGTTTGCAGGCAGTAAATTCCAGAGAGTAGGACCAGAAACAGAAAAGGCACGCGCACCGAACTTAGTTCTGATACGTGGTACTTTGAGCTTATTTGTGTTGTTTGATCGCAGATGTTTTACGGAGTCTGCAGAAAAAAGAAGGCTAGATGAATAAGATGGCTGACCATCATTGAGACAACGAAATACAAAAGTACATATTTTGAATTGTATTCTAAACTTGATTGGAAGCCAATGTAATGATTTTAATAGAGGAATAGGACGACTGAAACGAGGAGCCTTTGTCACAACCCTTGCTAAACAGTTCTGAACACGCTGTAATTTATGTAGATTTACAGTAGTCCAGTTTGCTTGTCACCAGTGCCACTGCAATTTGTTTTGCTAAAGCTAGAGGTAGACTTTTTCTGACGCGTTTAAGATCTCTAATGTGATAAAAACAGGAGCTGGACACCTGTGCAATGTGCTGACGAAAATTCAAACCACTTGGGGAATCTGCTGGATTCATCTCATTGTCCAGCACCGCAAGGGGGAAAAAGTTAATACATTTCTCCCTCTGCGATTTCGAGCCAATAAGAAGAAACTCAGTCTTGCTAGGATTGAGTTTTAGTTTGGATTGAGCCATCCAAGCAGATACCCCGGTAATACAGCTCTGAAGCATTTTTAATGACTCAGTAGCTGTGTCACCTGTTAAGGAGATGTAAATTTGTGTGTCATCGGCGTATAAGTGATGACTCAATCCATAACTTGAAATAAAGGTGCTTAGAGGAGCGGTGTACAAACTGAAAAGCAGAGGGCCAAGTACAGAACCCTGCGGCACTCCATGCTCAAGCAAACTAGGGTCAGAAAAAAATTTGTCAATTTTAATTTTTTGATGCCTGCCAGAAAGGTAGGATTTAAACCAAGCCAAAGCCATTCCAGAGACACCATACCACTCAGCTAGTCTATTTGTTAGAGTGTTGTGGTCGATAGTATCGAACGCCGCAGACAAATCAAGTAAAGTCAAAGCTGTGACATGGCCCTTGTCAAGAGAAACTGAGATGTCATTGTGAACTCTTAACAGGGCTGTCTCAGTGGTAGTGATGGTAGGATATGTTTTATTGTAGTTCCTGATAAAGAATATTATGGTTTGTTGCTCAAAATAAATATAACATCAGTGATTTCATGGCAGCCATTTTCAATTTCAAGTTTTACAAAAAATTCACAAAGATTAGAGCTCCACATCCGCCCAGATATCACCATGGGGGGGGGGGGGGGGGTTGACTAATCATGCATAATCAAAACAGAAAAAAACTATCAGCCAAAACAATGTTAGCCGCAGTTTCACCACATGTGATATCCGGTTGTTTTTGCTTATATTTGCATAAACATTGACTTTACAATATATGTTTTTCTAAAAACAAACGAAAGAATTGACTTTCTGATACCTGAAAACATAAGAATAGACATCTTATTTATGTCTCTAGCGTATATAGTTGCAAAATTATTCGTAAATATTTTTCTTTTTATATACGTTGGCGGACATCTTGGATTTCGTCATTTTGGACATTTTCTCGACCTATAAAAAATGCAATCCCTTTTTTTCTTGATCTTCATGATATTTTTAGTCAGAATCAAGTGAAAAATCAATTTTAACAGAGAAAATGTACGGAAGTGCTATATGTGACATATGAGCCTACACTAATATGCTCATTTCACGGACAGCGCACGCGATGTGTCAGGACATTGTCTGCGGCTTAACCATTAGCTGACGTGTAACCTTCACAACGCTTAATTCTCTTTGTATAAACCATAGGGACCAAAAGCTTTTTTCAATTTTAAATCATCATAAATGTCTTTAGTCAGCTCTTTCTGATTCATTTCAATACCTAAGTTATGGGTCTACGGTCATTATAAATACACTGGTAGTATTTGCGAGGTTTTAATTTTCGCGAATTTCGCGAAGCGAACAAATTCGCGGATTTAAGAATCTCGCGAAACTTATTATAATAGCGCTAAAGGTGACATTTCAGAGATAAATGACTGGTAGACCTAGTCAGGGCTACGGCAGAAATAAATATTTTAATATTGAAAATTCGCGAATTCTAGACATCGCGAAAAGTTCTAAAATCACAAATTCGCGAAAATTGTAGCACACGAAAATTACCATATATATTTTAATTCTTCTCAGAGCCGGAATCGACTTTAGACGTCAGAATTTGACATCTACATTGATCAGATTCTGACGTCTAAGTAGATCCCCGCGTTGCAAGGGTTAGCGGGAACTACAATTTATTGTTAGCATGCGTATGATAATTGTATATGATAACTTATGCTAGTTTAACCGCAATAATGCCATTTGTATTCTGTTGACTCCATACGTGTCTGTCAAGTTAACCATCTGGACTTTAATTCATGGAGTATTCGAGAATGAAGATTACATGTTTTATGCCATTATAACTTCTGTACAATAAATCACGAAAGTCATTTGATGAAGGGCGGGGGCCCTAAGGTAGTGGTTAGCACCGCTGCCTTTCACGCCAGAGTTCGGGGTTCGGTTCCCGATCTCGGCGGTTTGAAAGAAACAAAAAATGTTTCTTCCCCATCCACGTGTGAAAGTCAGTATTGTGGGGAGCCCCCGTGACCGAGAGGTAGCGTGCTTGGCCTCAGACCGCCAGGGCTCGAATTTCTAATCCTGTGTCTGGAGGACAGTGACATCTCAATCATCTCACCATCCTCAGGAGGTTCTCCTGGCCCAGTTTAGCCTATATGTGCACAAAGGTGGCCTAAAGCCCGATTCATATCATTTCATTTCATTTGATGAAATGTTGGATTTTGAGCTCTTAACAGAGGATAAAACACGCTAAACACATTGGTTTCATGTACCTTGTAAGCTTTTGCCTTAACCCCTTCATCGCTGAGCGCTACTATAGTCGTTTTAACCCTTTCAAGCCTGAATTTACCAGAGTCATCTTCATAAACTACAAGCCGCGAATTGCTGTCGCAATTCTCGACTTGTAGTGGATGAAGATGATTTGATGTGGTTTAAAAAATAAAGAAAATTACCATTTATTGGTAAACAAGTTTCACGGAAATTTTCGTTCTAAAACCATTTGATTATAGGAAAATTAGGTCTATTTTCAGGGATGTAAAATGATGCTTTAAGGGTTTAAGGGCTTAAAGGGTTAATAAAATAATAAAGCTTATATTTCTTTCCATCACTTGTCACTGGGGTAGGCTACCAGCTACATGTGGTGTCGACAAAAACAAATGCATATTGCTCAGGCCGACCCTTGAATCCAGTTAAATATAAAAGTGTCATCATTATTTAGGTCCTTATATAAACTTATGTGCTCTCAAAGGATACCATTTGTCGCGTTCAAGTAGTTGAGATGATTCTTTTCATTAACAACCACCATTACAACAACATCAAGGCAACATAATAGACCGAGTTTGTCATCGTGGTTGTGCATATACAGTGCCCCAAACTGCTCAAAGGGAGTCCATGGAGTATACAGTGCTGCCTATGGTAATGTGCACTGAAGAACCCTTGGAGTCACTAGAAATAAGAGTAGGGCATAGTACTGGCTTCGGGGTTCGTTCTGTTGCGATATTGCCGCTCACTCACTCACTCACTCACTCACTCACTCACTCACTCACTCACTCACTCACTCACTCACTCACTCACTCACTCACTCACTCACTCACTCACTCACTCACTCACTCACTCACTCAATCACTCACTCACTCACTCACTCACTCACTCACTCACTCACTCACTCACTCACTCACTCACTCACTCACTCACTCACTCACTCACTCACTCACTCACTCACTCACTCACTCACTCACTCACTCACTCACTCACTCACTCACTCACTCGCTCACTCGCTCGCTCACTCGCTCACTCACTCACTCACTCACTCACTCACTCACTCACTCACTCACTCACTCACTCACTCACTCACTCACTCACTCACTCACTCACTCACTCGTTCACTCACTCACTCACTCACTCACTCACTCACTCACTCACTCACTCACTCACTCACTCACTCACTCACTCACTCACTCACTCACTCACTCACTCACTCACTCACTCACTCACTCACTCACTCACTCACTCACTCACTCACTCACTCACTCACTCACTCACTCACTCACTCACTCACTCACTCACTCACTCACTCACTCACTCACTCACTCACTCACTCACTCACTCACTCACTCACTCACTCACTCACTCACTCACTCACTCACTCACTCACTCACTCACTCACTCACTCGCTCGCTCACTCGCTCACTCACTCACTCACTCACTCACTCACTCACTCACTCACTCGTTCACTCACTCACTCACTCACTCACTCACTCACTCACTCACTCACTCACTCACTCACTCACTCACTCACTCACTCACTCACTCACTCACTCACTCACTCACTCACTCACTCACTCACTCACTCACTCACTCACTCACTCACTCACTCACTCACTCACTCACTCACTCACTCACTCACTCACTCACTCACTCACTCACTCACTCACTCACTCACTCACTCACTCACTCACTCACTCACTCACTCACTCACTCACTCACTCACTCACTCACTCACTCACTCACTCACTCACTCACTCACTCACTCACTCACTCACTCACTCACTCACTCACTCACTCACTCACTCACTCACTCACTCACTCACTCACTCACTCACTCACTCACTCACTCACTCACTCACTCACTCACTCACTCACTCTGTCCAAGATCATCTAAGATCCGGCCCACAAATGGATTTTCTATTAAATTAAAATAGAGAGTAAATTATGGCATAAACGAAACGTTAAACCATCATGTAATCTGTTCGTCCTATATGTGAAGTGACTAGGAACAGTGTAATTACCAGCCGACAATTTCAATTTCTGTCACCAGGTTGTTTTTGCTGATTTTCTTCAACCCTTTAAGCCCTCACGATGCCTTAAAGCATCATTTTACATCCCTGAAGACAGACTTGATTTTCCTACAAATAGGGGTTTTAGAATAAATTTTCCATGAAACTGTTTTACCAATACATGGCAATTTTTATCATTTCTCACCCCCATCAAGTCATCTTCATTCACTACAAGTCGAGAATTGCGGCAGCAATTCGCGGCTTGTAGTGGATGAAGATGACAATAGTAAATTCAGGATTGAAAGGGTTAAAGGATTTTTAACCCTACCACCGGTTATCACGACAAGAATCGCTGTTAATTCCGTTTTTGAGCCGATTAAATCACAGTTGATGGGAATGAAATCAATGTTTAAACATCAAGATTGACAAATGTTTAGTCTCTAATGCAAAACAATATAGATAATTTTCATCCACTTAAAGTTGGAGTTGCGGGGACTGGGTGTAAATTTAAATAAGCTGATTTTGTAGGTAAGGGGTTGACTGATATATGTATTCCTGTAAAATGTGGCGAATCTGCACAATGTAAAAATATACATTTATTCCGACCAATAAAACTTTTTCTCTGGATATTTGCTTTGTGCAGAAACGTCACAAGGCATTTAATTCAAATTGTGGTCGGCTAAAACAATTTGATCTAAGTTTATTTAAAAAAAACTGCACCTTGGAAATGTGAAATGGTTTTATAGAAGGCCTATAGATATATGAATGTGTATATAATTATAATTGTAGTAATAGTTAGTCTATACTAATTAGTATACTCATTACAATGCAATATATACATATATACCAGACAATATGATCAACTCCGCTATAACAAAAAACATTGTTTTTATATTCAAGCGACCTGATATCGTTGTTGACAACATTTTCTATTCTCTGTGTCTGAAATGTGTCGGGACAAATACAATGATCTGATGGTATTTTTAGTTTAGGCGATAAATATATTGATAGAACATGTTTATAAAAAATCAAATGTGAAAGACGTGACATTAATTACAAAAGTGTGATGTAAGTTGTCTAAGTAATCCCCAGTAACGCGAAATGTGTGTTGGTGCTACTAGTGGTAGAAGGAAGGACAGACGGACATGCTGACAATAAGAAGGTCAGATTATTGTTTAATTTCTAACTATCTGTGTCATTGTCAATATTTTTGTGGATAAAACTGGATCAATATTAAAATAATAAAAAGCGGATGAAAATAAATATTTAAAAAATAAAAAATAAAAATGAATGAAAAAAATATAAAAATAAATAAATAAATACATGATAAATAGATACATAATAAAAAAAATAATAAATAGATAATTAAATAATTGAAAAAAGATAAAAAAAAATATATATATATATATAAATAAACGAGTGAATGAATGAATGAATAAATGAATGAATGAATGAATAAACGAGCGAATGAACGAATGAACGAATGCACGAATGAACAAGTCAATGGATAAATAAATAAATGAATGAATGAATGAATGAATAAATGAATGAATGAATGAATGAATGAATGAATGAATGAATGAATGAATAAAAAAATGAATGAATGAATGAATGAATGAATAAATAAACGAACGATGGAACAAACGACCGAAAAACGAACGAACAAACAACCGAACGAACGAACGAGCGAACAAACGAGCGAGCGAATAAGCGAACGAACGAACGAACGAACGAACGAACGAACGAACGAACGAACGAACGAACGAACGAACGAACGAACGAACGAACGAACGAACAAACAAACAAACAAACAAACAAACAAACAAACAAACACAGATAAATAAATAGAAAATAAATTAATTAATGAATAAATAAAAAAGTAAATTAAATAAATAATTAATTAATAAACAAATGAATGAATGAATGAGTTAATCAACGAATCAATGTGATAACGAATAAATAAATGAATGGGGCCAGTTGAGCTAGAATGAAATTCGGCTGGCTCTTTCGTGGGGAAACAATGGGAAAACCGACATTGAACCGAAATTGTTTACTTTTGCAGTCTAGTATTCCCCAATGTACATATACAAGTGGATGTGATAATAAAACACCTAAATAAAGTCCAGCAATAGTAAGCGTAATTGTTACTTCACTGTGTAACTTCAATTGTCTAATAACTATTTAGCATATTTTGTGAAACACAGTGACGTTACCAGATACCGTTTTGAATGGGAACTCGGTGAAAACAAAGTAATATAACACCCCTCCCCCATACTTTATTGTATTAGCTAGCTCGGCGACAACAGTCGAGGTCAAGGCTATTGATTTTCACTGATAACCGATTTCTTGTCATCCGCAACGTTAAAGAATAATTCATCATTAATGCCTATTAAATATGTTTATACCAAATCCATATATTGTCAAATATGTCGGATATTGACGAGTCAAGATGATAACATAACCTGATAATCATAGTGACATACCTGCATGGTTGAATGTTATATCCTCAAGCTTCCATGAACCAACAACAATTTTGACGGCTGACCTTGATAAAGAAGACAGTGACTACGCTGCTGAGAAGGTTTGTGTGATTTTATACAGAACTTGTAGGCCTAAATGCACCACTGACTCTGTCTGATTCAGCTAAGTGAGACTGGAAACTTGGCTGGTGGTTTTGTATTTGATTGATCACATAATGACATTTTAACCATTTCACCACTACTCACGACTGTAGTCTGATAATCTGTTTTGTTTGCCATTTATATGGGGACGAAAATCTTGTTTAAACATCAAGACTTTCAAATTTTCGGTCACAAATTAAACAAAAATGGGTAATTTTCATCCACCTGAAGTTGTGGGATGCCGATACACAAATTTAAGTTAAGTTAAGGTTAAAATTTAAATTATTTAATTTGGCGTTTAAAGGGTTAAACCACATATGTTCATGAATAACATTAACCATCAATCAGTTTACCATTAGAACGCCAAGCCATTCAAATTAATGTGTCTGTCAATTGAAGTTGTGTTTCGTTACCGCGATCCACAACTTGGTGGGTTGGTCGTTATGCTTCACTGAATTAAAATATTTAAGTTACAAGGATACAAGGATACAACAGTTTTATCAGCCCTGGCCTAATAAAGGCATGGGGCACGAGCAAAATTACAATTGAACAACAGTCAAACAAGTTAATGAAACTAATATTAAATTAATGAATACAAGTCAAACAGTTGAATTATCAATAGGTGTAGTATCTTAATATACATAATAATTATAAAGCCATATTTAAATAACGCATTACATGGTAAATGCCTTTGACAACACAATGTCGCTTCACCTCAGTATTGCGCACGCTGGCTGCAGACCGAGATCTGGGCACAATACTGTCACACACTAGCACTGTAAGGTATACTTTTCATATATGCAAATACAATAAATAAAATATACATAATAAATATTTTAAATAGCAACCTAATGTCAATCATAAACTGATGACTACAAGTAAGACAGATTAATCATCAATAGGTATATAGTATTTAATTATACATGGCAATTATAAATCCATATTTACATAACGCATTACATCTGTTAAATGCTTGTGACAGCATTGTGTCGCTTCACTTCAATACTGCGCACGCTGGCTGCAGACCGAGGTCTGGACACAATGCTGTCACAAGTAGCGTTGCAAGGTATACTATTCAAATATGCAAATAAATCAACTATACATATTAAATCTTGTAAATGCAAAACGAATATAACGAACTAATTTTAAATTAATAGCAATTGCATCACTGGACGTAATACTTTCAAATTTGTGTATATATGTTAGGTCTATTTTCTGAGGTCTGATATGTTTGGACATTCATTGTAAGAGAAATGTAATTCATCACCCGGTTTCTCCATGCTACATTTATCACAATTTCGAGTAAATCTTGGGCGGCCACTATAACGTCCAACTTCTATTAGCAGTTTACATTTAACAGTTCTACATTTAGACAATCATTTTCTATTATATGGTGACAATGTGATACAATACAAAATTCCGCTTAAAAATCCTGTATAACACACATTCATATGAATTATTAACAAATATATTGCATTATTGTACATATTGATCTTGAAGCGAATTTTAACATCGGGGACTATGGGAATATTTTCTGGAAGCATTAGTGATAACCATAGTAAACTATGACCAGTATGGTGTGATATAATCTTGATTTCTGATAACCATGGGGGTGTATAGGGCCTACACACCATGTGAATTATATAGGTAAATAACGTTAAACATAATATGAGATAACTTATTTTCATTTTGACATAATAGTTTTGACAAATACGATATCATCCTACATTTTATTAAAATTGATAGAAGTATCTGCCTGTTTCCCCAAATACCATGCACGTCGGTGTTGATTGCTTTAAACCAAGAGTGTGTTTTAAATATTTCAGGTGTATTTTTGCAATCATCGTTATATTTTCAAATCCACCAAATGTCACATCCATATAACAAAATAGGCATTAACAAATAATTCGAGCTGCAAATCAATGGGCAAATGCAACTGTATACTTCTTCGTAAGAGTGCAAACAAAGCTTTTTGTGATTGGTCGATCACATGTTTCTTGTGTTTGTCAAATAAGCCGTTATAATTTAGAATAACACCCAGGTACTTTAGGCTATCTACAACAATAATAACATGACCATCATATTTAAATATATGTTTATCTTTCCATTTAGATTTTCCAAATATAACAATTTTAGTTTTCTCTACATTTATATCTAGCTTCCATGTATTACAATACAAATATAAACATTTCGATTCGGACGTCTAAAATACGATCCCAGCACGGAAAAAAATAAAAATGTGTAACGGCCGTAGACCCATAACCAGGTCCGGGTCCAGCCGTTTTTAAATGGCCGCCTATTTGAAAACCACCGTGCGTTAATAAGCACTCGCAACGCACTTCCGGCGAGTGTTTATAAACACCCAGGCATTTATGAACGGTCGGCCAATATGACTGGCTAACTGTACATTTTATTCCATAAAATCAGCTATATTCTCTTATTTATACCAGATTTGGTACAATGTATAAATTCACACAACACATCACAACTTAGTAATGAACATGAGAAACAGAATCTGTGAAATACGATGCTTTAATTGGTAAAAATCGCGAAAAATAGATTTTCTGACCACTTACCCCCACCTCCTTAAAGTTTACTTGCTAAAAAAAGGTATACGCTGGGGGTACACTGTGCTAATACCATGAGGTGGTGGATATAGTGATGGTCAAATTGTATGCGGCATTTGTATAAATGTGGCATCTTTTTTGTACACACGATTTAATGCACAAAACAGAGATACAATCCATGAGCTCAGTCATTTATCCCACTTCCTAGGTGAGTTCTGCAGAAATTTACCACACAAAAGCGACCAAAATGTAGATTATTATATAGGTAACTAAACTTCGTCTTCATATTACAAATTTATATGAAGTTATGCACTGTAATTCATAATTTTATGGGGCTCGTCACTTTGCTATTATGCCGTGAAAAGCCAAAGGCAGTATCTGCTCACTTAACAAGTGAGCAGATACTGGCTTTTGGCTTTGCACGGCAGTATACAGCACACTTCCGGCGACCGCTTATAAACGCCCGGGTGTTTATAAACACTCGCCGGAAGTGCGCTGGGAGTGCTTCTAAACGCACGATGGTTTTTAATTGGGCGGCCATTAAAAAACGGCTGGATAACATAGGTATTCAAATGAAGCGGTATGAGCTAACTACAAGGACATGCATGAGGATTTTTAAAAAATCTTCATAGTTTATACAAAGTATTTCGGCGTTGTATGGGTAAACATGTAGGTCCCTACATATATATCACAATCATCGTGAATTGTGCCATGCACGATCAATCATCATTCATCATCTTTGATTCTTACCTACCCGGCAGGCACTAAACATTTGCATAACATTTACACAACGTAGGCCCAACGTCTTCGACGTTGGTCCAACATTGTGTAAATGTTATACAAATGTTTTGTGCTTGCTGGGTAGCAAACACTACATCTGCACATGGCTGGATTAACACGCTAAGCGCGACTAAAGTCGTTTTTAATCTGTTTTATTTGCCGTTTAACCCTTTAGGTCCCCACGATGCATTAAAGCATCATTTTACATCCCTGAAAACAAACTAAATTTTCATAAAACTAAGTGTTTTAAATGGATATTGCCATGAAACTGGTTTACCAATACATGACATTTTTCTTTAATTTTTCACTCACATCAAGTCATCTTTATCCACTACAAGTCGAGAATTGCGACAGCAATTC
>OZ024907.1:91520699-91530699 GCA_964017125.1 Flabesymbios commensalis
TTCAAGCCTGAATTTACCATTGTCATCTTCATCCACTACAAGCCGCGAATTGCTGTCGCAATTCTCGACTTGTAGATGATTGAAGATGATTTAATGATGATGTGGTTTAACAATTATAGAAAATTGCCATGTATTGGAGAAGCAATTTCATGGAAATTTTCATTGTAAAACCCTTAGTTGTAGGAATAATAAGTCTGTTTTTAGGGATGTAAAATGATGCTTTAATGCATCGTGAGACTTAAAGGGTTAAATCACAGTTATTGGGAACGAAATGTGTGTTAAAACATCAAGATTTTCAAATGTTGAATCTATTATCTGTAATATGGACAGGCCCACACACAAGTGCCATTTTAGACTCATACACCATATTTTATGTGAAAAAGAAAATCCAAGCATAACATGTATAATAATCCAATAGCATGAACAAAACAATCTGAGTACACACCACATCACTTCAAGTTTAACAAATAATAAACCCAATCACATTAGTTTAATAACAATGCAAATAACTAGACTTGATATGTCGACTTTCAGCCCATGGTCTATCAGGATACTCACCGGCACTCATGTTGCATTTGCCACATGTTAAGTCAGTCTGATATAATTAACCCTTTCAGCGCGAGGAACGTCATTATACATCAGATTCTGACGTCTAAAAACGGTCACCGCACTCAAAGAATTGAAAAATGTTAAAGGCTGCCGACCCATAACATAGGTATTCAAGTAAAGCGGAAAGACCTGGCTAAGACATCTATGATAATTTCAATTAAAAAAAGCTCATTTGGTCTCCATGGTTTATATACTAATATATCAGCGTTGTATGGGTTAACCCTTTAAAGCGCTGAATTAATTTATAAAAAACAGCACAACCAAAGGTTTTTTTTCAATTTAAAATCATCATAAATGTCTTAGTTAGCTATTTCTGATTCGTTTGAATACCTGTACGTTATGGGTCTACGATCATTATAAATATTTTCACTCTTGCAGTGCGGGGATCGACTTCAGACGTCAGAATCTGACGTCTACAGACGTCAGATTCTGATGACTAAAGTCTGTAGACGTCAGATTCTGACGTCTAAAGTCGATCCCCGCGCTGTAAGGGTTAACACACAGAACGGACCATTGAGAACACTGTTCTTTCAAATATACTGCCAAGACATGAATCTTGGTTTTACTTTTCATCTTTTTTTATTTTCCGTTCTGCTCAAATGAAAGTATATTCCTTCTTCTGTACACTTTCTGCTTCTATCACTGTATAACCACCATCACGGTGGCACGTCTGGTGGAGTGTATAGTATTTTACTTTTGGCTTTAAAATTTACCTTTGACCTTGCAAATAACCTTGAATCACCAAACTAGTACAAGAAATAGAGCATCCATGCAAAATAAAAATAAAAAGATGTATTATTCTTGTTGCCAATTGTATTTGTTAAAAATCACATTTTCTCATCTATGACCATGAAATTGACCCTTTTACATTGAAGATGGCATTGAATCATTAAATTATCACAGGAAATGAGGTCTCCTGTAAAAAACACATCAAAAAGAGGTATTATTGTTACTCCTAGCTTTATTTGTTCACAAATAATATATACAAAATGTGCTCCACTAATGGAGTGGCGGCCATCTTGGATTTATGCAAATTGGGTATCGTTCCACCAATTGTATGTTAGGGAATTTTTCATATGTTGTTCTATTGATGATTCCGAACTGTTTGATAAAAAAATAAAAACTATTGCAAATTGTGGTGGGTTTGGGTGTTTTTGGCTGTAAAATGACTGGACTACAAATGGAGTGATTAACACTAACGTCTGTCATGCCTTAAAGCCCTGGTACCTGATATTGCGGCTGAAATAGAACCTGTATCCGACCAAAATTACTCTCCAGTTTGTATGCGACAATTTATTCTCGCACTAATCTGGGATTAAATGTCTGTGACTGGGGGGGGGGGGGAAGGTTGGTCGCAGTTCAGATTATGTGAATAGTATTACATCTTCATTTATCCAGTTGTCTGCTACTATGTGCTATGAGTACAGAACCTCCCTCCTTCCTGGTCAATTCAGACAGCCCAGACAATCTGACCTGAGTGTGACTTCCACACTACAGTCAGTAAACCGGTGACGTCATAATGAATATTCATGTTGTTCGCACCCCTCCCGTTCGTACATGTGTGAGGCACACCTGTAGTTAAGGTCGGACCAGTGGTCTGATGGTAAGACCTGATGGGGCAAGATGATAGTAGTAAAGCAATGACGTTGTCTCACCAGCCTTGTCCCCCTTTTTGGGTCTCTTTTTAGGTGGTCTATTGCTCAACCCTTTCAAGCCTGACTCTACCATTGTCATTTTCATCCATCACAAGCCGCGAATTGCTGCCGCAATTCTCGCCTTGTAGTGGATGAAGATGATTTGATGTAGGTGAAAAATTAAAAAAAAAATCCATGTATTGGTATATACTGGTAAACCAGAAATTTTCCTTCTAAAACCCTTAGTTGTAGGAAAATTAAGTCTGTTTTCAGGGATGTAAAATGAGGCTTTAATGCATCGTGAGGGCTCAAAGGGTTAATACTAGCTAAATCCTGACTGAATCCAGATTACAAACTTTTTTTAATCATTGGTTACTTGTGTTGTCATTCCCAATTAAAACAGGGATTTGTCACTCCCAAGGCCTTTTCCGCTATGTATAGGTGAAGGTGAGTTACGTGAAATGACGTTCCGATTAATTTTAGTCTCCAATCCCCCAGCGTTTGCTCGCAGCTCCACCGCAGTGCTGTCGTCGGCGTTAATGAGAAGGGTTGCAGAGACATTTTTAATGGGGACCAATCTGTGAGACTAATCTGGGAGTGTTAGGCTACTCGACTGGTGTGAGACTGGTCGGAAACCGTCACAGTGCGGTTGCAGTCCAGTTGCAGACTAAATAGCATAGCGATAGATCGCAAGAGCTTCAGGGGGCGACCACTCTCACAACAGTTGTGTAACACTCCCAGATCGTTTGCATTTAAATTATTATTGCAACCATTCTTATTAAATAATAGTGTCTCTATCTCAATTAATGACGAAAATAATTTTGATAACTTTAGTGATTTCATGGCGGTCATTTTGGCGTGAATTTTGAATGATGATGATGTCGAGTAGAGGTATTGTGTGCTTTATTGTATTGAATAGATGAATGAATAGATAAAACTTCTATTGCGCCTAAATCCCTGTATAACAAGCTCACAGGCGCTTCAAACCAAATCATAGTCAAGAATCATGTCCAGGGTCAGTCAAAGTCATCAAAATAAGAGCAACATGATGTTAGACTATTAGGATGGGAAACAAGATGCAAAGAAGAGTGTCGTTAATTTTTTGCGGAAGATGGAATACGTCTCAGCTGTTCGTACTTCTGCAGGAAGGGAATTCCAGAGGTATGGAGCAACAACATAGAAAGCACGAGAACCAGCCTTGGTTTTAGGAGAGCGAGGTCTAATAAGCTCTCTAGTTCCTGAGGCACGGGTTCTTTGTTTTTCCGATAATGACAGTAATTCTCGAAGGTAGACAGGCTGATTAGTATGGAGTGTCTTATAAACCAAAGTGTTAATTTTGAAATCAATTCTGTACTTGATTCTGAGCCAATGCAACGAATGGAGAACAGGTGTTATATGGAAGAACTTAGATGTCTTACATACGACTCGAGCTAATGAGTTTTGCACTCGCTGTAACTGTTTCATGTATTTGTCATCAACATTAAAAAAAGAGAGAATTGCAGTAATCTAGTCGGCTGGTGACCAAGGAATTTGCAATCATTTTAGCGGTGTCTATAGAAAGATGTCTTCGGATCACGAATATGATAATAGCAGGATTTACAGATCTGTCTAATATGATGATCAAATTTTAATTCACTATCAAAGGTGACTCCGAGGTTACGTGCCAAAGAAGCTGGTGATGTGGCATGATCTAAAATAGAGGTAGGAAAAAGAGACAGAAATTGTTTTCGCTGTTGCTTAGTGCCAATCAACAATAATTCAGTTTTTGATGGATTTAGTTCTAGCTTAGCGTTTGTCATCCAGGCCTTGATATCTTTTAGGCATTATTTCAATTTCTCCATCGAAGCAGTCGCATCTTGTAACGATATCCCCAAGTGCACCTGAGTGTCATCAGCGTACAGTTGGTGGTTCACTACTTCATGTTTTTTTAATTATTGAGGATAGAGGTGTAGTGTACAGCGTGAATAGAATTGGTCCAAGTACCGACCCCTGAGGAACACCGAACTTTATGGTGTAACTATCAGATAGATTTTCACCTATCTTGACAGTCTGTCCTCTATCATATAAATATGACTGGATCCAGTCCAACGCTATACCAGAGATGCCAAACCAGGATGAAAGAAGCTTGAGGAGTGCAGCATGGTCGATTGTATCAAACGCAGCCGACGGATGCAACAAAGTCAATACAGTAACCCTCTTCTTTTCCATGTTGGTAGATATGTCATTCGTAATCTTAAGTAAAGTAGTTTCAGCTGAATGATTCTTTTTGTAAGCAGACTGATTTGGATTAGATAGATCATTTAGCTCTACATGAGTAAGCAAGCGGGATGCAACTACCTTTTCAACAACTTTCGAAATAAAACTAAGTTTGGAAACTAGCCTGTAATTTTTCAAATCATTTTTATCTAAAGAAGGCTTTTTCAAAAGCGGTATCACATGAGCAGTTTTGAAAGCTGAAGGAAACACACCTTCTGATTTATTGACAATATTGGTGATTGGAACAATCAATGAATCTATACATGACTTGAGTAAAGTTGTGGGAATGAGATCAATATTACATGTCCCATTTGAGGAAGACATTATAATTTTCTTAACCTCATCCTGTGTAGCTGGTCTAAAGCAGGATAGAGGGCAGTTAACATCCTTAGGTTGAATGTTAGGGACCTTAAGCGAAACTGATGGAAAATTTGAACGAATAATTTCATTTTTTTCGCCAAAATATTAAACAAATGAGTAGGCCGGCAATTTTAATGATGTATGATCCGGAAGATAGTGTTCTGGTACCAGATGGAGTATTTTGTTGACAGAATTCCACATCTGCTTTGAATTTCCAGAGCTTTGTTCTAGTGTCTTAGCATAGTATACAGACCTAGCCTTAGATTAAAGTCTATTGCAAAGGTTGACCTGAGCCCTATACCGTGATCTGTTTAGAGGCGTGCGTGTTGCTGGTTTCCGCCAGAGTTTTTCAAGAGCTCTTCTTCGTTGTTTCGCAATTTCAATTTCTTCAGTATACCATGGGCAAGGTGTTTTATTTGGTACATGTTTTGTGAGCAATGGAGCATGTATATCTAGAATTTCTCTCAAAACCGAAAAAAAATTGCTCACACAAACCGCTCAGGTCTTGCTTTGGTTTGGTTAGCAATTGAGAATTTAAGATGTCATCGGTAAAAGTCTCAATATCAATATTTTTAGTTTTTCTGCATGTAACAAGTCTAATATCTTATTTGCATGTGATTTTGACCGGGCAATTCATTTCTTGTATTATTTGCATGATTCAATGTCATCTTCAAGGTCAAAAGGTCAAATATCAAGATCAATTATGCAAAATCACCGTTTTTAACAAATAAAGCTAGGAACATGTGTAATACCTCTTTTGTCATGCAATTTCGACTGGGCATTCCATATCTGATATCATACTGATTATTCAAGGTCATCTTCAAGGTCAAAGGGGTCAATTTCAAGGTGAAGTGAGAGAAAATATCATTTTTAACAAATAAAGCTAGGAATGTGTGTAGTACGTCTTTTTATGGGATTTTGACTGACAAATCCAATTATAAAATTATTTGAGTGATTGAAGGTTATCTTCAAGGTGAATTTCCATTCAAGGTCATCAAAAGTCAATCAGCAAACATAAATAGCAAAAAGTGTTGTACGTCTTTTTTAGTGTAATTTTGAGAAATAATCCATTTCTGCTACTATTTTTATGATTAAAGGACGTTTTCAAGGTCAGTGTGTCAATTTCAAGGTCAGGTAAGCGAAAATATGATTATCAACAAATAAACCTAGGGAAATATCTTTCTGGTATGATTTTGGTGATTTGAGGTAGGGCAAATATAAATATCAAGGTCAAATCTGTATCTATATCTGTATATTATGTGGCAGTACTCACTATTGTGCTATCGCACCACGGGAGTACCTCAGCAAGGCCTGTTACCATTCACGATATCATTCATGGCCTTATACATGTGCCAAGTACTCCATGTTGTGGATTTTTTGGGGTCCCGCCGGATGGAAACTGCGCCTACGTCCATTGAGGTTTTTTTACATCCAACTCAAAGTCAGTCAGACGAGCCATCTGATTTACATGGTTTTCTGAGCCCCACGAGTGCATACAACACCTGGCAGTCCCAGGTGGTCACCCATCCAATTATGAACCGGGTGCGACGTTGCTTAACTTCAGTGATCGAGCACAAACCGTTGAGCGAAGGCCGCAAATATTATTTTAACGTAGTATTCTACAATAGGAGCACACAAAATAAATTGTCTTGGTGTATCTCTAACTGGATAATCTAATTCTAGTAGGATTTTAATGAATAAACATCATCAGAGTGAAATGATCAGACAACTAGAAGGCATCAAAGGTTCACGGAAAGGCGTCAAATAGCGACGAAAAAGCATAAAAGATCAATGGAGAGGCGCTAAAAGGTGACAGAGAGGCGGTAAAAGACAATGGGGAGGCATTAAATGATGTCGACGAGTCGCTAAAAGGCGCCCCAGAGGTGCTAAGGAGCGAGTAAGAAGGGTTAAAAGAAAATGAGTAGTCATTAAAGGGCAATGAGGAGGCATTGAAGGGCAATGAGGAGGCGGTGAAAAGCAACGCGGCAAAAATGGGCCGTTAAAGAGCGACAAAGGATTAAAAGGTGGCAGGGTGGCATGAAAGGGCTATGGGAAGGTGACAAGGAAGTAAGTTAACGGGTGATGGGCAGGTGCTAATGGGCGATGTATCGGTGTCTAAATACAATGAGAAAGCTTTAAGAAGACGATGGAGAATCGTTAAAGGGCAACGGAGAAGCGTTAAATGGTGACGGAGAGACGTCAAAGAGCGATGGAAAGGCGTTAAAGGCCGAAAAAAGTGTTAAAAGTAGATGCATTAAAGTTTGATGGAGAGGCGCTAATAGGCGCTGCAGATGCGTTAAATTGCGATGGGAATGTGTTAAATGCGATGGGAAGGCAGTAAAGGGTGATGAGGAGTCGTTAAATGGCGACCATAAAACGTTAAACGACGATGGAAAAGCGATGAACATGATGAAGGGCAATGGAGAGGAGTTAAAGTGTGCAGGATAAGCATGTGAGGGTGAGTGGAAAGTGTTAAAAACAACGGAGCATTGATAAAGGGTGACAGAGAAGCGTTAAATGGTGACTGAGACGTCAAAGGGCAACGGAAAAGTAATAAAGGTTGATGGAGATGCATTAAAGGGTGATGGAGAGACGCTAACAGGCGCTGCAGATGAGTTAAATGGCGATGGGAAGGCGTTAATGGGCAGCGACTAGGCGTTAAGGGCAATAAGGAGGCGTTGAAGGACAACGAAGGGCGCTAAGGGGCGAGAAAGATGCGTTAAAGAGTGACATGATGTGTTAAAAGTTTGTGGGTGGCTGGAAAGGGCTATTGAACGGCATTAGAGGGTGACGAGGAAGCATTAAATGACTATTGATGCGGTGGTGCTAAAAGTTGATGAATATGTGTTTAAGGGCGATAAGAAGGCGTTAAAGATGACGTGGAATCTCTAAGAGGAAACTGAGAGGGAGAATGACGGAAAGGCGTCAAAGGGCCAAGAAAAAGTGTTAAAGGTTGATGGAGATGCACTAAAAGGTTGATGGAGAGGCGTTAAAAAGGCGCTGCAGATGCGTTAAATGGTGATGCTAAAGGGTTAAAGGGCGATGAAGAGGCGGTAAATGGTGATGGAGATTGATGGTAAAGCGTTAAAATGTGACGGAGAGTTAAATTAAAGACAATTGCAATAAAGAGGCGTTAAACTAAAAGGACGTTCAGGGCGAAGAAGAGGCGTTAAAGGGCAAAAGAAAGACCTTCAATTGCAAAGAAGAGGCATTAAACTAAAAGCTACGAAGACGCATTATTGTCTCCCTTTAGCGCCTCTCCATAGCCCCATAATGCCCCTCTCTCACCTTATAACACCCTTGGTTGCTCTGTAACGCCTCTTGTGGCCCATTAACACCTCCTCATTTCTTTATAATATGCCTCCTCATTGCCCTTTAATGACTTTTCATTGTCCTTTATCGCCTTTTCATTGCCCTTTAATACCTCCTCATTGACCGTTAGAGCTTTTTCATCACTCTTTAACACATCTCTGTTAATTGTCATTCAATTCCTTGGAGCCGATGTCTTCACCTTGAGCATGTTTGATCATTTAAACCCAACAGAATTAAATCATCCAGGCCAAATAACACCCAACACAAGGTAGTATACGTGCTCAAATTTTTAGCTTATATGCTAAAAATTATATTTGACCTTGAGGATGATTTAAATCACCAAAGTAATAGAAAAAAGACATTTTTCGCTCAAAATCCCACGAAAAATTCATATTCTCCTTTACTTGACCTTGAAATTGACATTTTGACCTTAAAGATGACCTTCTATCATCAAAATAGTATCAAGAATAGATTATTCAGTAAAAAATCACATCAAAAAGACGTATTACACTTCTTCCCATTTTGTTTTGAAAAGATCATATTTTTACATTTTGATCTTGGAAATGATCTTTCGACATTGAAAATGACCATGGATCAACAAAATAATACCATAAATGGATTTTTCAGACAAAATTACATAAAAAAAGGTATTACACATGTTCCTAGCTTTATTTGTTAAAAATGGTAAATTTGCTTGTTTGACCTTGAAATTGACTTTTTGACCTTGAAAATGACCTTGAGTCATGAAAACATACAAAAAATAGATTGCCCTGACAAAATCACACGAAAATGAGGTATTACACTTGTTCCTGGCTTCATTTGTTGAACAATCATAGTTGACCTTAATATATCTGGCGGCCATTTTGTTTTTGACCTTGGCAATGCCCTTTCGGCCTTGAAGATGACCTTGGATAACCAAAATATTGCCAGAAATGGATTTTTAAAACAAAATCCAACGAAGAAGAGGTATTAAACATGTTCCTAGCCTTATTTGTTAAAAAGGGTAATTTTGCTTATTTGACCTTGAAATTGACTTTTTGACCTTAAAGATGACCCTAAGTCATAAAAATAATACAAGAAATGGATTGCCCAGTCAAAATCACATGAAAATGAGGTATTACACTTGTTCCTGGCTTCATTTGTTGAAAAAACATATTTGACCTTGAAATATGTGGCGGCCATTTTGTTTTTGCCCTTACAAAATTCCGCCCAAGGGTGCCAAAGTGGCACCGGGCTGATTTCTGCTCGGGACACCCCATAGTATCAGAATCAATCATAAAACATCGTCCATACCGCGAAACACGCTTTAGTCAAAATCCATTGGACTAATACTAGATATGCTTTTAATCAGAAGAGAAAAAAATTTATCAGCCAGAACAAAGCTACAGCAAAAATCCACATTTGGCTGCCGGTCTACTGTAAGTAATGCTGTGAATTTTGATGTGGCTACTCGGTGAAAACAATGCTATATACACCCCTCCCCCATACTTCATTGTATTAGATTGCTAGGTGAAAAAATGTAGGTCACTGCTATTGAGTTTCACAGAATATGCTTGTCACTAATGTAATAGAACCAATATTTTCAGAATTTTGATCTGCAATCGTTGTGCCGAAATAAAGGGGAAGTCCCCACAGGTAATGCTAAGTCCACCACTTAACAGCACACGCTCAGCAGACGATAATCCAATGAGGCTCAATGTTGGCCCACCGTCTGCGACGCCTGTCCAACAATGATCCAGCATTGAGTCAGGTATCGTGTTTGCTCATATCTCTTCGTCGCTGAAATATTTGTGTATAAACCATGAAACCAAAGATTTTTGTTTCAATTT
>OZ024907.1:91535699-91550189 GCA_964017125.1 Flabesymbios commensalis
CCCACCGTCCACTACGCTGGCCCAACATCGGTCCAAACACCGGGCGGACTTCCCGCGCCCGCTGGACTGTGTTCGCTTGAACCAAATATATCAGTAACGTTAGGTACAAAAGAGTCATATCTGTCACTATACATAGTGACAGATATGACCAATACCACATATAGGTCCATGGTATTACTGTTATGCATTCACTATAATACATGTATATGCCAAAGCAATGTTTCTACAAGGTGAATGTAAAATGTGTAGCAGTCAAACAGAAGCGCTGCAGATAACCATAATATGAATAGGCATGCCTAGAAAGCGAGCGGAAATTATTATGAACTAAAGTAGGGGCTCATGTAATGACATATGCTATAAGTATAAGGCAATGTAACGTGAGGATAACGTGTAGGCTAGACTACCTAACAAATGGCGGGCCCTGTCGCAGGGTGTTGAGCGATCCATATATTGTCGGAAGGCCCAGGCAGCCCACTTACGTGCTAGCTTAGGCCTAAACCAACTGGGTCTAAACCAAACAAAGAAACAATTATATGGACCTGCAACACTGACTGAGTTAGATCACACTATTATTTACAGAAATGTAGCGTTATCTACATCGTCATTGTTTGAAAAGAACAAAAATTAATCTTATGAAAATACGATTGCCGAAATATAGACTGATCTGCCAATACCTCCAATTTGATGAGTCGTAGGGGGAGATGTTCATGCGGCTATAGTGATACACATCAACTGTCCTACCCACTCGCTAGGTGGTACCACAATCAGACTGAGCGATAAAGCGGGAAAAGTACGATAGGAATATCTGTCTCAGTATGATGCCAGTGAGGTTGAACTTTGACATCTGAACAGAAAATAAACAAACAAGATGTCAGCGCCCATGAACGTGATCAGAGGCATGTTGGACCACGAAATATCAGTCCTGACACTGTGCCTGTGAGTGTTAAAAATCAAATCTAATTTTGCTAGTCACTGACCACACGCGTTGCTGTAAGAGCTCGCTCCCGCGAGCTTGGGCCCTTCGGGCGTCCGCTCGCTATAATTATCATATTTTGTTGCAAGTAACTCCATGTTATATTTTTTTGCTGGTAACCATATGTCATATTTTGGTGCATCTGGTGTATCGATACCAGAGCGTTCCCAGTAGACACAAAACGTAAAATAAATGTCAATAAACGTTGAAATTAGGGTGAGGTGGGAATCAACCAACAAGAAACGTCTATACAACGTTGAGACTTCACGTTGAAACTTATTTATTATTTAACGTATAAACAACGATTATTTGATGTAATTTGGAAAGATTGCATTTCGGATTTTAAAAGAACATCGAAGCAACATATTAGTAAAGGTTCATTTGTCATGAAAAAAACGATCGTGTATTTTTTTGGTGAAAGCAAAAAATAAATATGACATAATAACCTTTAATAATAGGGTGACATTTCCTCTGATCATTGTAACCATTCGAAATTTAAGATGGCCGCCATGATAGCAAAACGGGCACAAAATTACACTAAAATTGGGATAATTTTAATTATTTTTTTTCGGCATGCTCTGCTATGTTTTTTTTTATGTAGAGGTGACAATGATAACAATAACTTTTACCTGACAGCTAATCAGTTTATTTTGAGCGCTTTCAGAGAAAAAAATGTATTATAGTAACCAAAATTTCGATCTGTCAAAGTACAAAATAGGGGACTTTGAAATAAGCTTAATATGTCACCTGATCACAGTTTATACGAGCTAAGTGCTGAAGTCTATTCTATATTCAGTAGATTAGCTAATTCAGTATTTCATACAAGACAGGACAAGCGATAAGCAGTACTGCCCCCCCCCCCTATGTGAAACTATTGTATAATGACGATCACTACAATCTGTATCTATAAGTACCTCGTTGTCACAACCAGCTACCAGAAGCCATACAAGGAAATGTAGGCATATATATTTTGTCAGAGGGATCACATAATGACTAATTGAAAATTTTCAAATACAAATTCATTTATGCATGCTCCAATCATTTACAATTTATACATCTTTTTTTACTGATAGGTGAATTTTCTCGTGAACGCGATTTTTTGCATTTTTTCATGTATCGCTCCAAAATGTATACTATATAACTATTTCACCGGTATAGTCCAGCTGCCAAATGACATTTTGTAGCTCAACATGTCTATGAGATATTGATGATGTTTTATAGTTGATTCTGGTGGATATTCTGGGCAGCCTGGTGGTACATTGGTAGCCCTTGGGGATTTTTTTAATGGGCAAATAGAAAAATAACCGCCAGATATTTCAAGGTAAAATATGTTTTTTAAACAATGGAATAGTGGCCGACGAGCTCAGGCGTGACAGACATGCGATGTAAGAATAAGTACACATTAGTATACACCAGCACACCCCCCCCCCCGTTCTGGTGATAAGGCAGTAGCTGCTTACTTTACCAGTAAGCAGTTATTTATTTATTTAATCAACCCTCATTACATGAGGAAATACATATAAAATTGGACATGCAATAACATTGTAAAAGTCCATGCTAGTATGATTCAATAAAATAGTACATAAAAACAATAGAATATATAACTTACGCTTTTGTTAATAAGTTTAACAATGACTACTTTAGCCTCTACTGAGAATATTTGGACTAAAAATAACACTTTTTATGGGGTTGCACAATACCGTCCAGCGGCTTCGAGTGTAAAGTGGGTTTAGTGTAGGATAGCGCAGCCCGCGTTTGGGAAAAGCCCAATTTGACCACTCTACCCATCAGTGTATCTGCAGTAACTGCTTACTCTTTAAGTAGGATTTTTGTTATTGAATGTATTGTGTTTTATCTCTTATACCCGTAGTTAATAGTACACATATTGTACTTAGAGCATACAAATGTTCATATATTATAAGGTATATTGTACAATTTCACTGAGGGGACCACCTCGCT
Source organism: Flabesymbios commensalis (assembly GCA_964017125.1). Lineage (NCBI taxonomy): Eukaryota > Metazoa > Annelida > Polychaeta > Terebellida > Flabelligeridae > Flabesymbios > Flabesymbios commensalis. The sequence goes on from OZ024907.1 coordinate 91,538,632, forward strand.
AATGGGACCGCTTTTGTTGGTGGTCAGCTTAGCGAGGTTCCACTGCATAAGATGTTGCTTTTTTTGTCTCATATAATGGGCCCGATTTATCCCAGCGAACAAGAGACATTGCCCCAATGTTGTGTCAATGCTGGGCCAGCGTCGTAGATGGTAGATCGACATTGCACCTACACCCCAGTCACGTAAATCATTACTTCCTGTTTGTTCTCCAGTGTTACCACTACATTTTAAATAAGTGTGCTGCTGTCCCAGCGAACACGGGACGTTAAATCAATGCCGCTTTAATGTTGGGCCGACGTCGCAGACGTCGGCCCAACATTAAATAGGCGTTGATTTACTATCTCGTGTTTTCATGGGTGCAACACCGGCATTCACCCAAAGTTGTTTCAATGTTGGCACAGCGTCGAAGGCGGTGGGCCAACATTGGAGCAACACTGGTGCAACATCTGATGATTGCTGAGTGATTGTGGGGATTACCCGTTAACCCAGTAAGCGTGACCAGAATCGTTTTTTAATCCGTTTAATTAGCCGATCAAATCACTGTTATTGGGAATGTGTTTTTAAAAAAACTAGATTTACAAATCTTTGGGGCTTTAAGGTTTAACGCGCATCACGATTCTATCGTTGAATTTTCGATATACTACAACTAGATATACTGTCCCTACGCAAAATTATGTCAATACACTGGTTCCAACCTTATCTCGACGACGCCGCCATTAACGTGATCGCCTTGTCACATTAAAAAGGGAGAAACAAGGATATTATTTCCAAAATGAACATGCAAGATCAGCGGGTTTCGAATCCGGAAGGAGGAAGTCAGGAGCTCCAACAAAGCGCCACGTTATTAGGAAAAGAAATGTGTGTCTCAAAGGGACATGCCCAGGGCTAAACTCATGTCAAAAATAAGAAATACGGGCTATATCTAGCTTAACTTGTAAGTGCGCAGCACAAAAATTAAAACACTTCTGCAGTTCTAGTTTATGGACATGTTTACATCATATGGTCATGTTATTGAGCTAAAATAAAATCACCGATTTTTTTATGATTTTAGACCTGGGCATGTCCCTTTAACGTCAAGATTTGCAAATATTTGTGTTCAAATTAAACAAATACAAGAAATTTCAGCCACGTGAAGTTGTGGGTCGCGGTAGCAAGACACAACTTCAAGTGGATGAAATTTAAATAAATCAACTTATCAGGAGAAGGGCTGAAGCCTGTAGATCTAAAATAGTGCAAAACAGGTGAAGGTCGAAGCGCGAATATTAGACTATGCCCTAGTCATATCGAATTAGTTCGATGGAATAAATTTTGCACAGGTTGCACTGCACATTCCAAGCATTTGAACAGTACTGATAACTGTATACATTTATGCATAGCCACAAGAACAAGCAGCCGGCTTCATATGCCAATGTACCTTTCATAAATAACAGCATCATTCTTGACTAGAACACTGAGTTTGGTTGCAAAGATCAAATGAAGCACAACCACCTTAGCTTGTTTGTTTTGTTTGAACGTAGAAGTTCAAGTGTTTATTCTTTAAGCCTCACATGGGGGAATACAAGAAAATAACAGTGAATGTATTACACGGAACATACAATATAACACATATTAATGTATACATTATTACACAATCAACTACAGATTTTCATTTCACACTTCTAAAATAATCTTGATACAATTATCTAAATTGTGATTTTTTTATCATTCAGTATGCTTTTGAATTTGGGTGCGTAAGGGTGTATATGACAATACTTCGGTAGGTATGTGCGTCTCTGATCAGCAAAAATGGACAGTTAAATAGCACAACATTTAGACCTCGAGAAACAAACTGATGTAATAGTCAGGGCCCATTTTCGAAATTTCCGACTTGGTAAGGCATTTTTTAGTAGAATTTGGCATGCAGTTGTTCTTACACAATTTGGGAACGCTGATTCCAAATCTGCCCCATGCCAAGCTATATTCTGTGTTTTTCCTACTCAAAATTCAAAAACAAAATGGCCGCCAAAATTTTGTGAAAATGTCACAACTTTACATCACGGCCTGGCTTACAATGAACATAAAAAACATCATTTCGGTGTATTAAAACCCACCTGAGCAACATACTTAAAGTCCCCTAAATTTCATCTTGTGCGTTTGCCGCTAGAGGATAAAAGCCAAAATGGCCGCCACTGCAAGGCAATGTACTATAACTTTGCTTCCAAGTAACGTAGAGATGTGTTTTTGGTGTCTACATATAGGTTTCTCACACCCGGGAAACCAATTCAGAGCCGTGATAACATCTATTATCAATATTCACAAAGTTATGGGAGTAAAAAAATGTTGCGCCAGGAAAACGACACATCGTAGGCCAGTGTAATATTAATGATTTATTTAATAAAGTCATTATCTCACATTTAGAAGCTGAGGGAAACAAACGTAATATTCGGCACGTTGTAAAAATGTTTAAGACTATAGACAAAAATATTTCCTGATTGTTGATCACTGTCCGGCACTAGATAACCCGTCGCTCACCATATATCCTTTCTAGGCCTATTAGTATGTGGCTTATGTGATATCCACCTGCATCGTGTTTTTACAGTAAGGAAGAAAGCAATAATTTAAATGTGCTTTGGCCACAGGTGGCACGCTCCTGCCCAAGCCATGTACTAGGGTTAAGCAAATCATGAAGTTAATCCATCAAGGTGGTCTGCATAACCATGGCAATAATGACACACTACATGTTCCGTTCCTTAAATTTACCGATTTATGATTCTAGTAACTAGATATATTGTGCTGGTTAAAACGTGCACATCACATAAAAATTATGTTTCTCAAACGGATTGACAATTTACATAATCATGATAAAAGTACTGTCTTAATTTTTTATATTTTTGATCAGAATAGATACCGTACAAAAGCCTGGTAATGCGCTGATAACACAGTTTTCAGACATAATTGAGCGAATAAAGTTCCAACCATCGGCTCAGATATCCACACAAGACCGTAATATTGGCTACACATATTTCTACCCCCCTAACTTGAATGAGATAGATGATATCACCATCAATAACTATGATAAAATACAGTTACACGATATCGGAAATCTGTAATTTGCTGCAGAAGTTGACTTATATATGTTTTGGGCATATAAGATTGATGGTTGAGGACACGCTAGGGTAATGTTGGAAATACTGACGATGAATTTATTTGATAAATATAGTATGAACATACACCATCTTCAGAAGATGTTAGTAACTAACCCAGTCTTGACAACTAAATGCTATAGACTGTCCTGAATAAGTCACCAAAGATTATTGGGTACACTATTGCAACAAGATATGATGCAGAATATGTGGTAATTGGGGCAATAATACCGTTCGTAGCACGATCAGGATGGTTTTATGAAGATTTACATAAAATACAGACACTTTCTAGATGTGATCGTGATATGGTAGAATGTATGAGGAATCAGTAGGTTCATGCATGCTTCTAATCAGATATAAGCTCTCACTCTCACATAATATACAATAACCCAGCAGGTTCAGTTGTGTCTTGAAGTGGTATGGGAGCGACCACCCTATTTTGCAGGAAGATATATCAATGTTAAAGACAATAAGTCTTACCATATATAAAGTGATGAAATCATATAATGGACGTGAAGATATTTAGGTCCCTAATAACTATATGTCTCCTCCAGACATAGTACATTAATTATCATTCATACAGAGTATTTACTACTTATCTATTATATTATTTTGTAATAAACATTGATCACCTAATAATCTATGCAAGACACATGTATCCAACATCAAAAACATTTCCATGCACACTGCGATGTTATCTCAGATGAATATATAACAGATAAAGTATAGAATCATGAAGGAGGGCAATACACTTTTAGTTCAATGTTCAAATTCACCACTTTTGGTAATGAACAATGCCATTCAACTATTCAATGAACACTGGTATTTAGGTGTGAAAAATACTGAGGTACATGATGGGACGTTAAATGTATTACGGCAATCAAACGGTCAGATACTGACAATGTGGTAGTCGTAGGAACTGATGTAAACTTGCTCATTATGCTTAATTCGAAACGTTCTCATCATAACACTGCCTAGCTGTGAAAACCTAAAACTGGTGATATTTATCGTACCACTCAACCGTCTCAATGGCTTCCACAACACCAGTACATCAATTCTAAAAGAAAGACATTTAAATTAATTCATCTACACCCTGAACTAGAACTTAAGCCAATTGCAGTATTTCAATGTATCCTCTTCATCATTAACACCTGCTACAAAAAGTAGATATTGTTTCCATTGTATTTTAGGCCTGTTTATCAATCAATACAGCTCTGTCCAGATAACAATATTATAAACATCTATGAGATTATGGTTGGAGCTTCATTGATGAACAACTGCAACTAGTTCTCATGTGAAAGCTTCCTGCTCAACCTGAAGAACTATCACATTTAGTTTGATTAAGTGTGAATTAGGACCACAAGAAAGTAGCCAATGGCGTCCTAACAAGGACTCGCTACATCAAGTCCGAAGCTGCACAAATATATGATCAATATATTGATTAGGGTGACTATTCTAGCATTATCATTATGCAAGATGATGACATTCATGCAAATCTGAGATATACACAGCAAGCCTATGTAGCTAGAGTGATGAAAGTAACACATGCTATTTTTGTGCAATTTTCCTCATAGTTATGTGTTGTTTTTAAATAATAATATTTTTTGCATTACCCGTAACTACATGTAACATGGAAGTTTTTTGATGCTGTGTATTTTTTTGTTTATTTAAGCGCCAAAAAAACTTCCTACGACATTTAGAAAAATGGTTATAGTACTTGCTGTATAATTGGCGGCCATCTTGGATTTTTCCCTGAAACTTTATGTAATATAAAAGTTAGAGGTTATTACTGTATTGTACTAGATTTATTGGTATTAAAAACCTATATTTAGCCACCAAAAACAACTTTCAATGACTTTTAGAAAAAAGTTATGGTACTTTCTGTATTATTGGCGGCCATCTTGAATTTTTTGCGTGATAGTTGACCAGGTCTTAGAACATGAAATTCCTCAAAACAAAAATGTTATTTTGAACACGAAAGTCAAGTTTGTGTGTCCGCTGTGCACCCAGACATGATGTATATTCATGATAATTGAGACTTTATCGGCTATTTTGGCGGCCATTTTGTTTTGCAATTTTGAAAGGGAAAAACTAAAAATAGAGCTTGGCATGGGCCAGATTTGGAATCAGCATATCCGAATTGTGTGAAAACAATTGCATGACAAATTCTACTAAAAAATGCCTTACAAACTTTAGGAATGCCTCTTTTTGAAAAATGGGCCCTGACTATAATGTCCAATATGTTGCAAATAAGTTTTTTATTTATTCTTTTCTTGTGGATTAAAAATGATTTTCACTCTCGATGGATTTTAACTCAAATGCAAGAAAATATACAAATTAATCTCCCAGTAATACAAGGGTTAACCCCTAAACCGCTCAGTCATATTATTTAATTTTTCACCCATTTGAAGTTGTGTCTCGCTACCGCGACCCACAGCTTCAAGTGGATGAAAATTACTCATATTTGTTAAATTTGTTTAATTTTCAAGTCTTGATCTTAACCCTTGTCCTGCTGAATTGCTTTAATTTTATTTTTCGTCATTTGAAGCTGGAATTGCTAACGCAATTTCCCGCTTAAAATGACGAAAAATGCCTAAATTAAATTATTGGATCAACTAAGCATCTACTAAAAACTGTTTTATCAAAATTAAGTGATATTTGTATTGATCTAAAACATCCTTAACCCCGTATATATCCGGACATAGCAGGACAAGGGTTAATATATTCATTTTATTGCTAACAATAGTGATTTAATCGGTTAATAAAACAGAGTCAAAAACTACCCTTTAGCCGCCGGTGCCGCATATATTCGAGTTTTCATATTTTATTAGCACATCAAGTACAACTTTTTAAATTTGTCAAAGATAAAATGTGACATCAACCAGCAAGATTTGAAAAGTGTTGATCTCCATTTTGTCAAATCTGAATAATTTTTACTCACTCGAAATTGTGGATCGCGTCAGCGAGACACAATATCAAGTGGGTGAAAATTTAAATTGAATAATTTGGCGGGTAAAGGGTTAATTTGCTTTTGTGAAAGGGTCAATTGGGACTCAAATTGTTAATTAATTAATTAAGACGCTGGTCGGTCCACGGATAATCGTGAATAACCATTTTTGTTGATCAGTGAATTTCTGGAATAGATATCATTAATATATATTTCTTTAATTAATTGACTCTTTAAGCTGCATCGTTGCGTACATCCACCATATATCATATTATCCACAGAAGGAAATGATCAATTTTTATTTCTGTTATTGAGTCTCCCCACTATGTGGAGAGACTATACTCTTGCTTTATTAAAATTGCTCACATGATTGTAGGCGAATACGAACAAAGAGCGGTCTACAAATGTTATAAGGTAGTTCCGGTGCGATTTATGGTGATAATTGGCAAATACAACAGGCTTTTCTATAGCCAAGATGAACCATGTTCTGTTTGCGCACACTCTGCTAGTGTCTGTGATTGCCACTGTAATCAAGCATACTTACCTGGTACACGGGACACCGTGATGATGTAGGAGGCTCCCACATCATGAGATTTTTCCGTTGTACTTCGGTTCGTCGGACCATTTTCAATATTATAAACTGCTGCTAGCCCTCACCTGTTATAGTTAATTATAGGATAAAGCCCGAGGAGCTCTACGTTCTTCGCTGTGAAAAGGGTCGAGGCCAAAGGCCGAGGCCTTTTTCACAACTAATAATGTAGAACTCCGTGGGATTTAACTGACTTAAAACACATCCGGACATAATGAGGATCCCTCATAATCAACAGCTCGGTCACACCTGACTGATTCTAGTATCATTGATCTACCATGATAATTGGTCTACACTAGGTCAACAATAGCTTTCCATTCGCGGCTTAAAATGTAGTGGTCGGACAAAGAAAATAATGTAGTGGTGTGTTTTAATTCTCATGAATGCTAATTTGCGAATGAGAATCGAAACATGGCTGAATCTACATGGACAATACGATATTTAAGTGCTGTAATAATCATTGATATATTCACATGTGCCTTAATTCAATCTTAGCAATTAACCGTCTATTAATCTGAAATCTGATCATAGTTTCATTCACTGTAACCTGTGAATTGCCGCTGCAATTCCAGCCTCACAGTGAATGAAAATTACTTTAAAGGTGATCTATTACCCCTTATATGGTATGAATAATCATGTCCTTATATGGGGTGATTGGCTATCATGTGACCCTCTCAGAGGTCAGCCAATCACCCTATATAAGGAAAAACTTGTGCCCCATCTTGTGGCAACTTTGATTTATTTGTCACAAATTTATTCATACTATATAAAGAGTGATATATCACCTTTAAACTTATATAAATGTAATACATAAAAACGTAGCTTTGAACATAATTATTTTTATAATTTGTACCATATTTTCTGAATTTATTTATATTGAATAAATTAGCCTCTATGGAGGGGCTCTGGTGTATAGTTAGGACATCGACTAGGTATAGGTATAGATGGTGTACATTAGCCCCTGTGGAGGGGCTCTGGCGCATAGCTAAAGCTGTATGCCTGTACACCTGGCGCTCGCTAGAAACACGTGTTTCTTCCCCGCTCAATCGTAAAGATTCAGTAATGTGTGGAGTTCATTCATTCATTAATTAATTAATTCATTCATTCATTCATTCATTCATTCATTCATTCATTCATTCATTCATTCATTTATTCATTCATTCATTCATTCATTTATTCATGCATTAATTAATGAATTCATTCATTCATTCATTCATTCATTCATTCATTCATTCATTCATTCATTCATTCATTCATTCATTCATTCATTCATTCATTCATTTATTCATTCATTCATTCATTCATTCATTTATTCATTCATTCATTCATCAATTCATTCATTCAGTCATTCATTTATTCATTCATTCATTCATTCATTCATTCATCCATCCATCCATCCATCCATCCAATATTTAGTGTGTTTGTTTGTTTTTTGTTTGTTTTTATATATATTACTTTTTATTTATTTATTGATGAGCTCATTTATGAATTTATTTATGAAATTATTGATGAATTTATTTATAAATTTATTCATTCACTTATTCATTTACTCGTTTATTCTTTTATTCTTTTGCTCATTTATTGTGAAGGTTTCATGTGCTGGGACCAACAAAGTTGGGCCCAAGTGTAGTACTCGACACCAAAACTGAATGACGGGTGCTGATTGACAATTTACTACCAGGTGATGTGAAACACGGTCTTTTCGTTGAATGGGTGTCGATAACTACACTTGGGCACGATTTGAGTGTGATTATAAAATAAAATAAAACTATTAATGATTATACTCATCGGATCCTCCTCTTCATGTTACATATCGCAAAATTCACTGAAGCTTAAACTCGGAGTCGTGGCAGGAACTATCAATTTTATTGACCTTTAAATGTTTCAGGGGACTTTATAAACGTGTCACCAAAAGGGTTTCACTCAATATTGTTTCTTTGAATATCGAAGAATAGTCTACACACCTAGTATATAGTCTTCACAAGTTCTAATAGCTATGTGTTTATTATTTATTATATTTATCCTGTTATTTAGGTGGACACACAGTGAGTATCTCTCAGGGTCCACCATTTACGATAAAGAACTGAAAGTAAGGTTATCAAGTGTTATAAACATGTGTATAATAACAGCATATTGTCCATCACAGATAGAAATGAACAATCTGATTCTACGTTGTGTGAATCAACAACTACTACATTGTACATTACGGGAATATTCTAGTTTGTCTCATTACTCCATGGACACGAATTTTCGTCCTTTTACTTATTGTGGAGCACTATGGATACTAAATCATTTACCGCTAACGTTTTCTGAACAGGAACTAGTTATAAAAGTTGCTAAGAAAAAAAGCATACATTTAAACATATTAAAATTCAATTTTCCACGTTCAAAGACAATGAGTTGTTGGCAACATGGTATGTTTTTTGTTGGTGAAGGCAACGCTTACTGCGGCCAACGGTTACCTTGGAAAATGATCAAATCAAACAACAAGGTCGTGGTAAAACTGACCGTAGCAAAATACAAAGCATATTCCTTTACTTTGTTCTACTCTGCTACTGATATCAAATTCTTTGGTAATTTTTCTCAAATATTTGAAGATAATTTGGCTCCTCTTAGCATGGCAAAAATCGTTTTGCAAACATTAACACCATTTGTGTTTGTTAAAGTATTTGTTTATTATCTATACGCGTTGCCAACTAACTACATTGCAGTGGATATTTTCTCCATCACCTCATCTCAAGCTCAGTTAAGAATTCATGACGGTCCTGGACCTTTATCAAATAAAATATATGATTCAGATTCACATCATCTCCCTGTAAATTGGCAGGCTCGATCCACCGCATTTGCGATATATCTGCGAATAAGCCTGATCAGTGCAATCGTTAGCAAAAACAGCAGACTTTATTATAAAACTAAAACACAAGAAGATTCAACTTTTTCTACAAGTTATACAAACACTTCGCGTGAATCCGAAAATATTTTTTATTTTGGACACATTTATTTTTTTAAGTACATCGTACACATGCGAGTGAATGCTTTTATTTTCTATGGACCTGACACAATAACAGCTTCCATACGATCTCTTTGTCAGTACGGTGGCTTATGGATTTATATGTACAAAGAAGCATCTAAGCATTTGTCGTTTTGTGAGACAATTTACAATTTAGATCTTTACGCTGAGTATTCCCAACCAGTAAGTTTTATATTTGTTTGGTTTTCTGGTTATTCCCATGGACGAATCAACATTACATCATACAGAACAAACTGCCAAACATACTATGCCGAAACATCAGCAAAACTAACAGGCTCAACTATAATGATGGATTCCACATCGTTTAGTGTATGTGGGGTGTTCATTTGTCCACCGGCAGACAGACATTTAGAGACGATGTGTGCTGTCCATCTTGGTCCTCCAGATTTAGGGCCCGTTAATATCCACGTGGAGCTCAGAAAAACGTTTACTGTGTGTGAAAACCCGTATACAGAACGCAATGACACCATGTCGTTTAGTATGTACACGTCTTCTTCCAAGAATTGGCCATTCAGCATTTTTAACGATATAATCCATCAAAATTATGGCATTATTGACAACACAATCAAGTCGTTTGATTATTTGCATAACTCAACTATTGTATTACCCCATCTTTGTAAAATAAATGCACGTAGGAGTCAATTGACTGTAATTGTGGAAAAATCAGGCTGTTTCGATAAGTCGATAAACAGTGTACAAGATGACTGGCTCACTGTAATTAATAACATGCCTGTTTTATCTGGGAAGTGTTTATTTGAACCTTTAGTCTTTATACCCAGCGCGAGGAGTACGTTAATAAAAGATGCATATGCTAGCTTTATTTTCCTGAACAGCGGCAATGGCCAAACTAAACACCATGTGCTGGTAGATTATGTCAGGTGTCCTCCAGAATGTAGAAGTTATAAATACAGAACATTCATCAGAAATGGAAAAGATCAGACTATTGTGGAATATACAGTGAATGTTGGCGAGTCAACCTATACTGGTTATAACCATGTAGGATTCAAGATCTCCATACTGACACTGAACACCAGCTGTATGTGTCAGCTGAAGATTATTGCAGGAGTTGATAAGTCTATCATGCCTACATATACTGCTGGATTTGCTGAAAAAATAGGGACTCTACAATTCTACAAGAAAGGGTAGGAAACAAAATTAGATCTAATGTGTAAATTTTTATATTAAAAAAAAATCGCATAACTATATCATACAACACGATCTCATACTCTCTTCCATATTTCTACAGAAGTTTCCTCTGAAAAACTGATCAAATGTGCTTTACCTGGCATTCCAGAAAAAAGGCATATAGAAATTTATTATTTTACATATGATGGAAGTACGAAACTTTCAACCCTGGCTTTGAAAACCCCCCCAAAAAAAAACTGTGAACAATAAAAATAATATTGAATCAGTGACGTACTATTTGTAAAACAATACATTTTGATCTACCCACAATGTATTGGTGACGTCAGTATATTGTTCAAACATTACATTTGGATATACTGATGATGCACTGGGGACGTACATCTATTGTTAAAACATCACATGTACATTCAGATCTAGTATAATGCACCAGTGACGTCAGTCTATTGGGAAAACATGGTATTGAGATCTACTCATCAAAAATTTTGCTTGAAAATCTACAAAATAGGGCCTGTCTTTCCAGTATGCATATTTGAGGCATATATTGTGTGTATAGGAAAGACCTCAATTAGGATAGACTTGTGCATCTGAATATGAACTCCTTGTGCGTGTTAATCTACATATCTATAAATATAAATCTGAAAGAGTAAAATGTGTATGATGGCCATACAACCATAGCATAGTTATTTAAATGAAGTGTAAAGATATAATTAAAAATAACTTAAC
>OZ024907.1:91550389-91572810 GCA_964017125.1 Flabesymbios commensalis
CATACTGGAAAGACAGGCCCTATTTTGTAGATTATCAAGCAAAATTTTTGATGAGTAGATCCCAATACCATGTTTTCCCAATAGACTGACGTCACTGGTGCATTATAATAGATCTGAATGTACATGTGATGTTTTAACAAGAGATGTACGTCCCCAGTGCATCATCAGTATATCCAAATGTAATGTTTGAACAATATACTGACGTCACCAATGCATTGTAGGTGGATCCAAATGTATTGTTTTACAAAAAGTACGTCACCGATTCAATTTTATTTTTATTGTTCACAGGTTGTTTTGTTTTTCTTATTTCTGTTTTCAAGGCCAGGGTTGAAAATTTCGTACTTCCATCATATATAAAATAATAAATTTCTATATGCCTATTTTTTTGGAATGGGCAAAACACATTTAATCAGTTTTTCAGAGGAAACTTCTGTAGAAATATGGGAGAGAGTATGAGATAGTTATGCGATTTTTTTCACTATAAAAATATTTTTTATGCAAAATTTAAAGATTAGATATAATTTTGTTTCCTACCCTTTCTTGTAGAATTGTAGAGTCTCTATTTTTTCAGCAAATCCAGCAGTATATGTAGGCAGGATGGACTTATCAACTCCTGCAATAATCTTCAGTTGACACATACAGCTGGTGTTCAGTGTCAGTATGGAGATCTTGAATCCTACATGGTTATAACCAGTATAGGTTGACTCGCCAACATTCACTGTATATTCCACAATAGTCTGATCTTTTCCATTTCTGATGAATGTACTGTATTTATAACTTCTACATTCTGGAGGACACCTGACATAATCTACCAGCACATGGTGTTTAGTTTGGCCATTGCCGCTGTTCAGGAAAATAAAGCTAGCATATGCATCTTTTATTAACGTACTCCTCGCGCTGGGTATAAAGACTAAAGGCTCAAATAAACACTTCCCAGATAAAACAGGCATGTTATTAATTACAGTGAGCCAGTCATCTTGTACACTGTTTATCGACTTATCGAAACAGCCTGATTTTTCCACAATTACAGTCAATTGACTCCTCCGCGCATTTATTTTACAAAGATGGGGTAATACAATAGTTGAGTTATGCAAGTAATCAAACGACTTGATTGTGTTGTCAATAATGCCATAATTTTGATGGATTATATCTTTAAAAATGCTGAATGGCCAATTCTTGGAAGAAGACGTGTACATACTAAACGACATGGTGTCATTGCGTTCTGTATACGGGTTTTCACACACAGTAAACGTTTTTCTGAGCTCCACGTGGATATTAACGGGCCCTAAATCTGGAGGACCAAGATGTACAGCACACATCGTCTCTAAATGTCTGTCTGCCGGTGGACAAATGAACACCCCACATACACTAAACGATGTAGAATCCATCATTATAGTTGAGCCTGTTAGTTTTGCTGATGTTTCGGCATAGTATGTTTGGCAGTTTGTTCTGGATGATGTAATGTTGATTCGTCCATGGGAATAACCAGAAAACCAAACAAATATAAAACCTACTGGTTGAGAATACTCAGCGTAAAGATCTAAATTGTAAACTGTCTCACAAAACGACAAATGCTTAGATGCTTCTTTGTACATATAAATCCATAAGCCACCGTACTGACAAAGAGATCGTATGGAAGCTGTTATTGTGTCAGGTCCATTGAAAATAAAAACATTCACTCGCATGTGTACGATGTACTTAAAAAAATAAATGTGTCCAAAATAAAAAATATTTTCGGATTCACGCGAAGTGTTTGTATAACTTGTAGAAAAAGTTGAATCTTCTTGTGTTTTAGTTTTATAATAAAGTCTGCTGTTTTCGCTAATCATTGCACTGATCAGGCTTATTCGCAGATATATCGCAAACGCGGTGGATCGAGCCTGCCAATTTACAGGGAGATGATGTGATTCTGAATCATATATTTTATTTGATAAAGGTCCAGGACCGTCATGAATTCTTAACTGAGCTTGAGATGAGGTGATGGAGAAAATATCAACTGCAATGTAGTTAGTTGGCAACGCGTATAGATAATAAACAAATACTTTAACAAACACAAATGGTGTTAATGTTTGCAAAACGATTTTTGCCATGCTAAGAGGAGCCAAATTGTCTTCAAATATTTGAGAAAAATTACCAAAGAATTTGATATCAGTAGCAGAGTAGAACAAAGTAAAGGAATATGCTTTGTATTTTGCTACGGTCAGTTTTACCACGACCTTGTTGTTTGATTTGATCATTTTCCAAGGTAACCGTTGGCCGCAGTAAGCGTTGCCTTCACCAACAAAAAACATACCATGTTGCCAACAACTCATTGTCTTTGAACGTGGAAAATTGAATTTTAATATGTTTAAATGTATGCTTTTTTTCTTAGCAACTTGTATAACAAGTTCCTGTTCAGAAAACGTTAGCGGTAAATGATTCAGTATCCATAGTGCTCCACAATAAGTGACAGGACGAAAATCCGTGTCCATGGAGTAATGAGACAAACTAGAATATTCCCGTAATGTACAATGTAGTAGTTGTTGATTCACACAACGTAGAATCAGCTTGTTCATTTCTATCTGTGATGGACAATATGCTGTTATTATACACATGTTTATAGCACTTGATAACCGTTCTTTTAGTTCTTTATCGTAAATGGTGGACCCTGAGAGATACTCACTGTGTGTCCACCTAAATGACAGGATAAATATAATAAATAATAAATACATAGCCATTAGAAGTTGTGAAGACTATATACTAGGTGTGTAGGTTATTCTTCGATATTCAAAGAAACAAAATTGAGTGAATTCTCGAAGAGCCACACCCTTTTAGTGACATGTTTATAAAGTCCCCTGGGTCCGTATTCTCGTACAAGTTACGATATATCGTAACTTATACGAGAATACGGGCACTGAAACATTTAAAGGTCAATAAAATTGATAGTTCCTGCCACGACTTCGAGTTTAAGTTTCAGTGAAATTTGCGATATGTAACATGAAGAGGAGGATCTGATGAGTATAATCATTATTGGTTTTACTTTATTTTATAATCACACTCAAATCGTGCCCAAGTGTAGTTATCGACACCCATTCAACGAAGAGACCGTGTTTCACATCACCTGGTGGTAAATTGTCAATCAGCACGCGTCATTCAGTTTTGGTGTCGAGTACTACACTTGGGCCCAACTATCACAATAAATGAGCAAAAGAATAAAAAAATAAACGAATAAATAAATAAGTGAATGAATAAATTCATAAATAAATTCACAAATAAATTCATAAATAAATTCATAAATGAGCTCATCAATAAATAAATAAAAAGTAATATATATAAAAACAAACAAAAAACAAACAAACAAACAAACTAAATAATGGATGAATGAATGAATGAATGAATGAATGAATGAATGAATGAATGAATAAATGAATGAAATAATGAATGAATGAATGAATAAATAAAAAAAAGGATGAATAAATGAATGAATGAATGAATGAATGAATGAATGAATGAATGAATGAATGAATGAATGAATGAATGCATCAAAAAATGAATGAATGAATGAATGAATGAGTGAATGAATGAATTAATTAATGCATGAATGAATGAATGAATGAATGAATGAATGAATGAATGAATGAATGAATGAATGAATGAATGAATGAATGAATGAATGAATGAATGAATAAATAAATGAGAGAATGAATGAATGGATGAATGAATGAATGAATGAATGAATGAATGAATGAATGAATGAATGAATGAATGAATGAATGAATTAATTAATTAATTAATTAATTAATTAATTAATTAATTAATTAATTAATTAATTAATTAATAAATGAACTCCACACATTACTGAATCTTTACTATTGAGCGGGGAAGAAACACTTGTTTCTAGCGAGCGCCAGCTGTACAGGCATACAGCTTTAGCTATGCGCCAGAGCCCCTTCACAGGGGCTAATGTACACCATCTATACCTATACCTAGTCGATGTCCTAACTATACACCTGAGCCCGTCCATAGAGGCTAATTTATTCAATATAAATAAATTCATAAAATATGGCACAAATTATAAAAATAATTATGTTCAAAGCTACGTTTTTGTGTATTACATTTATATAGGTTTAAAGGTAATATATCACCCTTTATATAGTATGAATAAATTTGTGACAAATAAATCAAAGTTGCCACAAGATGGGGCACAAGTGTTTCCTTATATGGGGTGATTGGCTATCTTGTGACCCTCTGAGAGTGTCACATGATAGCCAGCGGCAATTCACAGGTTACAGTGGATGAAACTATGATCAGATTTTAGATTAATAGACGGTTAATTGCTAAGATTGAATTAAGGCACATGTGAATATATCAATGATTATTACAGCACATAAATATCGTATTGTCCATGTAGATTCAGTCATGTTTCGATTCTCATTCACGAATTAGCATTCATGAGAATTAAAACACACCACTACATTATTTTCTTTGTCCGACCACTGCATTTTAAGCCGCGAATGGAAAGCTATTGTTGACCTAGTGTAGACCAATTATCATGGTAGATCAATGATACTAAAATCAGTCAGGTGTGACCGAGCTGTTGATTATGAGGGATCCTCATTATGTTCGGATGTGTTTTAAGTCAGTTAAAACCCTCGGAGTTCTACATTCTTAGTTGTGAAAAAGGCCTCGTCCTTTGGCCTCGACCCTTTTCACAGCGAAGAATGTAGAGCTCCTCGGGCTTTATCCTATACTTAACTATAACAGGTGAGGGCTAGCAGCAGTTTATAATATTGAAAATGGTCCGACGAACCGAAGTACAACGGAAAAATCTCATGATGGGGGAACCGCATACATCATCACGGTGTCCCGTGTACCAGGTAAGTATGCTTGATTACAGTGGCAATCACAGACACTAGCAGAGTGTGCGCAAACAGAACATGGTTCATCTTGGCCTTAGAAAACCCTGTTGTATTTGCCAATTAACACCGTAAATCGCACCGGAACTACCTTATAACATTTGTAGACTGCTCTTTGCTCGTATTCGCCTACAATCATGTGAGCAATTTTAATAAAGCAAGAGTATAGTCTCTCCACATAGTGGGGAGGCTCAATAACAGAAATGAAAATGGATAATTTCCTTTTGAGGATAGTATGATATATGGTGGACATACGCAACGATGCAGCCTAAAGAGTCAATTAATTAAAGAAATATATATTAATGATATCTATTCCAGAAACTCACTGATCAACAAAAATGGTTATTCCCGATTATCCGTGGACCGATCAGTGTCTTAATTTATTAATTATAGAAATAGATATTAATGATATCCATTTCCGAATTACTCACTGATCAACAAAAATTGTTATTCACTACTATCAGTGGACCGACCAGCGTCTTAATTAATTATTTACCAATTTGAGTCCCAATTGACCCTTTCACAAAAGCAAATTAACCCTTTAACCGCCAAATTATTCAATTTAAATTTTCACCCACTTGAAGTTGTGTCTCGCTGATGCGATCCACAAGTTCAAGTGAGTGAAAATTATTCAGATTTTACAAAATGGAGATCAGCACTTTTCAAATCTTGCTGGTTGATGTCACATTTTATCTTTAACAAATTTAAAAAGTGGTACTTGATGTGCTAATGAAAAATGAAAACCCGAATATATGCGGCACCGGCGGTTAAAGGGTTAAAATGATAGGTAGTTGTTTTGAATCTGTTTTATTAACCGATTAAATCACTTAGCAATAAAATGAGTGTATTAACCCTTGTCCTGCTATGCCCGGATATATACGGGTTAACCCTTGTCCTGCTGGACCCGGATATATACGTTTTCAAGAAAGTTTCAACCCAAATAAAATGCCACTGAAATTCAGCAGTAGATGCTCAGATAATCAAATATTTCAATTTGGGAGATTTTTATTTTTCATAAATAGCATATTTTTCGTCATTTGAAGCTGGAAATTGCGTTAGCAATTCCAGCTTTAAATGAATCAAAAATAATTTGAAACAATTCAGCAGGACAAGGGTTATGGATGTTTTAGATCAATACAAATATCACTTAAAGGGATCCCTTTGGATGAGACATTTTCAATGTTGTCAATTTAGAAAATATAATTTATTTGAAGCTATATAGCCTACTGATCTTAACTGAAAATACGAAAAAGTTAAAAATCAATTTTAAAGCACCGAAAAAGAGTGAAATAGTTGTATTTCCAAGTCGTATATTGCCATGTAAACAAAACAAGTCAGCAATATTCAGCACTTTACATCACATATTCCCACGTATCAGACGGTAAGATCAAACCAGTCGCCGCTAATTGGTGTCTCATAGTCAGGACACGGAGGACACACCTGCAGCACTGATTGTCTACCCAACGCTGGGCCGATGTCATCAGCATGTGGCCCAATGCTGTGAAAACATCCAATCGTCCTTCAGGTATACAAATAGTTTGTTTGGGTTACTTCTGGTTTCATAGAAATGTTGATTAAAAATATTTGTAAAAATATGAAAATTGTGAAAAAAATAAAAATATGATCCGTGGGATACACACTTGAGTACGAAATTAAAAACGGAAATTGATGATTCCAAGGGGCTGCTTTAATTTTGATAAAATAGTTTTTAGTAGATGCTTAGTTGATCCAATAATTTAATTTTAGACATGTCTATTTTTCATAAATAATAATATTTCTCTTCATTTGAAGTTGAAAATTGCGTTAGCAATTCCAGCTTCAAATGACGAAAAATACAATTGAAGCAATTCAGAAGGGTTAACATCAAGACTTAAAAATTAAACAAATTTAACAAATATGAGTAATTTTCACCCACTTGAAGCTGTGGGTCGCGGTAGCGAGACACAACTTCAGGTGGGTTAAAAATTAAATAAGATGACTTAGCGGTTTAGGGGTTAACCCTTGTGTTACTGGGACATTAATTACATTAATTTGTTTCCCGAGATCTAAATGTTCCGCTATTTAACTGTCCATTTTTGCTGATCAGAGACGCAGATACCTACCGAAGTATTGTCATATACACCCTTCTGAACCCAAATTCAGAAGGATAACGAATGATAAAAAAATCGCAATTTAGCAAATTGTATCAAGATTATTTTAGAAATGTAAAATAAAAAACTGTAGTTGATTGTGTAATAATGTATACATTAATATGTGTTATATTGTATGTTCTGTGTAATACATTCGCTGTTATTTTCTTGTATTCCCCCATGTGAGGCTTAAAGAATAAACACTTGAACTTCTACGTTCAAACAAAACAAACAAGCTAAGGTAGTTGTGTTTCATTTGATCTTTGCAACCAAACGCAGTGTTTCGCGTCAATAATTATGCTGTTATTTATGAAATGCACATTGGCATATCAAGCCGGGTGCTTGTTCTTGTGGCTATGCATAAATGTATACGGTGATCAGTACTGTTCAAATGCTTGGAATGTGCAGTGCAACCTGTGCAAAATTAATTCCATCGAACTAATTCAATAAATGTCTAATATTTGCGCTTCGACCTTGACCTGTTTTGCACTATTTTAGATCTACAAGCTTTAGCCCTTCTCCTGTTAGGTTAATTTATTCAAATTTCATCCACTTGAAGTTGTGTCTCGCTACCGCGACCCACAACTTCACGTGGCTGAAATATCCTGTATTTGTTTAATTTGAACACAAATATTTGCAAATCTTGAGGTTAAGACACACATTTCTTTCCCTATAATGTGGCGCCTTAGTGAAGCTCCTGACTTCCCCGCTGATCTTGCATGTTTTTTTTAGAAAAATATTCTTGTTTGTCCCTTTTCAATGTGACAAGGCGATCACGTTAATGGCGACCTCGTCGAGTTAAGGTTGGTACCAGTGTATTGACGTTAATTTTGCGTAGGGACACGCGCTGCGCACTCTTTCACGACTTAAAAACATGGAAAAAAACCTGTTAATTTAAACTAAAGTTTGAATATCGCAGTTACAAAACCAGAGGTATGGGTAATAAATAAATCCCCCCAAAAAATAAGCTAAGAGAAAATATGTGTCTTGCACCTGGGAACACATTCTGAAAATAAACTGCTCTATTATTTCAAGCTTTGTCAGGGGGGCAACAGACCACTGTAGTATATCGAAAATTCAACGATAGAATCGTGATGCGCGTAAAACCTTAAAGCCCTAAATTCATTGATTTAGCTTTCACACGTTTGAAGTTGTGTCTCGCTACCGCGATCCACCAGTTCAAGTGAGTAAAACTCAGTCATATTTGTTTAATTTGTAACCAAAGATTTGTAAATCTAGTTTTTTAAAAACACATTCCCAATAACAGTGATTTGATCGGCTAGTTAAACGAATTAAAAAACGATTCTGGTCACGCTTATTGGGGTAACGGCTAATCCCCCCAGTCAACCAGCAAACACCAGTCACCCGATGTTGCACCAATGTTGTTTCAATGCTGGCCCACCGTCGTCGACGCTGGGCCGACATTGAAACAACTTTGGGTGAATGCCGGTGTTGCACAGCAGGACACTTATTTAAAATGTAGTTGTAACACTGGAGAACAAACAGAAAGTAATGATTTACGTGACTGGGGTGTAGGTTTATTGTCGATTTACCGTCTTCGACGCTATCCCAACATTGACACAACATTGGGGCAATTTCTGTTGTTTGCTGTGATAAAGCAGTCCCATTAATGAGACAAAAAACAGCAACAGCTTATACAGTAGAACCTCGCTAAACTGACCACCAACAAAACTGGTCCCATTAGCTAGGTGGTCCCCTAAGTGAAATTGTACATTATACCTTATAATACATGAACATTTGTATGCTCTAAGTACAGTATGTATACTATTAACTACGGGTATAAGAGATAAGCACAATACATTCAATAATAAAAAATCTTACTTAAAAAGTAAGCAGTTACTGCAGGTACACTGATGGGTAGAGTGGTCAAATTAGGCCTTTCCCCAAAGCGGGCTGCGCTATCCTACACTAAACCCATTTTACACTCGAAGCCGCTGGACGGTATTGTGCAACCCCATAAAAAGTGTTATTCTTAGTCCAAATATTCTTAGTAGAGGCTAAAATAGTCATTGTTAAACTTATTAACAAAAGCATAAGTTATATATTTTATTGTTTTTATGTACTATTTTATTGAATCATACTAGCATGGACTTTTACAATGTTATTGCATGCTCAATTTTATATGTATTTCCTCATGTAATGAGGGTTGATTAAATAAATAAATAACTGCTTACTGGTGAAGTAAGCAGCTACTGCCTTATCACCGGAACGGGGGGGGGGTGTGCTGGTGTATAATAATATATACTTGTTGTTCCATCGTATGTCTGTCACGCCTGAGCTCGTCGGCCACTATTCCATTGTTTTAAAATCATATTTACCTTGAAATATCTGGCGTTTATTTTTGTATTTGCCCATAAAAAAATTCCCAAGGGTTACCAAAGTGGCACCAGGCTGTTTCCTGCCAAGAACATCAACCAGAGTCAACCATAAAACGTCATCAATACCTCAAGACATGCTTGATCTCCAAAATGTCATTTGGTAGCTGGACAATTCCGGTGAAATAGTTATATGGTATACATTTTGGAGCGATAAAAAATGAAAAAATGGTAAAAAGAAAAAAATCGCGTTTACGAGAAAATTTACCTATCAGTAAAAAAATCAAGGACATAGAGGTCACAGAAAACGCAAATGTGAACTCCATGAAAGTTTTGTCATAATTAACATATACATAATATGTATTGAATGGTAGACACATGTGTTATGCTGAGAATTTGGGTTTCCGGTGTAGGTGTTGTAGCTTAGACCCATGCTTGGTCAATACCATGCAGTTCCTTCCACATGCTAAAATGACTTATTTTGGTTTGGTCAAAAACACTTCCTCATCAGGTTTGGCTTTGTCTATTAAATACACTCTGGCACCCGAGCACGAACGTTCTAATTTGCTCATATTTCAATTCCCACCATGCAAATTATTTCAGGTCCCACAGTGACTGTGAGAGAATAATGTGCAGTTGCAAGATTCTTTCATCTTTTCTAAACCTTTGAGCCCTCACGATGCATAAAAGCATCATTTTACATCCCTGAAAACTGACTTATTTTCTTACAACTAAGGATTTAAGAATGTAAATTTCCATGAAACTGTTTTACCAGTACATGGCAATTTTCGCTAATTTCTTCAAGTCATCTTCATCCACTACAAGTCGAGAATTCGCGGCTTGTAGTGGATGAAGATGACTATGGGAAATTCGGGCATGAAAGGGTTAAACACAAAAGGTGATATTGTTTGTCCTCGGCAACTGCTGTAAGTAGATCAGATGTGCCTATATTATTGCCCAATCTAAAATTAGGAAAATTATTGCTTTGGCCAAAGCTTTTGAGTCGAGCTACTATATATTTAGTTAAATAATCATCCAATTAGTCATAATGTGATCCTTCTAATAAAAGATATAGGCCTACACTTGTATGGCTCCTGGTAGTTCGCTAGTTTCACATCGGGGGGGGGGGGGGGGAGTACTGCATATCGATTGTCCTGTATTGCATGGAACTCACTATATTATGAATACTTGATTAGCTAATCTAGTGAATATAGAATACAATTCAACACTTAGCTCGTATAAACTGTGATTAGATGACATATTAAGCAAATGAAACTTTACTAATACGTTGCTTCAATGGTCTTTTAAAATCCGAAATGTATTTTTTCCAAATTACATCAAATAATCGTTGTTTATACGTTAAATAATAAATAAGTTTCAGCGTAAAGTATCAACGTTGTATAGATGTGTCGTGTTGGTTAATTCCCACCTCAACCTAATTTCAACTTTTATGAACGTACATGTATATATTTTATGTTTTGTGTCTACTGGGAACGCTCTGGCATCGATACACCAGATGCACCAAAATATGACATATGGTTACCTGCAACAAAATATAACATGGTGTCACTTGCAACAGAATATGATAATTATATGGTTATCTGCAGCGTTCCTGTTTGACCGCTACACATTTTACATTCACCATGCAACAACATTGCTTTGGCATATACATGTAGTATAGTGAATGCACAACAGTGATAACATGGACCTATATGTGGTATTGGTCATATCTGTCACTATGTATAGTGACAGATATGACTCTTTTGTACCTAACGTTACTGATATATTTGGTTCAAGCGAACACAGTCCAGCGGGCGCGGGACGTCCGCCCGGTGTTTGGACCGATGTTGGGCCAGCGTAGTGGACGGTGGGCCAGCATTGGTCCGGCGTTGGGCTGGTGTCCCGTGTTTGCTGGGAGGGTATCCACTCTGTGTTGGTTCAGTGTTGGTCCATGTCTTCGGCGCTGTCCCGGCACTGCCCCAACATTAGGTCGATCCTGGTGTTTGCTGGGATTTACAATATTGTGTAATAATGTTGATTTTTGGCTGTTTCGTTCAGTATATATGTTTTTTTCACTACATACATTTTGGAGTGACTTATAAGCCCAAATAGGCTGGGTACTATATTGTAAACATATTTATATTGTCATTGGATCTGTTTGTACATGTAACTATAATAAAAATATACAATACATAGAATTATATGAGGGGTCGCATGCGCTGTCATGGATTAACTTTTCATCGTTAGTAACGACTAGTGTCAGTTTTAATTCGTTTTGTAAGCAGACTAATCACTGCTATTGGTAACAAAATGTGTGTTTAAAGGTGATCTATCACCCCTTATATGGTATGAATAATTATGTCCTTATATGGGGTGACTGGCTATCATGTGACCCTCTCAGAGGGTCACATGATAGCCAATCACCCCATATAAGGAAACACTTGTGCCCCAACTTGTGGCAAATTGATTTATTTGTCACAAAATTATTCATACTATATAAGGGGTGATAGATCACCTTAAAACATCAAGATTTGCAAATGTTTGAGCTCAAATTAAACTAATACGAATAATTTTCACCCACTTGAAGTTGTGGGTCGCGCTAGCGAGACACAACTCCAAGTGGGGGGAAATTTTAGTAATATAACTTAGTGGGTAAAGCATTGATACGTTGTGATTAATCTCAATGCATATATACATTTTCTAGTGAGTATTTGTCGCCAAGAACCATCAGCTGTGTAGGCCTATTGTGGAGCGAGATACGACACTTAACAAGGATGATATTTAGGTGTTATGTATTCAATATGGAGTCACTAATCAAGTGTTAGAGACTTGCGCATATTGACATTTTTAACAACACATTGACAGCATTGAGCTGCATTCCAGATTGAAACATAAGCAGTAAACACCAATATAAATTTGCCAAGAGGTCAATCCTCTGTCACATGTATTCACTTGTTAATGAATGTTATTATCAATTATGAACAAACGCATTGAATATATGGTCTTGCTTTTAATATAGTAACATGTAGTCAAAAATTGTACACTCAAAAATAACTGCCTTATTTATTAGAAAGACAAGTGAAATAAGCAGGGATAATTAAATGACATACATCCATCACTTTTTATCACTAGTCTTATTATTATGACATAGTAAAACAGTTATCCATCCGTATTATTATATAGTATGGGTAATTATATAAAAAAATACTACTATGAATCTACTGTAAATAAGTACATAACAGATATATATTTAATGTAATTTATATTAAGAAAGTAACTATTAGTTCTGCTTTGGAGCATTCCCACTCGATGACGTTACAAAATGTATCTTAAAAATTGATTGATTGATTGATTGATTGATTGATTGATTGATTGATTGATTGATTGATTGATTGATTGATTGATTGATTGATTGATTGATTGATTGATTGATTGATTGATTGATTGATTGATTGATTGATTGATTGATTGATTGATTGATTGATTGATTGATCAATTAATTGATTGATTGATTGATTGATTGATTGATTAATTGATTAATTGATTGATTGATTGATTGATCGATTGATTGATTGATTGATTGATTGATTGATTGATTGGTTGATTGATTGATTGATTGATTGATTGATTGATTGATTGATTGATTCATTCATTCATTCATTCATTCATTCATTCATTCATTCATTCATGCTTTCATTCATTCATTCATTCATTATTCATTTATTAATTTATTTATTCCCCTGTTCTCAGAATTTTCTTTCACCTTTTAAAATTATTATCTGCTCATATTATTGCTCTTCAACAAAACGTCTTTATTCAACAATGATACGGTTGCCACTTGCCACGATTAAATTTGCTCCAATGATAATCATGATAACATTCATAATAGCTAGACTGGTATTGGAGATTGTGTATCTCATTTAAGTAGACTCTCTGCATCCAGTGTTTCCACGTATACTTTTAGTTGACAAATATTTGACAGCAACTGCAAAGAAAAAAACATATTTAATTATGGTGACCCTGTGGCTTTTATGTAGATGGTACATGATTTTCCTATGTATCTCTATCTGCGCTAAAACGGTTTAGTCATAATTAAAATATACATAATATGTATTAAAATGTAGAAACATGTGTTATGCTGAGAATTTGGGTTTCTGTTGTAGGTGTTGTAGCTTAGACCCATGCTTGGTCAATACCATGCAGTCCCTTCCACATGCTAAAATGACTTCTTTTCGTTTGGTCAAAAACACTTCCTCATCAGGTTTGGCTTTGTCTATTAAATACACCCTGGCACACGAACACGAAAGTTCTAATTTGCTCATATTTCAATTCACACCATGCGAATTACATCAGGTCACACAGTGACTGTGAGAGAGAGAATAATGTACAGTTTCAATATTCCTTCATCTTTTCTACGTATCACTTAACCCTTTAAGCCCTCACGATGCATAAAAGCAAAATTTTACATATCTGAAAACTGACTTAATTTTCTTACAACTAAGGGTTTTAGAATGCTAATTTCCATGAAACTGTTTTACCACTAAATGGCAATTTTCGCGAATTTCTTCAAGTCATCTTCATCCACTACAAGTCGAGAATTCGCGGCTTGTAGTGGATGAAGATGGCAATGGTAAATTCGGGCGTGGAAGGGTTGGACACAAAAGGTGATATTGTCTGTCCTCGGCAACTGCTGTAAGTAGATCAGAGGTGGGGAGGGGGGGAATGGCAGTACTACTCATCAATTGTCCTGTATTGCATGGAACTCACTATATTATAAATACTGAATTAGCTAATCTAGTGAATATAGAATACAGTTCAGCACTTAGCTCGTATAAACTGTTATTAGGTGACATATTAAGCTAATTTCAAAGTCCCCTATTTTTTACTTTGACAGATCCAATTTTGGTTACTATAATCTATTTTTTTCTCTCTTAAAGCGCTCAAAATAAACTGTGTAGCTGTCAGGTGAAAGTTATTGTTATTATTGTCACCTCTACATAAGAAATTTCATAACAGAGCATGATATTTAATCAAAATTATCCCAATTTTGGTGTGATTTTGTGCCCGTTTTGTGTCTACTGGGAACGCTCTGGCATCGATACACCAGATGCACCAAAATATGACATATGGTCACCTGCAACAAAACATAACATGGAGTTACTTGCAACAAAATCTGATAATTATATGGTTATCTGCAGCGCTTCTGTTTGATCGCTACACATTTTACATTACCCATGCAAAAACATTGCTTTGGCATATACATGTAGTATAGTGAATGCATAACAGTAATACCATGGACCTATATGTGGTATTGGTCATATCTGTCACTATGTATAGTGACAGATATGACGATACATAGTGACAGATATGACGCTTTTGTACCTAACGTTACTGATATATTTGGTTCAAGCGAACACAGTCCAGCGGGCGCGGGACGTCCGCCCGGTGTTTGGACCGATGTTGGGCCAGCGTAGTGGACGGTGGGTCAGCATTGGTCCGGCGTTGGCTGGTGTCCCGTGTTTGCTGGGAGGGTATCCACTCTGTGTTGGTTCAGTGTTGGTCCATGTCTTCGGCGCTGTCCCGGCACTGCCCCAACATTGGGTCGATCCTGGTGTTTGCTGGGATTTACAATATTGTGTAATAATGTTGATTTTTGGCTGTTTCGTTCAGCATTTATGTTTTTTTTATTACATACATTTTGGAGTGACTTATAAGCCCAAATAGGCTGGGTACTATATTGTAAACATATTTATATTGTCATTGGATCTGTTTGTACATGTAACTATAATAAAAATATACAATACATACAATTATATGAGGGGTCGCATGCGCTGTCATGGATTAGCTTTTCATCGCTAGTAACGACTAGTGTCAGTTTTATTTCGTTTTGTAAGCAGACTAATCACTGTTTTTGGTAACGAAATATGTGTTTAAAGGTTATCTATCACCCCTTATATGGTATGAATAATTATGTCCTTATATGGGGTGATTGGCTATCATGTGACCCTCTCAGAGGGTCACATGATAGCCAATCACCCCATATAAGGAAACACTTGTGCCCCATCTTGTGCCAAATTTGATTTATTTGTCACAAAATTATTCATACTATATAAGGGGTGATACATCACTTTAAAACATCAAGATTTGCAAATGTTTGAACTCAAATTTAACTAATACGAATAATTTTCACCCACTTGAAGTTGTGGGTCGCGCTAGCGAGACACAACTCCAAGTGGGTGAAAATTTTAATAATATAACTTAGTGAGTAAAGCATTGAGACGTTGTGATTAATCTCAATGCATATATACATTTTCTAGTGAGTATTCGTCGCCAAGAACCATCAGCTGTGTAGGCCTATTGTGGAGCGAGATACACTTAACAAGGATGATATTTAGGGGTTAGATATTCAATATCGAGCTACTAATCAAGTGTTAAAAACTTGCGCATATTGACATTTTTAACTGCACATTGACAGCATTGAGTTGCATTCCTGATTGAAACATAAGCAGTATACACCAATATAAATTTGCCAAGAGGTCAATCCTCTGCCACATGTATGCACTTGTTAATGAATGTAATTCTTAATTATAAACAAACGCATTGTCTATGTGGTCTTGCTTTTAATAAAGTAACATGTAGTCAAAAATTGTACACTCAATTGCGCAATTGCGTGCTGCTATAAAAAAATAACTAACATATTTATTAGAAAGACAAGTGAAATTAGCATGGATAATTAAATGACATACATCAATCACTTGCTATTATGACATAGTAAAACAGTTATCCATCCGTATTATTATATAGTATGAATAATTATATAAAAAAATACTACTATGAATTTACTGAAAATAATTACATAACAGATATATATTTAATGTAATTTATATTAAAAATGTAACTATTAATTCTGCTTTGGAGCATTCCCACTCGATGACGTTACAAAATGTATCCTAAAAAGTATATTGATTGATTGATTGATTGATTGATTGATTGATTGATTGATTGATTGATTGATTGATTGATTGATTGATTGATTGATTGATTGATTGATTGATTGATTGATTGATTGATTATTTAATTAATTAATTGATTAATTGATTGATTGATTGATTGATTGTTTGATTGATTGATTGATTGATTGATTGATTGATTGATTGATTGATTGATTGATTGATTGATTGATTGATTGATTCATTCATTCATTCATTCATTCATTCATTCATTCATTCATTCATTCATTCATTCATTCATTCATTATTCATTCAATCATTTATTCCCCGGTTCTCAGAATTTTCTCTCACCCTTTAAAATTATTATCTGCTCATATTATTGTTCTTCAACAAAACGTCCGTATTCAACAATTATACGGTTGCCACTTGCCACGATTAAATTTGCTCCAATGATAATCATGATAACATTCATAATAGTTAGACTGGTATTGGAGATTGTGTATCTCATTTAAGTAGACTCTCTGCATCCAGTGTTTTCACGTATACTTTTAGTTGACAAATATTTGACAGCAACTGCAAAGAAAAAAGCACATTTAATTATGGTGACCCTGTGTCTTTTATGTTGATGGTACATGATTTTCCTATGTATCTCTATCTGCGCTAAAACGGTAATGACCCATTCAAACCTTGATAGGTTAAAATGTTTAACATGTTGACCTGCACTAAAATAAGTATACTTTACAGGACTTATTTTTGAAGTGTGAGCTTAAGTGATGAGTTAGATCTATTCCTCTATTACTATTAGTACGCTAGGTAAATATTTTGTCATTTAGATGTATTTGTATATATTTTTTAACCCTGTCTTCACCCTAATATTTCCAGGTGAGGATGCAAAAAAAACCTAAAATATGATCCACTTTCACACCTCCAATTTCTGAGAGGTATCACTAAACACGACAAAATTATACAAAACTTTAAAATAACAAAAAAACTATAGAAACAATGACTGTTTCAATATGTAACATTAGCAAATAAAAATAAACAAGTGATCAGTGAATATCGGTTGCAGTAAAACAATTTAAGATTTGCGAGCAATGTTTAAACATTGCTGCTCTGCAGAAGGCTTGATTGAATAGTTGCACCCTGTTTCTCGTCGATTTATGAAGACAGACGCCACGCTCGATGAGCGTAAGACAATTGCACTTGCGATCATCACATTAGAACCGTTATACAGCATATCTCTGTTTTTTTGCAAGCATGGAAGTGAATAAAATCGGACAATGGTTCTACATAAACACCTCAAGATATGCAATTCAATTCAATTCAGTTTGTTTATTTATGCTTGAAACATACATACATGCAAATAATTATAAAAATGCAAAGGAGACCTGCAAAAGTCTTATGATAAGCCGCTTCCATGCAGGCCACTCTTTAATTAAGTAATATAAATAGTTTCTGAAAAACTGCATACGTCGCGGGGAAGACGGAGAGACAAAAAGACGGCCAATAATAAAATAGTAACATTAATGCAGAGGGAGAAGCAGACAAATACGAATGTAGTCTATGCATCAACGCAAAAACAGAGACACAAATTAAATATATTAAGAACGCTAAAATTAGCGGAGTGCATGGATATAAAATATAATAATACGATCTTATATAACAACCTTCACCTTGGCCAGCGTCCAAAGTGCACCATGTATTACGAAACAGCAATTTTTGAACAGATATAGCAGTTTGGTATTAAACATATTGAGTTGTATGCATTTACAAGAAAACATTTAAGATATGCTGAAAATCCTTTTCGACTATGTTTTTTTATTTTATCTGTTATAAGGCTGCTTGATTTATTTAAAATATCCTGAATACAAAAACGCATACATTTTTGAGCAAATACATGTTTAACTCGTGCAACTGAGTAGATTACTGGTTGTAAAAGTGAAGACATGTTAATGAAATATGCAGGTAAATTGTTATTTATCAGGTCAAAACAAAACGTTAACACTTGAAGCTTAAACATACCATCAATTTTAAGCACATTTAGCTTCTTAAAGAGGGGCTCTCTGTGAGAGAGGTAACCACGCGAACATATAATTCGCATGGCTTTCTTCTGTAATTTTAAAATTCTCTCCTGGTTGAAACCCCAGCACTTAAGACCATAAAGTATATGTGGTTTAACCAGCCCATTATATATGGTTAAAATAATTTCAGAAGGAACCATGTGTTTAAGCCGGTACATAATTCCTATAAAATTTAAAATTTTAAAAGCTATTTTGTTTATGTGTGAATCCCATTTTAAATGCTTGTGTATTGTTGACCCTAAAAAATTAAATTCATCAGCAAATTCTATTTTGATATTTTCAATCTCTATATTTGGTATATTCACTTGTTTTTGATGCATATGAAATACCATGAATTTTGATTTTTTTATGTTGATTGATAATTTGTTCAACTTTAACCAGTCTGCAACTTTTGTCAATTCTAAATTTAAATTTTTGGAAATATAATTACCCAAAACATCTAATATAAAGTGGAGTATAAAGTATTATCATCAGCATAAATACTCATCTTAAACAGTTTACTGGCGTTGCATAAATCATTAATATATATGATAAATAGAAGAGGGCCCAATATAGACCCTTGAGGCACACCAGTGGATATACGATACATATCAGAATTAGTTTTATCATAAGAAACATATTGGGTTCTATTTTGTAAATAGTCTTGAAAAAGTTTTAACTCTACTGACGTTATACCATCATAATTTAATTTCTGAAGTAAAATAACGTGATCAAGAGTGTCGAATGCCTTTAAGAGATCTAAGAAAATGGATATCGGTATTTTGCCTTTATCAAGATCTTGAGTGATTCTATCAATTAGTTCAATCGATGCTAACTCAGTAGAATGACCAGCCCTGGAACCATACTGACTGTCACATAAAAGTTTATGTTCATTTAAATATGTACTCAATTGTTCGAAAATTAGTTTCCCCAAATTTTAGAAATTGAGGGAAGGAGTGAGATTGGACGGTAGTTTGATATATTGTTCAAAGACCCTTTCTTATGAATAGGTATTACTTTAGCTATCTTTTGTTTTTCTGGGAATATACCGGTATTCAGAGACTGATTAAAAATACATGTGAGAGCTGGTATTATTTCTGTTTTAATTGCCTTTATTAATCTCATAGAAATATCATCAAAACCTGTACTAGATTTATTTGGTAGATCATTAATTATTCTAAGTATCGAAATGTCGTCTATTTGTTTAAATTGAAATGTACAGCTATGCGTGCCAGTTAGAAAATCTTTAACGTTAATGTTTTGGGCATTTTTATGTTTTTTTGGCGAGGCTAGGTCCAATGTCGGTGAAATATTTACAAAATTTATTAGCTATGATGTTTGTATCGGTGATTTCTTCCCCATTGATCATAAAATGATTAGGAAAGTCTCTTTTGACTTTAGATTGTTGTAATAAATCCTTTATATTAGTCCATGTATTTTTAATATTATATTTATATTTTTCAAATAATGAGTAGTAGTGATTTCGCTTTGCCTCCGAATGTGTGATTTTAATATTTTGTTATAAGTATTTAAGTTAATTTTAATTCTATCGCATGCATCTGTATTTGTAGGTGTTGTTCTGTATTGCTTATATAATTTATCTCGATAAGAAATTGATTTTACAATACCTTGAGTTATCCATTGTGCTTTTTTATGGCGGCGTTTATTAAATTTGACAATTTTAGGGGCCAGATGTTGTTTAGTGGCTGATTTTAAAATATTGTGAATTATGTCATAGTTAATATTGGGGTCAGAATCGATGTCTTTATTCATTTTTGAATAAATATCCGAGTTAGCTATTTCACTTTTAAAGTTATTAATCGAAACATGGGAAGTCTGTTTCACCTCAATCTATTTGTCAGTGCGTTTACCAGATTTTGGGTACGCTAGCGATATAAAATATGGAAAGTGATCGGAAAGTGAGGTTAATAATATACCTGCAATAGAGTTACTTGAATGTTTACTTATTTTACATAAAAAATTATCTATTAATGTTGCATTAGAATTTGAAATTCCAGTGGGTAATGTTATACGTGGAAACAATCCGCTCGATACTATCATATCAAAATATTCATTAACAAAGTCCTTTTCTTTAATTTTCAATAGATCAATATTTATATGGCCGCCTATTATGATGTCATAATTCCTGTCTTTAAATGTCTGAAATGTAAGTGCTAGTTTTTCTGTAAAGGATTTGTAATTTAATAGAACATATCTGGGGGGCCTGTATATGTTTCCTAATAATATGTGTGTAGGCCTATTTGTGTCCACCTCGCTTATTTCAATAGATTGACCTTCAAATATTTCAGATATAGTAGGAGATGGCACAGTTTTAAAATTATATTTTTTATGGAGATAAATTGCTAGACCCCCATGAGAAGAACATTTTTTCCTTTGTGAAATAAAATTATAGTTTTCTAGAGATATTAGAGCATTATTTGAGTCATCTCTGATCCATGTTTCTTGTAAGCAAATAGCGCTTATATGACAGTTATTTTCTTGTATCAAATATTTTTATAAAAATTTTCTTGGTCAAAATAAGGTGAATGCTTAATAATATGCAGGCGACAGCGATTCCACGCCATACTTAGAGACACTATTAATATTTCAATCAAACACTTTATTTTGCATGTAAAAACATTTGCTAAGCGAATTTGGGAGTGCCCAGGCTGTTTGAACCTGGTCATCCTGTCCCACCTTATATTCAGAGTAATTGCAAAAATAAGATATTACTCAAATGGTTCATTAAAAATCTCTCAGCTCTGGTCTCCTATTTTAATTTAACCACCACTGGGTCAACATCATTATGCTGGGGTCCTTAAACCTTACCCCTTTAAACCTTAAAGTGCTGAATTAATTTCCAAAAATTAAAAAGGTTTTTTCTTCACCTTAAAAACATCATAAATGTCCTAGTTAGCTCTTTCCGATTCATTTGAATACTTATGTTATGGGTCTATGGCTATTAGAAATATTTTAATTCTTACAGTGCGGGGATCGACTTTAGTCGACAGAATCTGACGTCTATAGACGTCAGAGTCTGACGACTAAAGTCTATCCCCGCACTGTATGGGTTAACTCCTCACGATGCATTAAAGCATCATTTACACCTCTAAAAAGATACCTAATTTTTCTACGACTAAGGGGTTTAGAAGGGAAATTTCCGTGACACTGTTTCACTCAATAATATGGATGGTTCTGATGCTATACTTTGTTGGCAGTCGACGAACCACAATGTCCGACATTTATTAGTATGTATATATTGTGTTTCGGTAGTAGTACTGTTATTACGTTGTTAAGTTTACACCACTAGTCAGTATCAGGGAGTCTCCGAGTTCATAGCGACTGTGCTTGCATGGTCACATGGCTCCGAGCTACCTGTTTCGCGGATTGCCACATTAATTGTACTGCTTTATATTAGATATATATATATATATATATTAAATACCATATAATTTTTACCATTGTCT
Organism: Flabesymbios commensalis; assembly: GCA_964017125.1. NCBI lineage: Eukaryota > Metazoa > Annelida > Polychaeta > Terebellida > Flabelligeridae > Flabesymbios > Flabesymbios commensalis. Next base: position 91,572,227 of record OZ024907.1, read on the forward strand.
TATTCCATACTCCAGTTACTGTAGCATAATTATGCACTTGTATATATTTTTGGTTTCTACGCTTTCCAGAGTGTCTTTTTTGCTACTATATATAATTAGTATATTATACATAGTAGCTATTTTATCTCTAAACAAAATGATAGACCCCCATGTTATCTTGGCTATGCCTTTTAATTTTATTTTAAGAAGTAGTCATTTATATTACCGAAATACCCAGTTTTTATTATGGCAATGCCACCTAACATGATTTTAGTTGTTTATCATACCAAATATATTGTCTTATATGATTTTACCAAACTAACATTCTTGTATATACATGTACATATATCTCGCTTATTACTATGACAAATAAGTCTGTAATGACTTTTATGTCTGTCAGTAAAATATCTGTCTGTCTGTCTGTCTGTCTGTCTGTCTGTCTGTCTGTCTGTCTGTCTGTCTGTCTGTCTGTCTGTCTGTCTGTCTGTCTGTCTGTCTGTCTGTGAAAATCAGAACAAGATCAATGTTGGCTGAATGATTTTATGTAATGTAAGAATCAGAACAGGATCAATGTTGGCTGAATGATTATATGTAATGTGAGAATC
>OZ024907.1:91573010-91672233 GCA_964017125.1 Flabesymbios commensalis
TAACAGTTGCGAAAATTTGATACTGCACATAATGATTTGTAGCCAACTTCTACTTTGCTGCAAATATTCAATATTCAGAAAATATACAAAAAAAGACATGTCAAACATAACATTTCTTTCAATTCAAGGCTTAGAGTGGAAATAGCAGTTGAATATTAAAATGTAAATGGAGCATCTTGTTTAAAATCATGATTTCATATCATTTGTTCATCTAAACGTTTTTCTTATAGTTTTTAAAAGTGTATTCGTAGGGTTACAAATTTATATTTTATTGAAAAATAAGGCTATTAATTAACATAATTGTTGTGTTATGAACCATTTGTATCGATAACTAACATTACTTTGACAGCCACATTAATAAACAATCAGAGAAGGATGGAATAAAGAGTTTTTAGCAACAAGGTGCACGAGGACTATGAGAATAATTTATTTATTGTTTGTCACTGAATTAATAGTCAACCTAAAATATATACATACATATACACGTATCATTCACTTGTGAAAGGTATTTAACAGATAGAGCTACAATGAACAAAAAAGGGTAAAACTGGTTGCTCTACGTCGATTCAAAATGCTTATAACAGCTTTGTTTGTAGGGTTACGCTGTCATTTGTAGGGTTACTCTATCTAGGTGGCCTATGAAAAATCATCACAATACTGCAATATTGACGGCTCATTATATTATTTAAACAAATGTGTGTTCTCCCGTATGATACTGATCAATATCCAATAGCTTACCGCGTTATAATTAACTTCACATAGATCATTGAGCAAAATATCTAATTTGTCAAATAATTGTATGTATTTCCAACTGGTAAAGTCAGACAGTGATTATGGCGCTATTGCATCAGACACGTTTTAAATACCACTTGTTTTTGCTTGCTTGTATATATAATTTTTGAAAAATATTGTGTTTTTAGAGAAAGGTCTCGCAATGCCAATTAAACTCGTACTGTGTTATACAACATAGAAGCTATTTGTGAAATTGGTAACCCTACGAATACACACAGTGGTGAACTCTTTTAGATGCTAGATATGCTTAAATTAATATTTCCAATATTTGTAATACACAAAAGAATACACGTTAGATATATTTTTAATATAATGTATAACAAAGTATATTAACAGTAAATTTGCCTTTGCATTGGTGAGTTTAACTAATTTTCAAACGTTTTAAAAACATGTATTTTATTTTTTGGATAGAAATATTTATTAGCTTGTTGAGTTTTACACCTTATAAGTGGTCGCTATGATGTTCGGTTTATTCTTGGCCTGTTTTGCAATGAGAACAACATATATTTTTCAATCATTTAACGTTTTTCTCTTGTAGATAGTAACCCTACGAATACCTAACATTTGTGTAACCCTACGAATGACAATATCATCAGTCTCTGGTGGCTCTTCTATTACATAAGAATATTTTAAACGTTATCGTCCACATATTGCCATGTCATGACATGATAATGCATCATAGATATTCAATTAACTCCTGTATTCTCCACACCTACACAGTAAAATATAGCACTGTGATATTTTGTAGGATATCTTAAAAATTCAAACATTGCTAACGTTTCAAGATATCTATGTTAACCACTAAAATCTGACTGTCACGTACACTGTACCTTGGTTATTCTGTTAGACAAGGTTGTAAACCCCGTGTGCTTTCATGGAATTCCACAGCTGCCATTTCTTTATTGAAAATTCGTAGGGTTACACAAAAGAAAAAACCCGTAGTGTTCAATGGAAGAAATTAAAAAAATTGTATAATTTTTCGATACGTTACCTTGCCCATATTATACATTGGTACCACAAGTGTATTCAGAGAAAAGAGCCTGTGTTAATCTGTGATAGTATTCGTTTTATAGAACATGAAAGCGCATTCGTATGGTTACAAAAACGCGCTTTAAATTATTGCACCTATTTTGCTATTAGCAACATTATTTTGTGGACATGCTCCACAATGAATTCGGTTTAGCAAATAAATAGCAAGCACAGCTTATGTCATAGATATAATGTGTAAAATATTTATATTGTGCAATATTGATTTACTCAGATATCATAACACAAGCTGTATTCGTAGGGTTACACTAGTTTTAATTTTTCAAAAAGTTTGAATTAAAAAATTTCAAATTCACAAAAGCAAAAAAAGTGTTGGCTATTGATTAGGTGCTGGTGCGGCGCTTCAGAGTGCGTAATATAAAGGCGCTGTTCATCTTGAATATTGAAAAAATGAACTTTTTCAAAATAAGGTCCAAATGCATCACTTTCGTGGGAATCGACCATATATATATATATATATATATATATATATATATATATATATATATATTGGAAGAATCATATCAACACATAAAATTATGTCATGAGATTTCAAATATATTATTTCCTACTCATTATATATCGTTGTTGTTTATAGACTGTCCACCTGGGAAGAAGCTGAGGAAGCTCTGTAGAGAAGAACATGCCACCCTACTGCATTATTACTCGGGTTTTGAAGGAGAGCTTTCCACTATGTCAAGTTTGGGCAATCTTGTTTTCATAGGCCTGCAAAAAAATCTAGAGGTGAGAATGACAACAATCAGTGTGTTCACACATGACATAAGAAGTATCAACCCGTCTCGTGACAGTTATACCACATGCCATGAGGAGTGTCAACTCGTCTCTGGTAAACATGATAAATTGATAATGTTGATCCAAAGGTTGATCCACCATCTGTGATGCAGACCCCACATTAAACCAACATTGGGTAACTTTGGTTTGCATTTCCCGAAAGTGGAGTTGCTCATTTAAATACACCACAGGGCTCGTATTCTCGTACAAGTTACGATATATCGTAGGCTTCTGATTGGTCGAGATGGCTATCTCGACCAATCAGAAGCCTACGATATATCCGAACTTGTACGAGAATACGGCCCCAGTTGCTTAGTAGTGTGTGATATATATTTATTTATTACATAAACACACCAGTATAGTATACAATAATCAAATAAATTTAGGTTTCTGTAAATGTACATCACACCATTCAGATATTAACTCTATGTTGCTACGTATATAATACATTACATGTGTTTGTCTGTTACAGGGAGAGTATAGTCACTGGACAGATAAATTACCAGTAATGTACACATCTTGGTATGACCCAGGGAGGCACAGTAATCTCCACAATATCACTAAATATGTAATAAAAAGTGGATATTATGAAAAAAATTGTTCAAACATTCAATCATTTGCCTATTAACTTAAAAAAGAAACAGCCAGAATTATCACCACATAAAAATTGCACAGCAGCCTTGTTCAATAGCCATATTTTCGCATGGATGACTATATCGTGCGCTGCGGAGTTTGAGGCTTCCTATATATGTCAAAGAACTAAAGTGCATTCTGGGGTAACGTTAACGGACTCGTTCTTTTATAATCACACGTGTGATAACGGTTGGTTTATGGTATCAGGAGGGGATAAGTGCTTCTCAATGACGATGATAAAAAAGACGAAGTTATCATACAATGAAGCCAATGATGTATGTCATTCTCAAAATGCTTCCATTTTAAAAGTTGAAGCAGAAAATAATGTGTATTTGCTTGAGGACAAAAAGGTTTCGTCTTCTCTCATTGACGTATTATATAAGTTTCAAATATCAAGAATTTTGGGCTATAGTTTGCAAGAAACATACTTACGTAAGTTTGGAAAACCTCTTGTAGAAAGATATCCATATCAATTGCTTGAAATGATCATGTACAGCAGGCGCAACCGTTTCTTCTTTTCTTCTTCTTCATTTTTTGTAAATTCGAATGGTAAATGTAACGATGCACAACCCACATATATGAGTGTTATGTGGCAAAACTCAATTAGCTGGGGGGATAAATGTTTGAAATGTTCCAAGCCTGTTGATGTCGGTTTTGTGGTATGTGAAAATGATAGTTATATTTACAGCAGCAGCTGTGCAGACATTTACTACCGATGTGAAGATGGGACTTGTATTCTTCAGATTTATGTATGTGATGGAGTTATTGACTGCTTTGATAGCAGTGATGAGGTGAATAATTGCTATTTGAGGAGAATGAATAGCTTGCCGAGTCAAACGGTCTCCATACCTTGTATTCTGGTTGCTTTGTGTGGAGATCAAGATGATAACATAGTACATATACATGATATATGTGATGGAATACGTGGTGACTCATCATTAACCAAAGAAGATGCAATATGCTATCAGCATAGATCAAAACCTTATCGTATGGCACCATTGTCTACATCAGAAAATTCCAAAGTTGTTAATGTAATTGATGACTCGGGTTTATTACCGTATAATTCATGTGATACGCCTACTGAATCAACGAGTGTGGCAGCTCATTCCCTTATTGACACAGTAAATAATCATTGTGATAACTTGAATACAATTTGTAGAATTACCAGAGCGGTCGACAGAGAAGAGTGTCCTCATAGTTATATGAGTAGTGATATTCAGACAGTATGTGGTGTTTTTTCTTGCCCGGGTATGTTCAAATGCTACAAACATGTATGTATATTAATGTCTTCAGTTTGTGATGGATACTATGATTGTGAAGCAGGTGATGATGAAATATCATGTCCTATAACATCTTGTCCAGGGATGTTGAAATGTCGAGGGGAGAATCGGTGTGTTAGCGAAGAGGAAATATGTGATCAGACAGTGAGTTGTTTGTATTCTATGGATGACGAATTTGATTGTCATAGATGTCACCATGATTGTGAATGTATTGAGTATAGTGTATCATGTACCTTGAACAATTCACTTAGTGAAGTGTCAATAAGTGGTATCAATAACATCAAGAGCTTAAAACTGAAAGGTTTACAACAAAATTTATCTGTACACCATCTCCATTTCCGAGGCCTAGTTTATGTTAATGCCTCGTTTTGTGACATTGTTAACATTATGTACTTTACAAATCAAGCACTGTTTATCAATGCATTTATTATAATTGCTGACTTCTCACATAATCACATTACAAACACAACATTCTTTAAATCAAACATATTTGCTAACGTGGTTTATTTGGAGTTATCATTCAATAAGATATACATAATACACTATAACACGTTATGGCTTCTTGACGATCTAGTATTGTTATCATTGAAGGGAAACCCAATAAATTTAATCACTCTTGCTTTATTACAGGACAGTAGTGCTCTTTTGTTGATTGATATACAGTATATTTACGACTATAATGAATTAGGCATCACATTAGATGCACATCTATATAAACAAGTTGAAGTCAAGGTTTCAGACTCTATGATATGTTGTATATTATCTACAAATATTAATTGTAAATCTACAGGAAAATCAAAATTGTGTTATGGGTTACTTAAAATAAAAATATATAAATTCAGCTTTTATATCCTATCTATTCTGGCTTTACTAATTTCCGTTGGTTTATCTTTAAAACAAGCTGGAGATGTTAAGGGGGTCAAGTTTCTTAACAGAAAAAAGAAATATTTTTTTATAATTTTGCTCAACCAGTCAACCTCGGTCATAATAGCGTCGTTATATTTAGTAGGATTGATTTGTGCGGATGTTGCATCAGTTAATGTGTTTTTTTGGAGAAGAAGCAATTTATGTATTGTTCTCAATGTCCTCCTATATATATCTCTTGCATCAAACATAATTTTTAAATCGTGTTTGGTCATAATTGTGGCGTTACAAATCATCTATCCGTTTAAACATCAGTGTATGTGGCTAAAATGGACAGGTCTCTTCTCTATGCTCATATGGATTGCTGTTTTAGCCACATATTTTCTAAATCTGTATCAACATTTTGAATTGGAAGGAACTTATGATATCTTCTGTTCGATAGGAATGTGTGACATTATCAAGCCTCCAATCTTATTGAACTTGATATGTTTTGTTAATTGCGCGCTATTTGTTTTGTCCGCTTTTATTTTGAAAAAAACATTTACTGCCATGGGTAAAAGTAAAGAGAATTTGAACCTGCCAAAAAGCAATCAAAACCAGAAACAAACCAGCATTATGGTTATTTTAAAAATTGCGGTGCCAACTGCTACGGAATTGCCATTTCAAATTGCTTTAATTTTGTTATTAATCATAAAATTGGCAAATATATCAATATCTCAATTTTGTCAGTATATTTTCCTATTTGTTTTGCCACTCCACATAATATATTCATCTATTATATTATTATATCGACTGAAACAATAGCTTATATTTTTAATACTTACAGTCTATTCGTGTCAGATGTAATGTGTTACTGATCTATTCGCTTCAAATGTAATGTGTTACTGATCTATTCCATTAAGATGTAATGTGTTACTGATGTATTCCAGTCAGATGTAATGTGTTACTGATCTATTCGTGTCAAATGTAATGTGTTACTGGTCTATTCCATTAGGATGTAATGTGTTACTGATCCATTCGTGTCAAATTTAATGTGTTACTGGTTTTATTCGTGTCAGATGTAATGTGTTACTGATCTAATCGTGACAAATGTAATGTGCTGCTGATCTATTTGTGTCACAGTTATTGTGTTTATGATCTATTTGTGTCCAATATAATGTGTTAAATACGTATTTATGTCAGATAAAATGTGTTACTGATCTATTCGTGTCACTTGTAATCTGATACTTATTTATTCGTGTCACATGAAATGTGTTACTGAACTATTCGTGTCAAATGTAATGTGTTACTGGTTTATTCCTGTTAGATGTAATGTGTTACTGATCTAATCGTGACAAATGTAATGTGCTACTGATCTATTTGTGTCACATTTATTGTTTTACTGATCTATTTGTGTCCAATATAATGTGTTAAATACGTCAGCTAAAATGTGTTACTGATCTATTCGTGTCACTTGTAATCTGATACTTTTATTTATTTATTCGTGTCACATATAATGTGTTACTGATCTATTTATGTCCAATGTAATGTGCTACATTATGTAGTTATGTCAGATGTAATGTGTTGCTGGTCTGTTCGTGTCAGATAAGATAAATGTGTCATTTTTCCTAGTCAGACAGATGATACGGCTGCAATGTTTGTAATTTTGCAATGTTTGTAATGTGAGCAGCAAGAACAAATAAGGAGAAATTTGCATTGAATAATGTGATTTATAATATACATGAAAATATAACTAACATACATGTTGAGTTATTAGAGAGTATTATTGTGATATGGATGTCTTATTTATATGTATTTGATTTTCATCTAAACATATTTTGTTGACCAATTGAAGCAATATAAATGTGCAATATTTATGTTTCGTTAAAAAGTCGTGGTGTGATTACTGTGGGAACGTAATAGACTAGAAGATATTATAATATCATTGTATACATGTCATATCATCATATTCTTGTGACGCAAAATATGATTGTTTTTATATTGTTGTCTTATTGTTGCCTCATCCATACCAAGCTGGATACTTATATATCATTATTATTATATTGTATTTTTGTTATGATGGTCATAACAAATACTAGGAAAATAATACACATGTTTTATGATTCTTGTGATGTTGAATAAATACATCTATTTTACTCCGTTATTATAAAGCCCTTCATATAACCATACATTTCTTATACAAACTTATTATAACTATTTGTGTAGGTTAATGTGTACACTAATCCATGAATCGTCTCCTAGTTCATATGATTTTTAAATAGTTATATTTTTATAATTTTCAGATCTAGCGATAAATACAATTATATATTATTTTCTCAATAAAAAATTGTCACAAGAGAATGCATGCATGCATGCGCAATTTTCAATTAACTGGCACAGACGTTTTAAATCTGTCACTTTGCACTTGATCCTTGACGACACAATAAGTTTATTTTCTGTTTATCATCTCTTTTTATATTGAATATATTGTATTTTGTCTGTTCGTAAGTACCCACATTGCGTCAAGAGGTTACATGGTTTGATATGTTTTATTGCTGTGTTTAAATATATTCAATTTGTCTCTTGGTATAATGCAAGATATGATTATCTCGAAATGAGGTTAAATGGTTTCATTTATATTTTAGTTATGGATTTATAGATGGTATAATGGTAGAAAATAGTATTTCTAGAAAAGTTTAGTCAAATGGTTTTCTTTATATTTTGGTGTTGTATTTAAATAGATTTAATTAGTTTGTTGCTATTATGCTAAATATCAGTATTTCCAAAAGAGATTAGTTAACTGGTTTCGTGTATATTTTAGTAGTATTTAAATGGGCTAATTTGTCTGTTGGCATAGTGGTAAAAATCAGTATTTCGATAAGAAATTAAGTGGTTACATTGATATTTTAGTGTTGTATTTAAATGGATTTAATTGGTGTTCTGGTATAATGCAAAACAAGAGTATTTTAAGTAGAGGTTAGGTAAATGGTTTCATGTATTTTTAGCGTTGTATTTAAATGGATTAAATTTGTCTGTTCTGTATAATGGTGGACATTAGTATTTCGAGAAGAGGTTATATGGTTTCATGTATATTTCCGTGTTGTAGTGAAATTTATTTAATTTGTCTGTTGGTATCGAGGTACATATTATTAGTAATAAAAGATATTTCATATATATCAGTATTCAGATGGATCTAATTTGTGTTTTGATATGATAGTAAATAGCATTATCGCTAGAATAAGTTGAAAGGTTTCATTTATTTTGAATGTTTAATTCAAATGCATTTAATTTGTAAATTGATTGTTTTTCTTTGTATTTTCTGTTGTGATGATAAATGTCTGTTAATAAACATGTTAAGATAGTTATGATGTAATGCGTTCCCATCTGATATTCTGCTAACCCAGTAAACACAAAACATTTGTATAACATTTACACAACGCCGGCCTAACGTCTTCGACGTTAGTCCAACATTGCATAAATGCTATGCAAATGTTTTGTATTTACTGGGGAGTTAATTTATTAAAATTTTCCCTCACTTGAAGTCGTGTCTCGCTACCGCGACCCACAACTTCAAGTGGATGAAAATTAGGTATATTTGTTTAATTTTAGTTTAAACATTTACAAATCTTGATTACATGATTTGAGCATTCTGATTGTAATGCAGATTGTAAACCTTCAATATTAAATAAAGCATGCAAAAGTCATAATTGCTTCCAAATTTTAATGTGTACTTCACATACTATTAATATTATGTAATTATGCATCAATTAACACAGCTGTAGCTGATTATCAAGTTCAGTCGCTCCTCTGGCGATATACAATGTTTGAGAGGGCTGTGGCTTTGAGTGTCATACATACCTGATGACATTGTGAAGTCACCCGGCTGGGAATCACAAACATTAAGGAGATTGATACCCAGAGCTGGTCCCTAGAAACATGTTTGTCCATGTACTACCCTGATGTTGCATGGAACACCTACCATCTTGAAAATACCTACCTAGCTATGGGTCGATTTGTGTTATGAGTCCTTATACTCCTGGAACTTTTACTGACATATACAACATATAATGCCACTATATATTACTTAGATTTCTCTTATATGAGCATTAGTCTTATTATAAATATGACGTAATTGGTTGGTAGAATTTGTTGTACAAACACCAAGCCTTAGTACTATTTTAAATAACAGCTAGAGAATGAGAGGAAATGTTTATTTGAAGTATCCATCTAGGCCACTAAATGTACGAAATTATTACCACGTACGGGATAAAATGAAAAATTGATCTATTACATACTTATTTATGTACATGTATACTGTATTGGAGAGTTTATCCCTTAGATTACATATTTTCACAGATTTAGAGGTTGTTTAATGATAGGCCAGGTCAGTGGCGGTTCCAAAGCGGAGGGATTGAGGTGGTTTACCATTTCTCCCCCTCGAAAAAAATCCATAATCTTATCGAGGTTTTTTTATGAACGGATGACATACTTAGGGATAAACAGTGACCAATATATATTGCCTTAGATGGCAGGAAAAAGTCTCTGAAATTAACAAATTTCCTGCCGGGGCATGCCGACCCCCCTACTGTAACAGCAAAATGTTCCTCTGTCAAAAGTTTTTTCGGGAAAATATTTATTTTTAACTGTTTTCGTATGGTGGCCATTGTGAATTTTGTTTATTACTAAAAATGCTCAACAGTTACAATCTGGAACACATCGAATTTGGAATCAGCATTATATATGTTACAAAACAAGCTTCTGTGGCAAAATACATTACATAGCTTGAACACACCACTGAATTATTTGCTTTGTCCGACCACTACATTCTAAGCCGGGGATGGAGAGATATTGTTGATCAAGTACAGACCAATTATCTTGTAGGCCTATGGAGCTATAAGCAGGTGTGACCAAACTGTTGATTATGAGGGATCCTCAGTATGGTTGGATGAAGAATGTAGACCTCCGAGATTTAAAACACAACCGACCATAACGAGGATCCCTCATATTCAACAGCTCGGTCACACCTGACTGATTATAGTCCCACAAGCCAGGATAATTGGTCTGTACTTGATCAGCAATAACTCTCCATTCCCGGCTTAGAATGTAGTGGTTGGACAAAGAAACTAATGTAGTGGTGTGTTTTAAAAGTCAGTTATTACCCTTGGAGGTTTACATTCTTAGCTGTGCAAAAAGCCTCGGCCTTCAGCCTCAGCTTTTTGCACAGCTTAGAATGTGGACCTCCTCGGGCTTTATCATATATATATCATGTTGCTAAATGTTAATCACGTCCGTAGCAGTTTTCATCCTTTTTATTTGTCATTCCGCAAGAAGATGTGAGGGATAAATGATCATTACATTCGCCAGATTGACACATGTTTAGCTTAAATTTTTACATAAAAGAAGATGTGATGGACAAATGCACAACATTCACCAGATTGACACATGTTTAGTACAAATTTGTAGATACAAGAACATGTGAGGGACAAATGAGTATTACATTCACCAGATCGACACATGTTTAGCTTAATTTTTTACATAAAAGAAGATGTGAGGGACAAATGAGTATTACATTCACCAGATTGACACATGTTTAGTACAAATTTGTATATACAAGAACATGTGAGGTACAAATGCATTACATTCGCCAGATTAACACATGTTTAGTACAAATTTGTACATGCAAGAAGATGTGAGGGTCAAATGATCATTACATTCGCCAGATTGACACATGTTTAGCTTAAATTTTTAAATAAAAGAAGATGTGAGGGACAAATGAGTATTACATTCACCAGATTGACACATGTTTAGTACAAATTTGTAGGTACAAGAATATGTGAAGGACAAATGAGTATTACATTCACCAGATTGACACATGTTTAGTACAAATTTGTAGATACAAGAATATGTGAAGGACAAATGAGTATTACATTCACCAGATTGACACATGTTTAGTACAAATTTGTTCATACATGAAGATGTGAGGGACAAATGATCATTACATTCACCAGATTGAGACATGTTTAGCTCAATTTTTTACATAAAAGAATATGTGAAGGACAAATGAGTATTACACTCGCCAGATTGACACATGTTTAGTACAAATTTGTTCATACATGAAAATGTGAGGGACAAATGATCATTACATTCACCAGATTGGAACATGTTTAGCTCAATTTTTTACATAAAAGAATATGTGACGGACAAATGAGTATTACACTCGCCAGATTGACACATGTTTAGTACAAATTTGTACATACAAGAACATGTGAGGGACAAATGAGTATTACATTCGCCAGATTGACACATATTTAGCTCAAATATTTACATAAAAGAAGATGTGAGGGACAAATGAGTATTACATTCACCAGATTGACACATGTTTGGTACAAATTTGTACATACATGAAGATGTGAGGGGCAAATTAGCATTACATTTGCCTGATTGACCAAACTAACTTCAAGTGAGAAAAAACTCTATATATTGACGCTTTAAGGGTTATCCTGCTTCAAATGACGGAAATATGGCTGTTTATGTAAAAAGTAGAATCTTCCCAAGTTGAATAATTTGATTGATCACAGACGCTCCCCACAATATTAAATTTTTACAAGTGAGCGAGGAAGTAACAGTTTGGTTTTTTGAAACTTGAATGCCAGCGGGGGCACGAACCCGCGAACTCCGATTTTCCAAGGAATATATTTTCCAAGCAGGCAGCTTAAAGGTGTAGTCAACTGTCAAAATATGCGGGACAATGTGGTCCCCAGAATGCAACAGTGGCCCCTGGACATTCCACAATAACATATCACCCCACATCCACAGATATCAGCCAAGATAATAATACTATATGCGTTTCATACCCATCGCCGCATTACGAGCAAGTTCCCAAGTCATATAAACTCTATATACTTGAACGACATCTACGAGAAAATAATTTATCCCTTCTCTCATGTGGGCTTTGTGTTGTGACACAAAAGATTGTGTTACCGTGGGGGTCTGGAAACAGTTGACCTCCAGCATATTGACAGTAAGAGCTTTCCCAGCCAACACGGCACACTCACCAAATGTTGGTTTAATGTCGGCCAACGTCGCAGACAATGGTCTAACATTAAAACAGCATTGGGCCAATTTCTCGTTGGAGTAGTATCTTGTAATTAGTTCAGCCGCTGATATTAATGCTGTCAAAGGGTACTCTATAGGATAATGTAGGCCTACACTTGACCGTCCAACACATGCGCATTTCACAGCTGTATGCATCTTTAAACCACTGCACCAGGGCCCCCTCCCTGTTCATGACCCATTGATAGCTGTCTCTCTATAGCCATCATCGCGGACATCATCACCCATTTATAGCCATAGCTGTCTCTCTATAGCCATCAGTCATAGCGTCTGAAATGTTTTATGACATCGCCACAATGTTTGAAGCAATTAGAAACTCTATAGTAGACACCACAATCATCGATGTATCTCAAAGTTCTGTACATTTATTGCCCTCCCATGGTCCTACAGCAGCTATTTTGTTACCATGACGACTGGCATCTGTTTTTTTCGGTATGTAAAAAGTATCGGGAATTATTTCTAAAAATGACACTAGATCAGGCGTATACGAAACCCTATGCTAGACATACAAATCATGAACTTGATTATATTCTATCGAAAATTATATCAGATTAGCGTTTGACCTTAAACACATGGCGGCCATATTGGCTTTTTGACCAGCAATGCAATGTTTAACGTGCTTCCTGACCACACCATTAAGCCGGGAATACTTTGAAATATAATGATGGACACCAAAATCACTGTTCTGTATCTATTCTGTCAAAAATAAAGTCCATTTATTGATCGACCTTTAACAAATAGCCGCCATTTGGATTTTTTACCCACAATGCAATGTCTAAAATATTTTCTGACAACACTATTATGTACAGCATATCTGAAAAACCCCATGATAGACACCAAAAACACGAATCTGCCTCTATTATGTCAAAAACGATGTGAATTTATAGCTTGACCTTGAACAAATGGCGGCGATCTTAGATGTTTTACCCACAATGCAATGTCTAAAATATTTTCTGACAACACCACTATGTACAGCATATCTGAAAAACCCCATGATAGACACCAAAAACACGAATCTGCCTCTATTATGTCGAAAATAATATGAATTTAGTGTTTGACCTTGAACAAATGGCGGCCATCTTGAATGTTTTACCCACAATGCAATGTCTAAAAAAATTTGTGAAAACACCACTATGTACGGCATACCTGAAAACCCCATGATAGACACCAAAAACACGAATCTGCCTCTATTATGTCAAGAACGATGTGAATTTATAGCTTGACCTTGAACAAATGGCGGCGATCTTAGATTTTGAGCTTTTATTTTAATCAGCAGCTTTAGAAAACATAGCATAAACGGAAGATACACTTAGATTTTTCAATATAACCCTTTGACTGCTAAGCGTGACCGTAATCGTTTTTATACGCTTTTATTAACCGATCAAATTCATTGTTATTAGGAAAAAATTGGTGTAAAGGGTTAAGCCACAAAGTTCTATATTATGTTTCACATTATAACAAACAGACCGCTAGGCCATGTTTGCCTTGCTTTGTTACCAACGGTCTCTTTTATTTTTTACCTTTCCTTTCGCTACAATGCATCCATAAATTTTCTGTCCACAGAAGGGCAATATATCTTTTTTCATAGCTGTTCATTTACAATTATCATTCAGTTGGCTTTGCTGTCTTTTTGCTAGAATCGCTCTCAGTGTTGTTTCTATTTCTGTCAATCCGGTCATGTTTGTTTTTAGTGGAGAAGGGTGATTAATGTTTGAGTGGCCAGTTTGAAGTGGCGGGGTGCATATAGACAGTATGGTTTACATATTAGTTCCAGGGTTCCCCGGGGTACACAGCCCTCGTCGTGGAAACGGGGGGGTCTGCACCTGGCGTCACGCTCAGCCAATCACAGCACGCGCTGGTCGTGTGCCCTGATCTGCTGATAACGCCATCTTATTGTGAACATGTCTGCCCTCTGGTAGCTTCTTGTGGCAGTCAGTGCCACGTTTTTATTGGATACCATATTCTCCTATTTTTGCCGTTGCCTGGAAAAGAAAATTACAAATATGTGATTTCTGAGACACGAATATAAATTAACCCTCATAACGTCGAAATATTTTTGTATAAACCATGGAGACCAAATGTTTTTTTCAATTTGAAATGATCATGAAAATGTCTCAGTTAGCTCTTTCCGTTTTATTTAGGTACCTCTGTTATGAGTCTACGGCCATAACAGTTTTTTTTATTTCTTAATGTTTTTATTTTTTATGGGTAAACTTATCACATTTCTAGTTGAAGGTGGAGCGTACATTCCAATTTCTATTTCCATAAAATGTGTACATTAGCGGTCATGTTTAGGCTATTAATTCTCAATTTCTTATTTTATTTAAACAGTAAATTTAAACAGTATGGCTATTAATTCTCAATTTCTTGTTTTATTTAAACACTAAATTTAAACAGGATTCGGAATGCCAATGATCAACGTAGCACTTGGAAAATCTTGAAAAACGGCATGTTGGTTTTATTGAGATTTACTTGCACAACATTTATAACGCAAACAATGACTGTATTTGTAAATCCACACCAGGCCCTCTTTTTTCAAACAAAGCAAGATATGAAAACACCCCTTTAATTCCGGTTGTCAAGATATCTTATTTCATACTTACGAACATCAGAGCCTGCTGCAGGCTGTGTGTTTTTTATCAGCTCGTATAACACTCCTGTTTATAAAAAAACGTCTGTCATATTTTTTTTCATGATTTTTTTCTGAAAAGTCAACACATTGGATTCTCTTTATGAGATATCTAGTGTCCATGTTTGTCCGTTTTTTTTTCAAATTAGGATGTTAACTGAACTGGTTTTATCCAGCAATTCAAACTAGAATTGGTAATTTAATTGGCTAAAAAGACATTTATTATAAACACTACACATACATATTTGCACCATATTTGCACCACTTGTATTTTGTAAAATGTATAACGTTATTTATTTTGTTTTATGTCTGCTGAATGTGGTAAAATAACACCCTAGAAACAAAACGGTTACAATTAGGATAAGCTATTATGCCACAGCATTCACAGGGTTTATCATCAGAAACCCCGGACAAATTTACCCCAGTTTTCGTTCACTAGGGGCTCCGTCATGTCCAGGATTGTCACCTGTTCCATTACTGAGGAAATGATACCAGAAGCTGGAAGTGGAGGAACGGGTGAAAGGGATGATTAGAAGAGGGGAGGGGTGAATAGAAGAGAGAGGGGTGAATAGGAGATCTATACATGTATGTTACTCTGCCTACAGAGCACACACGATAAGTTGAGCCAATGTCAGTTTAATGTTGGGGCGATGTCGTAGACGGTGGCCTAACATTAAACCAACAGTGGCTCACGTATCGTGTTTGCTGGGTAGCGGTATAACCCATTGACCCCAAAGATCTCACTGAAAACCAGCATAAATTAGGCAAATTATTTTTATGAAAGATTATAATGGCTATTTTTGTCATAACAATCTCTGCACTCGATATTGGGAGTAAACAATGCAGGAGTGAAATACAATCTAGCTGTTTTTTCGTCCCTCCTGAATTTATCTGAGAACAATGGTGATGGGAGGTGTCGGCCCATTTTGATTTTGTATTATGCCGATACATCAAAGGTCCGAATTCACCTGTCTGTTCTAGTCACGTTATTTCTATAACAGGATCGTCCTCAGTAAACTCGTACCTTAAACCCCAGGGCCGACATCATGTAGGACGATGTTAATTCATGTCGTAGACATTTCTTAGAAGTTTTGTCGACATATGCTGCGTATGACACTGAATAGTATACCGAGCCAACGGCTAATGCTGGTAATAAAATCTGCTAGAACTAATAGCAAGTGTGCCATTACAAACTCCCCGGGGGTACACATCGACCCCCTGCGAGGCTAAAACCAACCAATCCCCGGATGAGGTGTTTATGATGAGCAGCCTACACCACAGTGCCCTGTAATTGCCGCCATTGTAGATACAGATAAGTGAAATTAGGCGTTAATAAACTCCATTTACACCGGCAGGCCGCCCAGCCTCGATCTGAAATTACCCAGGGACACGCATGGGGTTATGTGAGTTTGTTGACACTCCCTGTGTCGCGATGTTAGTAATTTAATTCACCATTATTACTAATTCTGTGTTAGCAATGTTCTTCAATCCGGAGCTTCCTCTATGGTGTCCGGATAGGGCCATCTCACCTTTCGTTAATTCATTGTTTCGCACTTTCGTTGTTTCGCATTGCCCTTTCGCTGTTTCACATCGCTCTTTCGCTCTTTCACAGTTTCGCAGTTATGTTGTTTTGCATCGCCCTTTCGTTCTTTCGCATCGCTCTTTCGCAGTTTCGTTGTTTCGCAGTTTCGTTGTTTCGCATCGCACTTTCCTTGTTTCGAACTTTCGTTGTTTCGCAGTCGCGCACTTTCGTTGTTTCGTACTACAGCAGTTTCGCACTTTCGTTGTTTCGCAGTTTCGTACTTTCGTTATTTCGTTGTTTCGCTCTTTCTTTGTTTCGTACTTTCGTTGTTTCGCTCTTTCGCTGTTTTGCAGTCTCGCAGTTTCGTTGTTTCGTACGTTCGCATTCTCGCTATTTCACACTTTCGCTGTTTCGCACTTTCGCAGTTTCGCACTTTTGTTGTTTCGCACTTTCGCAGTTTCGCACTTTCGTTGTTTCGTACTTCCGGAGTTTCGCACTTTCGTTGTTTCGCACTTTCACAGTCTCGCACTTTCGTTGTTTCGCAGTTTAGTACTTTCGTTGTTTTGCTCTTTCGTTGTTTCGCACTTTCGTTGTTTCGCACTTTCGCGTTTGGTTTCGTAGTTTCACACTTTCGTTGCTCCCCCCCCTCCCTTCCCTTCCGCTCCACTACCAACAGCGAAAGAGCGATGCGAAACTGCGAAAGAGCGGAGCGAAACAACGAAACTGAGAAACAACGACACTGCGAAACAATGAAAGGGCGATGCGAAACTGCTAAACTGCGAGACTACGAAACAACGAAAGAGCGATGCGAAACTGCGAAAGAGCTAAGCGAAACAACGAAACTGCGAAACAACGACACTGCGAAACAACGAAAGAGCGATGCGAAACTTCTAAACTGCGAGACTACGAAACAACGAAAGGGCGAAACTGCGAAAGGGCGATGCGAAAGAGCGAGAATTTAAAGAGATTTTACTTTTTGAAACAGCGAAAGGACGAAAGGGCGACATGGCCCTAACTGGACCCCATATTACTCGGTGCCGATGGAGGGATACATTTGAGTGATTTTGTGTGTGTGTGCGTGAGGGGGGGGGGGAGCGGTCTCTATCTCGCCATCATCTTTATATAGGTGTATGTATCTCAGCGAGACATCCAGATGCTTACCATGTTTAACATACGGTTATAATGTACGTTATATATCAAAGGCTCATAATATATTCGCGAAAGCGCAAACGAGGATATTTTGTATGTAATTAGTCAGGGGGTCAAATGCATATTTTTGGTCGAGCCTGGAAAGTGGGTCCAAAGTTTTTTTCTCAATGTTTTCATGTTATATAGGTATTGTACTCCATGAAACTGCATGATGGCAATCTTACAACATTGAGCATTTTTATATAACACGTTTTATAAAATCGCGTCAATCGGGACGCAAAATAATGGTTTTACACGCTTCGAAAAATACAAATATTTATATAAAGCGCCAAACTAATCTATATTTGCCATCATTGGAAATAGTATGTCTTCAGAGTTAACAAAAGTGTAGTCCTAATTCTACAAATTGATTGAACCAGAAGTTTTGAGTTATGTGAACCTTTTGACCACAAGGCCTTTCATAAATATAATCATCAGTGTAAAAACCTCAAATTTCACAATAATGTTAGAGTGTGACCTATCAAAATGAAATGAATTTCATTACGAACCTGAATATGATGTCGTAGAGTAACTATAAGACATATGTACCGCAATAATTAATATTCTATATATATATCGACGAGATATATAATGTATAATTTTGGCCATACATTTTAAAATTTTGTATACTACGTCATCCAACGATGTTAACACTTAACATCAAAACATTTGTTCAGAGATTTATACATTTTTTAAAGAAATCATTGTGTGGTGTATTGCCTCTGCCAAATGAGGTTATGTTTTTTTGGTCGCGATGGTTTGTCTGTCTGTCAGTAGGATTATTTACAAAGCAATGAATGGATTTGCATGAAACTTTTATCAGAGGTGCGTCTCGGGCCAAGGAACAATCCATTAAATTTGGAAATGATCCTGTTTAGTTTACGACCCGGATCCAATACACAATCACTGCGCCGGAAGTTTGCAGTCTCTGACTGACTGCCTAGTTCTATTTGATATGTCTATGCTTCTGCAAGTAGTACCTATCACATTATACCTTTATGGCAACGTATGGGTGCTCCATGGCTAGATTCAATTGATGACGGTATTGTAACCCCCACCCAAGTGTTATGCTTTGTGAATAAAAATTAATTTGAAATTATTTTCATTAATTTGGAATTACTTGTGCGAACTGTTCGTCGTGATTGATAATTCAGACCAAGAGGGCTCAGTAGCGAATGACAAGAAATCATAACCCATCCACAGTCTATGTTTTCTTTTAAACGCGATAAAACAACAATTAAAAGGCTTTCAAAAGAGTCATCAAGACGACCGCAGATTATCATGATGTTGATAAAGTGTTTATCAGATACTATGATCCAAAAAATTGTGACATGCCTGCGTCTTTCGCTCTACCAGAGTTGCCACTAAACCAAGAGAGCGAGGTAAACATGTTAGAGAAGGGCCAATGAAGGGTCAATTTTATGGTCATTTTTTCATGAAATCTACAAACCATCAAACTGTCAAACTGAATAATTTGTAGAAAAGCAGACTGTGTGACACTCAAAACACTCGTAGCATAATTATACATAATTGTATAGGCTTACCACATATCGATATGCGACATGCACACCATGACACTGCTATAACAGGTATGACACATTTCCAGTCATTGGCGACAGGCCCCTATTTGCAATTATGAAATCAAATCTGCAACTGCATAAAATGATGACAGATCTCCTTTGGGTGTATCCAGATAATTGTTTGTCGGAGACGTATCCCCGGGTTGGTGGTATACATCTCTTCATGGGTGTCATCGGTGTACAACTCTGCTGCAGGATCAGTATCGTGGTGCAGACTTACATTTAAGCATTTAGCCTTTCCAATTCTTCATTAGTATATAATACTCATTGAAGATGTCTGGTTGGCAAGGAATCTGGGAACGGAAGCATTTTAAAATTTAATTAATTTAGATTCACTGTCGGCGACAGAGGGTCGCGGTGATCTAAATGAGGTGTTGAATCAGCCAGTAGCTATCCTGTATCTCGTGTCTTATCTCGAAAAATCAGAATGAGAATAGGCCGATACAGTTGTAATTTAGCAGATCATTTAAATGTACATTTGAGAATTTATTTTATAAAACCTATGTCTCTCATACATATTTAAATTCACTAAGTATGTTAACATACTTAAAATTGAGCTCTGCGCTTGCTGTCCAACATGTTGCTTTCCAAGATAATGTTAGGCCCTACTACATCTAGTCTTTTATGCGTTACTACAATTCCAGCACTAAATTTTGAGCACGAATAGCCAGATGTAGGGTATCTAACCTGAAACATATCCCTGTTCCAACAGCTTTGGAGACTGCTGCTAGTAATAACCATAGATCTAGAGAAAACTCGATCTATGGCAATAACAGGATGAAGGTCTTATTCAAAACATACACAAGAGCACATGCACACTCTTAATACAAGGACCGATCTAAATAGCAAAAAACCGAAAGTCGCATAATAAGACGATAATCACGAAGGAGCTGACAACAGCATATAGTTACACAGCTTTAGGAGAAAAATTTGTGATACTATGGTTGTGATACTATGGTTGGATGCTTTGGTATTGGTATTATCGGAGATATTATTGTCTTCTGGCTCGATGTAGTAAGGAACTTATTCTGTGGTTAGTAACTCGGCGAGGGGAGCATCACCTGTTGATAATCATGTTAATTACCATCACCTGAGCAAGCCTTCCGGAACATTTGAAAATAAAACTTTCCGTTGAAGAATGGCTTGATGCTTGAGCCACAGAAGTTAGATACGTTAGCATATTAATAGAGCAGAGACGGGAATATGTTATGTTCAACTACAGTCCCTGAATGAAGTCAAATGATCTCAGATTGCATCTCAGCTGGTCCCTAATTACATAAAAAAATCTTCATATGGTTGCTCCAGTAAGAACTATGTGATAGTGTTCGATGTGGAAGCAACAAAGCAGGAATACAGGACCCATCGCCATTGTCTAAGAATATGATGCATACTACTACTATATGAACACAGATGATGAAACAAACAATGAATAGGAAAGTAGTAGTAGCTTTAATATAAATATATAGCAAATGACAAAATTATGCTGAAGGTGGTGGTATCATTGCTGATAATTTAACTTGTTTAAGATAAAGCACTATTTTTTTCAATAACTATTACGTACAATTTTGGTAGTTTAGCAGGTATATAAACCTCTGAATTATTACACCACATATTAATAATTAATGTACCCATATAGTCAGATATAGATATGCTGTGATATTTGAACTATAAATAAGAAACAAAAAGGTTAAATATCGTGAATTATTTAGTCATATGTTAAACTGTTATAGCACAAGAAGGGAACATATACGTCACAGCTAAATTCAGACCACATTGTCATTGATGAACCAACTTATTTTGCACAATACAATCATTTGCCTTGACACATATGCTGAGATTTAACTTTACCTAATTAGGGCCCACAAATTTTCCTCTGTGTGTCTCAATAGCGGCCGGGCATCTAAACATTGGGGAAGTGTTGGGTCAATGCAGCCCATCTGCGTCACAGATAATGGCCCAACATTGGGTTAGTGAATCATGTTGACTAGCCCATGCAATAGAATGCCAACGTGTAATACATTGCTACACTATTCAAACAATATAATAATCCCCTTATTTTTCATCCCAGCAAATATATACATGTACGGTCACGTAGGCCACATTTGAAGTGTGGCCTAGATGAGCGAGAATATGTGAGCGACAGGTTATCTAGTTAATTAAGATCATGACACTTCATAACAAAAACTTAAATTATAAGACAATGAATACAGGCTCAGCTATAGAAACATGTACAAATGTGGAGGATGTAATATACAAGCGATACTGAATTAGGCATGTTTGACCTGATTTTGTGACCTTTGACCTTGAACTATAGCTTTGACCTTTGACCCAATGATATTTATTATTAATATACATTAATATACAAACAATAAAACTAATAATTATCAGTTGTGTGAATATATAAAGTGATTTTCTGTTTTTCCCGATCACGTAAAACGACTATTTTGTGCCCCGATAGGCGAAAAAATGTAAAACTCGTTATTTCAAAATGCTCAATGTTGTGAGAATGCCATCACGCGGTTTCATAGAGTACAATATCCATATAACATGAAAACATCGACCACTTTCCAGATTCAGCTCCTGGCCCCCTGACTAAATATTAGGCCTGTAGACAAGCTTTTCCCACGGGCTGACCTATGAAAAATAATCATTGTCCCAATGATGGCTCAATGTTGTTCCGTCATCAGCAACGTTGGTACACCATAAAACAAGCATTCCCACTAAATACAGGCTGTTCACACAAACGCACAGCACTATATAGAAACACGTAAAATATAATGTTTATGGGTTGTTTATAAATGATGAATGACCTGACAATCATAATATATGTGCGAGAGGTCAATTCTGTTTGAGCTCAGTCCTGAAATATATATAGAGATCACCTATGTCTACATCAAGCTGACCATCTGTCGATGGCCTGACCTATATAGAGAGGTTAGCTATGTTTATATCAGACTGGCCATCTGGCGATGACCTGACCTATGTAGAGAAGTCACCAATGTTTACATCAGACTGACCATCTATCGATGACCTGACCTATAGAGAGGTTAGCTCTGTTTATATCAGGCTGACCTTGTGCAATTGCCATGTAATGGGGTCTGGTGTAAATATTACTGAACTGTAGAGTTATAGGTCGAGTGACGATGGTCAACTTTCTCACACTGACCTGTTTCAGGTCAAAATCAGGGTGTGTAGACTTCACCTATCACAATATTTGAGGATTTTCCAGTACTACAACATCTCTCGAATCGATATTCAAACAATAAAAGTAACATAAATTTAATATGAAAGATTCCATGATCACAATATGTCTTATTTCATAGTTTCACATCGAAGATCTTCAATTATGAGTTTTTTATAAATATTAAATGTGTTAAAATGATCAATATGATTTTAAAACAATTGAATCTGAAGTATAGATGAACACTAAACTACGGACGTTGACGAAAATAAATAGATTATTTGATAATTCAAAACAAATTATGGCACTTGTGAAATCAGTCGACGTCACGTGGTCACATAAGACGTGATGTTTTGCTTCGTGTCCTTAGAATGACCCTGGTCTAGGTTTATGGGAACTAATCTATGTAAGTCTGCTGAATCTATTTATTTATTTATTTATTTATTAAGATTCGTCAAATATACAGTATACATTACTTTGTTCAATGATAACAAAAATAGTCATGATAATACTGTTGGCTGGGACATGGCATCAGATATGTGATATCTATGCTAGGCCTGTCCCATAACAAGATAACAATGTTAATAAAGTATGTGTGCAGCAATTATGAAAAACGCATTCCAGCAAAACACGTTAAACATTTGTCCCTGACAGTGTATCCCCCTGGCGAATGACTCCCTGACAGTGTGTCCCCCTGGAGAATGACTGTAAACTACAGCTGTATATTTAGAGGGTGTCACCAGACGACGTAACAACAGAGATGGGGACGTGTGATATCCCAGCAAACACGAAACATTAAACCAATGCTGGTTTAATGTTGGTCCAACGTCTACGACGCCGGTCCAACATTAACCAAGCATTGGGTCAACGTCTCGTGTTTACTGACATTATGGGTCAAGCGCCGGATGATGTAGCATCCGTATCGTTAACGACATCTCCTTACTCACTTCCTGTGGGCGTCACGCATGCGTAAATGAGTAGGAACATGACAATCGTTGCTTCTGTCAAATTTAGTCACAGTCTTTATTTTAACGGAATTTGTACAATTTGCGTTTCAATTTTTATCAAATAGTCTGTGAAACGCAGTGACGTCACCGGAAACCGTTTTGAATGGAAAGTCGATAAAAACAAAGTTATATAACACCCCCTCCCCCATACTTCATTGTATTAGTTGGCTCGGTGACAATAATGGAGGTCAAGGCTATTGAGTTTCACAGAATACTACTAGATGCAGCAATGTGTCAACATTGTTTAAAGTATGGGTTACATCAGCTTTCAATTTAAAATATATTCTAGTAATTAACCCTTTCAGCGGGGGGGGGGGGGAGGAATCTACTTTAGACGTCAGAAGTACAGATTCTGACGTTTAAAGTCGATCCCCGCACTGAAAAAGTAAAATATTGATAATGGTCGTGGACAAAGGTATTCAAATGAAGCACAAAGAGCTAACTAAGACATTTATGATGATTTCAAATTAAAAAAAATATATAAAAAGTTCTCTTGATTTATATAAAACTATTGCAGCGCTCTAAGGGTTAACCACATCATCATAGTGCGGATTACAGACGAGCTACTCTTAGCCTAATATCAGCACTAAAATAGCATAAAGCAAATATCAGATAATTGACATGTATACTGTGTGATGTGATGTCATACCGAACACGTGATGTGAGGTCAAGTAGAGGTCAATGGGAAGATAAGTAGAATATTGTACAAATTCACTGTTCAGTAATCAACACAAGACATTGGCTTTTTAGTGTGTGGCATTTTGTATGTATTAGGCCTGTAGACAAGCTTTTCCCACGGGATGAATTAATTAATTAATTCATTCATTCATTCATTCATTCATTCATTCATTCATTCATTCATTCATTCATTCATTCATTCATTCATTCATTCATTCATTCATTCATTCATTTATTCATTCATTCATTCATTCATTCATTCATTCATTCATTCATTCATTTATTCATTCGTTTACTAGATATTTCCTTAGTATACCATGGTATTATGACACTTCATAACGGTTTCAGTATTGACAACCCTCATACAATTGTTTTCTGTTTTTAGATTTGCTTGGTAGTACACGTGAAGTATACGTGAAGTACAGAATTTCTGAACATTGAACCATCATAATTTTATGACCAATGACAAAACGTACCCAGTGAAGTATGAAA
Organism: Flabesymbios commensalis; assembly: GCA_964017125.1. NCBI lineage: Eukaryota > Metazoa > Annelida > Polychaeta > Terebellida > Flabelligeridae > Flabesymbios > Flabesymbios commensalis. The sequence goes on from OZ024907.1 coordinate 91,597,767, forward strand.
TGAAACGTATGGGGTTGAGGCCACCTTTGTGCACATATAGGCTAAACTGGGCCAGGAGAACCTCCTGAGGATGGTGAGATGAATGAGATGACACTGCCCTCCAAACACAGGATTCGAAATTCGAGCCTCGGCGGTCTGAGGCTAAGCACGTTACCTATCCGTCACGGTGGCTCCTTTTGTTTCTTTGCAACTTTAAGACTAGAGTGAGGTTCGAACCCGCGATCTCCGACTTTCCAAGCAGGCAGCTTCAACCACTGCACCAGGGCCCCCGCCCTCGTCCCCAGTGAACATGGCCCTATTCAAAATATTATTGTGAAGTACGAATGGGGTAAGTGTGCTTCAAGGTCTACATATATAGATATAGCTTAGAAAAATAAAACCTGTTGAGTCTCATTCCTGTCTGACATTAATTATAACCAGAACACCTAAATCGTGACGTCACTATGGTTCCCTGTGATCTCAAAAGAGGGCGCTTCCGTATCAGACACCCCAGTCGTAATATCTGCTAACATACCCCGTAGTCATATAATCTAGGGAAGTGTGCGTTAGTCTATTATTTCATTTACCTTCAGCGTCTATACTGGTCAAACATAATTGAAGGGGTCAGAACAAAAACAAGGCTAAGTCAGTTTTGTCCAGAACAAGATGGCCGCTTTGTCATCAAAATTGATTATTTTCATGATATGTTGTGGTAGACACATGGCACATTGTTTTTTTTTGTCCTATGGTACCCCAGAGTCAAATTTCCGAAAAACTGACTTGGCCTTGGTTTTGCTCTGACCCCTTCAATTGTATGTTAAAAAAACTATTATTGTCGTACAAAAACAATCATCTCGTCAACATGTGTGCTAAATATAATAATAGGAAATACGAAACTGTTTTATTTGTCCACTCGCTTTCATAGACATTATAATCTGCCAATTCATGGTCAATATCTACTTGCATATCTTAATTATCAGATGATTTCACTAAAAATAATGGTTGAAAAACATATATTTGTCATTTAGACATATCTTAAGCATCGAAATGAGCTGATAATAAAGCGTAAAAAACAAGATTAGAGACCACAGCCAAACGTTACAATCATATATCACCAGTACACTGAGAACATTGGTTACAACTCTCCTTTAAGGTCACATCAAGGTCATATCGTTCAGTCACTGTCTGCGTGCGCACTTTATCAACGTCATCATTAGTCACATGACCGTTGGCCTGGTTACGACGTGGAACGCCCTTGTAACAGAGTTAGGGTTTCACGCAACAAAACATGAACTCACTGTGACCCGTTTCTCCACCTTACTGTCATACCACACACTCTGACCTTGACCTCTATAATGACCTCTCTGACCTTGTTGTCTTATGTTATTTATGTGATTGGGTTTTCAAGGGCTGAGATTAATGAACTATCAGCGTCAAACCAAAAGATGTGATTATTTTGTCTGATGAATGATTTTTTTCATTATAAATTTCTTTTCCCGCTAAATTTTCACCCACTTGAAATTGTGCCGCAATCCACAATTTCAAGTGGGTGAAAAGTACTTGCATATCTTTAATTTGACACCAAACATTTTCAAATCTTGATGTTTAAACGCCCATATATTTAATTCCCCAAAAAAGTGACTTAACATGTTAATACAACAAATTAAAATCGACTATACTCGGCCTTAGCGCTTAGCTCTTTCGGGGATCGACTTTAGACGTCAGAATCTGACGTCCGCAGACGTCAGATTCTGACGTCTGCAGTCGGTCCTCGCATTGAAAGAATTAAAACGTTTATGATCGTTGAAGACCTATAACTAAAACATTTATGATGATGTCAAATTTTGAGTGAAATTCATTGAATAAAAAATCGTATAATTATAGTGCAACCCCCCTCTCTTGTGTATGCAGCAGCACTATGCAGTTGAGATGTTCTGAGCTTTCAGTTATTATGCTTTGAGACATTATGCAGTACAAGTGAATAGGAAAGAGACTAAAAATGACTGTGTACACGATGGTTGACACTAGTCAGACACCATACTCCTCTCTTTATAATTGTATTTTAAGAAAATTATAGCTAAATGTACATATAGATAATATAAAAATAATCCTGCGGAGAGAGTTAAAAGAAAATGTATTACTTCGTTGTGTCATACAGCCTTCAGAGTTATATCTACATATCTATTTCGTGATTTGTAAGTATAGCATACTAATTGTTTTCAATCATATTGTTTCAGCTATAACACTATTATTGTTTATATGTTCTTTTTATGCTTTTTCATGAGATTTATTTAATAATGGTTCGTTTATCTGTGTTTTGGAATTGAGAAACAAACATTTACACAACAATGACACATCATAATTTATTTTAAAATAACATGTGCTTTTATAAAACCAACCTCTTGCATACACATTCTTGCTGTGAAAATGATAAAGATCAGTATGTGAAGTACCCTATTAGCATTGATTAGTGACATGGCGATATACCGATTGCAGCCAGTGTTTAAATTTAGAATCACATATGATTATAATGGTACCTTTTTTTGACTTGCTTTGTAAATGTCAAGTAATTGTTTTAGTTGTATTCTCATTTGCAATTTCAAAGGTTGTTTTTGGGAGCCTCTATGATAACGAGGTAATGTGCTCGGTCTCAAACTGCCATGATTTTAAATTCGAGTCCCGAGTCTTGAGGGCAATACCATCTTATCATCATTTCACCACCAGGAGTCGCTGTTGAGAGAGACAGAATATATAGTGCTGACAGTGACATAGTGATTTGAGCAACAGGTCAACAGATAATAAATTACTTTCGGAAACCTGGACAGCTCAGATGAATGTGGTCAGCTTCATCACTCTTGTCTAGACGGACAATCACACTGACCACTCCTCTGTCAGTGGTTAAATGCCCTACCCAGACAGGATGAACTAGACAGGTGAGGTCAAGGGTGACACAGAAACCTTCATTTAGACCAAGCCTTGAACAAATGGTAAATGTTCATAATGTCACAAGAGTAAAAAAAAATTGTTCATACTCATGTCACAAGTGTAGAAACATTCGACCATACTCATACTTCTTAAAGTAAAATAATTTATTTAGATATACAGCCATTTTTCGCTTTGAATGCCAACCACTTTTATCGTTTTTAATAATAATTTTTAATAATATTAAAATCAAATAACTGTTTTAGCGAATAATTTGAATCGAGCAAGGATTACAAATTATTGATTTCAAACAGACATATGTTACGAGTACCATTTACCGCCCCAACTGTGACTGAAACTGAATGTTACGACCACAGATTTCCATCCTCATATATGTAAGACTTAGTCTACATTAATGAGGTTGATAATAGGTTTATTAGAATCAGCGACATTTCACATATATTTCACATATATTTGGTAAAATTTCTGGGCATTTTTACGGTTGAGATCGCACTCATTCAGCGTCATGTTGATTTAGCAATCCACGCCCACACACTAACGGTTTGCAGCTGTCCACGGCTTAGCCGCTACTAGACACCCATCTTGTCGTCACGACGGTCAAATTATCTAACTTGGCTTTCAAAGCTACAAAATAGAAGTCGGTTTCAGAGGCAGAAATGAATATCGAAATTATAATATGAACCCTCTGTGCGCATAGTTATTCATAAACGGTTTATAATCACTTCTAGTCAGGTTGTCGAAGGTGGAACCTTGCAAATGGGTAGCCTATATACATTTTTTTGTGGATAATTGATGCATAATATGTCAATGTTGGTTAAATGTTGTCGCAGCGTTGCAGCTCAGCGGGTCCAGCAAATACGATAAAGGGGAGCGTGATGATGGTACGTAAGCTAAACGCCTCCAAGCGACAAATTATTAGGTTTTAACCCTTAAAGCCCCCACGATGCATCAAAGCATCATTTTACATCCCTGAAAACAGACTTAATTTTCCTACAACTAAGAGTTTTCGAACAAAATTTCCATCAAACTGGTTTACCAATACGTGGTAATTTTCTTTATTTTTTGATCCACATCAAGTCATCTTTATCCACTACAAGTCGAGAATTTGCAGCAGCAATTCGCGTCTTGTAGTGGATAAAGAAGACAATGCCAAATTCAGGCTTGAAAGGGTTTATCAACTAAATACTATTTGTTTTGTCATCCCAAGATATGAAACTCTGAGAAACGATTGTATTCATATTTTCATTCTATCCACTCCCCAAGTTTGAATTATATCTAGATCCATTTTTTATTTGAGGACTTCCATTGTAGCCTACTTGTATGCCTCTCTGATAGTTTCACAGTTACCAAATTCATCTAAAATCATCGATTCAGATTAGAATTTTAATTTACTTAAAAATATTAGGAAGCATTTATAGACCACCTAAAGATTTAAATAAAAATATGAACAATTCACTGAGGATCTCTGTACACTTTTAGCCTCGAAATTCGTGATCCGAGATTATCATAGCAGGTGATTATAATATATTCACTGAACATTAAGAAACAGATGCGCCACTGGCCCAACATTACACCAACACCGGGTCTATGGCACATTACAGCTAATGTTTATCAGATAACTGATGTCTAGAATGATATTATTGATACCAGAAATGGATTCAGCGCACAAAGTTAGTCAGAAACGACAAATTGCATGTAACTATTGGACTACTAGTAAAAATTGTATTTCATTTTTACATCGCTGGTGATCATATCTTGACCTCAACGTGGCGCTTGAAGGTCACTGACACTCCTAATTGTAATGTTAGGTCCAGAAATGGGTTTCACACACCATAGCCATCTTGGATTTTGTCGTTTTAGGCCAAACGAGACATAGGATTCATGACAACATTTAGGAGAGCGATGTATGGGATACTCAGGCCAATATATTGTCATCTCTGAAAGCGACATTTCGACCCAAACCCTTAAATGATCAGTCTATATGTCAATTATTTTTGGGTTGACGGCAGCCTTTTTGATCAGTGATAATTCAAAATGCTCAAATATGTCTGGCATGCTTGCTCGTATCAATCTGGTAAAGTCATGCCATACAGCCAATCAATAAGCCAGGCAGTAGTCAATCAAGCCACACATTCATTCATTCATTCATTCATTCATTCATTCATTCATTCATTCATTCATTCATTCATTCATTCATTCATTCATTCATTCATTCATTCATTCATTCCAGAATTCAGGCAGCCAGACAATATTGCACTGACATAGGAATATGTAATAGAAAGGAATGTTTATCATAATATGCCTATATGCCTAATCACCATATATTTTTAGTGGAAGGATATATAGTAGGCGTATGTTGTAAAATTGGGTGGTCTATAAATAGATCTTATTCAGGAAGTAGTTACCACGAGGCAAATAGAGGTCCTCGATATAATGCATGTCACACATTATTCTACTCCAATGATAATGTATGTCTTGCTATTACCAGAGACAGTGTTTCTATCTCGAATGATCTCTCTAGTAATCAAGAAGAAGCGGACCCAAAACTAGTACTCCATACCTTTCACGCATTAAAATATGATCCAAATGGCAGAGTCATAGTCAAAAACCACTCTGGAGACGTTGACAATACCGTTATCATCATAGCCATCATTACCGTGAAAGAGTAATCATTGACAATAATACAGGAAATTATTGCCAAGCGTTTCGTTTGTCAGAAGTGGATATGTCACCTGAAGAAAAGGCTGCGCTTATTGGCTTCCACGCATTTACTGGCAATGACTATATTTCAGCTTTTTTTCAGAAAGGCAAAGCAACATGCTGGAACATCCTGCGGGATAATGCCCTATTCTGGAATATTTTTAAAGATGGCTACCATCAGAGAGGTTGGTTCAACTACTTGAGGAGTACGTATGCTTACTTTTTGGTAGTTGTAAACTAAAAAACATTGATGCAATACGCTTTCAACAATTTAGGAGAAAGTATGAGGCAGATAACAGGATCATTGATCTATCACTATTACCACCATGTAGGAGCAGTCTACGCCTACACATTTTGCGCTCTTGCTACGTAGCGAGAATCTGGAGATTTTGTTTGACCAGATGCCACCAATTACCTGCAATAAACAATCATGGTTGGACAGAGGATAGCCAAGTCAAGTGGATTGAGTCAGCATTTCCTGATGATGTCGCAAGTATTATGTTAACAGATGAAATAGAAGGAGATTACGAAGAAATAAATAACGGAAGCGATGACAGTGATGACAGCGACAATGATGACATTTAAATAGTTTAAATGAATAGTGACAACATCACCTTATATACAAGTTAAAGGGGCTAGCCCACGCTAAAATCATTAAAAAATCGGTGATTTTATTTTGGCTTCTTAATATGACCATATGATGTAAACATGTCCATAGACTAGAACTTCAAAAGTTTTTTAATTTTTCTGCTGCGCATTCACCAGTTAGGCTAGATATAGAGACGAAATTCCTGATTTCTAATTATTGACAACCATGTCAAAAATGGGAAATACAGGAATTTCGTCTCTTGCATTTTCACAAAAGCTTTCAAACATGATAAAGCTGCGTTTAATAAAGTTAAATATGAATTCCGCGATGTGACACTACTCACAGAATTTGAAACCTTAAACTAATAAGTTGTGTCTAGCAGATAAACAGATATGTCAGGACAAAACATAGAATGAAATTTTGAAGATTATCGCCCAACATGGAGAAAGCTCGTTTGGCTCATTAAGATTTAATGTGTGTTGATATGTGTGGACTCCACTTGTCAACTCTATCATATTAATGGTGTTTGTTATGGACTCTACAAAGGCTTGTGACAGAGTTAGCCGCCAGTGACAATGGACTAGAATGGTGATATCTCTAGAGAGGTGAGTGATATTTTTGAAGAGGTGGCGCCCTAGCAGACACAATCGACGTTAAATCAATGTGGTTTAACGTTGGACCAGCGTCGTAGACGGTGGACCAACGTTAAACCGACATTGATGTAACGTCTTGTGTCTGGAGGGTGGATTCGTTGTGGGTAAGGAAATTGAGAACCCATCCCACGACAGGTATAATACCCCCCTTCCCCCCAAAAAAAAAAATTTAGAGTGATTTTCACCCACTTCAAGTTGTGGATCGCGATTGCAAGACACAGTCTATAATTTTAACACTTTTATCTGATGGAATCTTTTGTCGGGGTTTCATGGGGCTGTGTGTCACAGGTCAAGGGTTATAGGTCAGAGGTTATAGGTCAGGGTGGCGCGTGTAGAAGGCGGGAACAGGCGGATTGAGATGAAAGGGTTTATCCTGGGGTGACAGGTGGTTCATCTACCCCCTTAACACCCCCCCCCCCCCCTGGGTCTGATTCCATTGAAACCTCTTTTACACCCCCCCCCCCCCTTCTCCTCCTCATTGAGAAGAGGACGTGGCGCATTGACAGAGCGCCTGACTGCCTCGTCAGTCATGCATGCGTCCCAGGTTCGAACCCCACTGATCCTGTGTGGGGTTTTCAGAGACATAGCATTGTTTCTCCCTTCTCAACGTGACTGGTCGATCACGTTAATGGCGGCCTCATCGACTTAACCTTTACAGCGCGGGGATCGACTTTCGTCGACAGAATCTGACGTCTGTAGACGTCAGATTCTGACGTCTAAAGTCAATTCCCACACTGTAACAGTAAACATATGTCTAATGGCCGTATACCAATAACATAGGTATTCAAATGAATCGGAAAGAGCTGACTAAGACATTTATGATGATTTCAAAGTGAAAAAACCCCTTTGGTTGCGATATTTTTTTCTAATTATTTCAGCGCTTTAAGGGTTAAGATTGAAACTAGTGTATCGATGTTAATTTCCATGGACTGCGCACCCGATCACCACTCCCTCATCCCAGATCTGAGGTGTGTGTTTTTTAATACAGATTGTCTACAATCTTTTTATTCTACGTGTGATTATGGTGATTATCATGCTTTCTAACATGGTAAATAAATGAAATGAATCGGGCTTTAGGTCACTTTTGTGAACATATAGGCTAAACTGGGCCAGGAGAACCTCCTGAGGATGGTGAGATGAATGAGATGACACTGTCCTCCGACACAGGATTCGAAATTCGAAAAAAAATTCTAACATGGTAAGCAATCCAGTGAAATTACCTCTGAAGCTCTTATGATATATTATATTTGGGTGTTTTACATGTATAACATAAGATAGAAAAACATAAATAAAAAGAAACTGTGAATTCTCTAAACGAATTTATCATTGAAATGAACATATTTCGCTCAGTGTCGGATAATAATAATAATAATAATCATATTTATTGTAGCACAGTTCAAAATACAAAACAAACGTATACATACTTATGTAAGAATTTATCACCCCCTTGCGACATATCCTATACTAAATTTTATAACAAGATCATAAATCAATCAATTTATGTATCTATTAAATGACGGATGCAGATATCAGGTTATGTTACGTGATTTAGGTTTAAAATCCAAATTTCATTAAGATAAATTTTAACCCGATTTATTGATCTGAAAGTGAAATAATTGTAAGTTGAGTAAATTGTTTAAGTCTATCATACACGTGTCTGCCTCTATTGAGGGGTTGAGTTGTGAATGGGGTTTAATTTGGGGTGTTCAACTCTCGATCAATTAGGGGTAATTCCCAGTCTGGGGCAGTGCTGGTCTCCATTAACCACCTGCTGGGGGCAGGTATGGGTAAGCCGACACTGGCTCAATGCTGTGCAGCTTTGGCAAAACCTTACACATGTTGAAAATTTGTTGTCACCAGGTCGACATTTTCGCTAAAGAAAGACCTCACAGTGATTTATGTTTTCACAATCGAATTGTTTTCAATGGATTAAAATATTTCAAATGTAAATATATGAAAAATTTAGACATACGTATAATAATGCGAGCCAAATTAATGTAACTAATTGTGTATATTGTCATGTAATCTCATTTAATTTGTCAGTTTGAATATTTCGAAAATGTGCAGGCCCCCGGGAATATCATTAGATTATATATATTTAGATTATATATTTTTGCTTTAGCCTTTGATGTATCTCGCTTTGCGTTGTCTTGAGATCTATATGATAGCTTTTTCTGTGCAAGCGTGGAGTAGGAAAATCACATACCTCAATCACTCCCTCCCCCGTCTAATGCCTCTGAACAATACCCGTCTTTATGATGAATGATATTCTACCCCGCTGTGAGAGCTATGAACACTTGCTGATGATAACTCACCCTGCCCTCTTAAGGGATATCCTAGAACTGATCCGGGAGGTCAATCTAGAGGTCAACTTCTAGGAGCGGCGGCGGTGAACACATCAAAGGGTTTTTCATAGCTGAACAGGTGCATAATGATGTGTATGGGAATGAACGCCCTCGGTCGCGTGCCGAAACACCCACTGCGCAGGCGCGCGCATGCCCATAAATCATGTAAATTAGCTTTGTCACTTGAGATGAAAAATTGCAGCACCTCTAGGCTATGTGTTAGGGGATTTATATTAGTAGTTTATTCTAAAAATCGCCGATGCCATGTAAAGAGAATGGCTGTGGTTAAGTCTGAGTTTGATTATTTAGCAAATAATACCCTTTATAAATTTACCTTAAAATCCCAAGATTCATTCAGTTAAGGTTTTGTAACATTGAATCTCTCAAAATCCATCTTCGCTACGTTATTCAGTTCTCGCTTATAACTATAATTTGCTATATGGCATACTATAGATTATATAACCTCCTTGGCCTACTAGTATTCAGAGTTTGACCTGTTGAATACCTTAAAGTACAAACGTGTGTTTTAAGACATTGATTTAAATACTTTTCAAATTAACGATGGTTCGAACATTTCACTTAAACCGTTATCTTACCATGTCGTGTATTTCACTAATATGAAAAAGTCTTTTTGTGCTCACATTATATCAGCAAATTATAATCTTTGCAACTAATAAAGTGTCTTAAGTTATCAAATATTACAAAACTGTATGCTTCAAATTAACCAATTAAATCAACTATTTTTAATTCACATTAAGTTGTCAATAGTTTTATTAAGGAGTTACTGAGAATTTAAACTCTTGAATATGGTATTTGTCCTTCTAATAATTCAAGTCCTAGTATAGTAATAAACGGCCACGTCGTGTTCAATGACACCAAGATGTGTGTACCCACATACGTCACATCAATAAATGCCCACGTCACCACAACTATTGTTAAATGCACGTTATAAATACACAATGTGACACTAGGTGGCGTGTTCAAGTGGGGAGCATCCCGTGTTTCACGTCAGCTTAGTCAGCTGAGTCAGGCTGGTGAGCTGGTGATCTACTCTGTATAAAGCCAACGATTGGATGCAATTCTGTGATGACTTCATATTACAATAACAGCTAATGAGCTTACATGTATAACTACATGCTCCCTATACATGATGATAACTGTTCCTCTTACACAGTGATCTACTCTCTATAATCCCTCATAATTTGATGAAACTCTGTGATGACGTCATAAAACCATAACAACAAGCTCATCGATATATTTAGTTACTACACGCTCCGTCTACCATGTCTGTAGGGTGGTCTACTCCAGATAATTCCCCGTGTAAGATGATGTCATATTACAACAACAGCAAATTTATAGATTGAGATGAGTACTCTTAGTGATTTACTCATTGAATTGAGACTCTATGATAACGTCATATCACCATAACATGCAGTTGGTTAAGATGGATTAACGTGGCTATAAACTATAAAATGAAACTGCATTTGATTATGTGTTCCCGCTTTGTTTATAGTTGACTTCGTCTCACTGCGTTTTTTTACCTTGTCTCTTCTCTGATATTTTATATTTATTAAGGAAAAAAATAGGTTCCTACTTTTTTTATTATGACCTTCATGTAAAATAAGTAATTTATAGATATATTATTGTCAGCGAAGTTCAGGGTAAATTTATCATAAGAATCAATCTCAATAACAGTGTCCCAACAGAAATGTTGCTCTGCATATAAAACGCCAGTGTCACAATAGAGATGTTACCCTGCATATAAATAACCCGCAATTAAGGTGTGATTTTCCTCTGCCAGGTCAAGGAGGAGAAACTATTACAGTCCGTCAGCACGCATGGCTACAAATACGTTAAACGTTTAGTGTTTTACTCTTTCCGTTGATAAACATGTCATGTAAGTGGAGGTCACACTCGGTCGCAGGGAGTTCTATAGGGTCGTAAGGGTCGTAATGGGGTCGTAGCTGCCGTGTCAGAATCATAACCCCATACAACGTGCGCCTTGCCTAATGATTAGAAATCCTATTATTTTCCCATCAATCTTCCTGTAATATATTCATCTCACAAAGTCTGAAAATAAATAATATATATAAATATATTATAATATAATTATTGATTCACTGTTATTTATCAATAATTTGTAATATTATACATTAGTATTATGAAGTTGTGTGATATACTAGTATCCATGATGCAATATCACTAGTCATGCTAATATGATAGTATAGCATTTATTGTTGATAAGGAATATGCAATAATTGCACTGTGTTCTATTTTAGTGGTTAAAGTATCTACAATATGTTTACCATATTTTGATATATTTGTTCCCTTCAAGTTAAATTGGGGCAATAATTGCTCACTTTAAATTAGTCTTCCTGGTGATGACATGTAGCCAGACGTCCCGTTATGCAGGTGACACTCACCTCAGGGCTTATGATGTCACTGACTCTGTCGGCGTCAATCACACAGGGCAACTCATGGAACCCTGCTGCTTCCAACAATAAAGGGTTCTTGGGCCCCATGCGTGTACTGACAGAAGAGAAAATAGTGAGCCAAAAAAGCTGATCAGCCACCTGTCTGCCAGTCATTCCGTTAGTCAGCTAACCAGCCAACCATCCGGTCGGCCGGTCGGTCGGTCGGTCGTTCGGTTGGTCGTTCGGTCGGTCGGTCGGTCGGCATCTTGTCACATTACACTGAGCAGTAAACGTAATACGTTTGCCGGATTTGTCCGTTTTCTACAGATTTTTCACGTTATGAAATGTTGAAAATATACTTTTTTCAATTACACAAACCATGCAGTTTCCCTTCTATTCCACGACAGATATATTTAATATTGATCTGTTTTATTCTGTGCATTGGATAACCCGTGGGTATGAGAAATAATTCAATATGCAAATTGATTGAGAAAATAAACTATGAATTTGAGGTTCATATCCAAAATATTCGTGCAGATGCACAACGACATCTTAGTATAAGAAAGTCGTATCTGCCAGTTTGTAAAGGGGCAGATACGACCTTCTGATACCAAGAAGGCGTTATGTATTAGAAGGTAGTATATGCCCATTAAGCAGCAATCACGAGTATCATGTTTTAAAACTTCATTATTTCCACTTTAAAAAAAACACATTTTAACGGTGAAATATTTTCCTATCTGCAAAATAAGAAAATATGTGCCCAATGTGGTTCATTAGAAAAATAACCCTCTCCAGGTTGCGTGTCACGTCTGCGAGACACGTCAGTCAGACACAAATTTCACAACTTGGGTAATAAAGGGTTAAAGGTAGCAAGTGTAAAGCGCCCTCTGTCATCCCCGTGGTACTCATCTCCCCGACTACGCCATCTGGCGAATCCCCGGGTAATTACACGCCACCGTTCACTGGGCGTCTCCCCAATCAGGCACCTTTGTCAGTCTAAAGCAGCAAAAGGAGATAATGACGGATATTATTTATTTGTAAACTATTTGATGAAAGAGACAAATAAATCGATTACAGTTGAACAGCTTTATTTGTAATTTGACATCTTCGCTCACCTGAATTTGCATTTCGCTGAGGTCAGTAAACTCAAGATATAAAAAATATCTAGTATCTATTTGGCTCCCACTGAAGCCGCCGCTCGCAAAACTCGCGGGCTATCACCCGACTCGGGGGCCCTACCTGGGGCTAAGTATCTATTGTGTTATGGGGGCCAAACACAAATCTCACTCACTCATTATGATGCAATACAAATGTTGACAAATCCGTTCTCAAGGTGTAGACGTTCTTAAAGTATATATATAAAGTATCATAGGCCTATAATCTCCAGGCGTTCTGTTACTCACAAACTGCAAGCTGAACAGCGTGTGTTGATTGAGAAAAATGCCTACAGAGGAAGAGAGTATATCAATTATTGGAAAATTAAGCTTTTGATTTTCATTCAGACACAAAATGACAGATACAACTCTTTATTGCCAAGATGGCTATATTGACATCCACTCTGTCTTTATTTGTGATGGACACAGGACAGGGGCGTAGTGGCGGGCGGAGGGGGGGGGGAGTGTAGCGGGTGGTTGAGTGCATTTAATGTACCGTTGTAAATGCCCAAAGTAAAGGGATTCCCCTGGTCACGTGTACGCCTCATTAGTGACGTCACAATGCCTGTTGACTGTGACGTGTCGGTATCTTGTGATGGGCGTGGGATTAGATTGTCTGTGTGGTCAAGTGACGCTGTGGGGGGTATTACCCATAACTCCCCTGGCTTCATGTCAGGTGCTCACTCAATGGAACTCTGGGTAAAGGTGATTTACTCACTCACTCACTCTCTCATTCAATCAATCACTCACTCACTCACTCACTTTTTCAATCGGTCAATCAATCAATCAATCAATCAATCAATCAATCAATCAATCAATCAATCAATCAATCAATCAATCAATCAATCAATCAACAAGTCAATCAATCAATCAATCAATCAATCAATCAATCAATCAATCAATCAATCAATCAATCAATCAATCAATCAATCAATCAATCAATCAATCAATCAATCAATCAATCGATCAGCTATTTAATCAATCAATCAATCAGTCAATCAATCAATCAATCAATCAATCAATCAATCAATCAATCAATCAATCAATCAATCAATCAATCAATCAATCAATTAATCAATCAATCAATCAATCAGTCAATTATCCACGCACATGCTTGCTTCCTCGCTTTGTTATGTGTTATTTGTTGACAGAGTGCAGAGGGTCGGTAATGTCATTGCCGAGAACCCCAGACGAGTGCAGAGCGACATCCAGTTAGAGCACCCTAAGAGTGAGACGGGTATGTGGGCTGTGGTTAGCTGAGAGGCATATACACCTGCCAGGTCAGAGGTCACGATGATAGCCTCACTCTGAGCGCGCCGTCATCACAATGAGGCTCCCAAAAAAAAACCGCCAAAACACTTCACCGTATCTCTTATTACCGTATACTAGTATATGATACATGGCGATATACCACAAGGTTTTCTTACGAAATTCAGAAAATCATAAGAAGAAAAGTAATTAATCAGGCTTTAGGCCAACTTTGTGCACATATAGGCTAAAATGGGCCAGGAGAACCTCCTGAGGATGGTGAGATGAATGAGATGATACTGTCCTCCAGACCTCCAGACACATGATTTGAAATTCGAGCCCTGGGGGTCTGAGGCCGAGCATGCTACTTCTCGGTCACAGAGGCTCCCCACAATACTGAGTTTCACACGTGGATGGGGAAGAAACATTTTTGCTTGTTTCAAACCCCGAGACCGGGAACCAAACCCCAAACTCTAGCGTGAAAGGCAGCGGTTCTAACCACTACCCTAGCTAGGAAAGAGCTGATCACCCAGCAAACACGGGGCATTCACCCAATGCTGTTTCAATGTTGGCACACCGTCTTCGACGCTGGCCCAACATTGAAACAGCATCGGGTGAATGCCCCGTGTTTGCTGGGCGATTGTTAAATGTCCCAGAAGACGCGGGATATCGACCTAATGTCGGTCTAATGTCGGGTCATCGTCTTATTTCTGCTGGGTAATCTGTATTGATTTATTGTTTGTGCATTTTACATTTAGCCCTTTAACCGCCGGTGCCGCATATCTCTGGGTTTTCATTTTTTATTAGCACATTAAGTACCACCTTTGAAATATGTTAAAGATAAAATGTGACATCAATCAGCAAGATTTGAAAACAGTTGACCTCCATTTTGTCAAATCTGAATAATTTTCACTCACTTGAATTTGTGGATCGCGTCAGTGAGACACAACCTCAAGTGGGTGAGAATTCAGATTGAATAATTTAGCGGTTAAAGGGTTAACACTAAAAATCCCTATTGAGAGTGATACATACTGGCATAATCATGATAAAAACCTGAAAAGTCATTTAGACCTAAATTTTTTCTCGTTCGTAACATTTTGTGAATTTAAATGTAACAGTTGGATGTACATTACTTACTATCGTCTTATTTACTAACGAAAATGTTGCGTTTTACGATATTTCTGGGTTATGAGTCAGGTTATTCCATCAACCCCCTACCCCCCCCCCCCCTCCCCACCAGGCGCGCTCTTGGAAATATTTGCCATGATATGATCGGACGCTTTGGGTGCTATAATAATAATAATAATAATAATAATAATCTTTATTTATAGCGGGTTGCTCATTGAGCTTTCGCTCATCTGCCATGAGGCCCTCTTCAAAATGGTACATAATGTTGAAATAACATATCATACAAGCATAGATTATCAATAAATTGATTATTACAAATATGATCAATATAAAGAAGGTCAATAATATACATATAAAATAATATACATATAAATACATATAAGCATGCACATAGTAGGAATATAATATAACTATTTTATACATCGATCTATTCAGTAAGTTTATCACAGGTTTTTTTAAGACACAAATGTGATCATTTATAAATATTATTTATATGATCTATGTGCATAGCGTGCAGTAGTAATGTAGATATGCTGAGAGACTTCATTTCAATTTGCATCCACTAGAATTTGCATCTCCCTACCGCGACCCACAACCTCAGCTAATTGAAAATTCATAAACTGACGACGCCATTCCAGCTGTACTGATTTATAATCATTTACCAATCATATTTGTTTAATTCGGGACCAAGCCTTTACAGATCATGCTGTTTAAACACCCCCCCCCCTCTGACAACAGTGATACAATGGACTAATAAAACAGACTAAAAATAATTATAATCCTTTGAACTGAAAGGGTCAGGTCAGCAAAAATTCTAATTAACCCTTTCAAGCTTGAATTTACCATTGTCATCTTCATCCACTACAAGCCGCGAATTGCTGTCGCAATTCTCGACTTGTAGTGGATGAATATGACTTGAAGTGGATGACAAATGAAAAAAAGATAGTGTTATTATTAAAACAGCTCCATGGAAATTGTCGCTCTAAAACCCCTAGGTGTAGAAAAATAAGGACCCTTCAGATAATCAAAATGATGCTTTGATGCATCGTGAGGTTTTAAAGGCTTGAGTAACTTGGCTCTTTGAGGGTTAACTGCATGTTCTGTGGAACACATTGTGTTGCATTGTCGCCATTCTATATAGAAATAGACACAATGTGTCATATTTAGAATCAAATTAAATATAATGAAAATATAGCAATATACTAAAACCATGTCGTCAAGAGCTATTATTTTTATAAATTAAAAATTATTCTTTGATCCTTTTTTTATAGATAATTCTCAATTTTTATTCAATGATAGATGGGATGGGAGAAGCAGCTCACATCTCACAAGAAGTGTCTGATTAGTTTTGTACGTATAGTTTTGTATGTACAGCGCATCTTCAAAATTTCGGCCACTGTCATTACTCTGACAAGTGCTGCTGGCATGCTCAAATGAAATGAATCGGGCTTTAGGCCACATTTTTGCACATATAGGCTAAACTGGGCCAGGAGAACCTCCTGAGGATGGTGAGATGATTGAGATGACACTGTCCTCCAGACACAGGATTCGAAATTCGAGCCCTGGCGGTCTGAGGCCGAGCACGCTACCTCTCGGTCACGGAGGCTCCCCACAATACTGACTTTCACACGTGGATGGGGAAGAAACCGAACCCCGAACTCTGGCGTGAAAGGCAGCGGTGCCAACTACCACCCTAGGGTCCCCGCCCAGGCATGCTCAAGCAACACCACAAATTCTGGCCCGTCACTGCTCCCTCACCTGGATGAAGCAACACATTGAATTGATTTCCATACCGGCTAATTGACATAGTTCGTGTACAACCATGCAAGCCCAATACGTTTCCCTGAAACCATTTTGTTTGTGTACCAGAGCCACAGGCTACTACAAGAAAGCTTCTGCTATATTTGGTTAAAATTTAATAATGTTTATATAATGGGCGAACTTTTATTCTGGTAAGATGTGATCCATTTAAACTCCATCCAGCCTAGAAAGAGTGTACATTTACAGTTTTATATTAAAAAATAACAAATAATTAGTGGACCAAAATTATATGAGATTTCACAGAACAGGTCATTGAGACATATACTTAAATTATACTGCAATACTAAAATCACTTCACTTGGATATTAAGATTTTAAGATTCAAATATTACTAAATCTTTATTCGTTCAAAGAAGATATTACATTATACAAATTTACAATTATGAATAAAATAAAAAAGACAAAGTTAAATATGGTATCAGGTATTCATATAACAACCTTTCTGTGCGAACATACTGTATGATATCATTTAATTCGTCATGGAGAATCCACATTTGTCATTTGTTACAGTTTTCCCGCATTGTAAACAAATCTATAGCATTACCTGCAGCTATTTTCGTTTCATCCTCTACTTAAACGCAACTATTTTAACACTGCAATCTGCAGATCTGCAGGTTAGGATACACGATACACAAACAGTTTAGTTCCACCTGACGATTTAATACCGTAAATTAATTTCAATTCATTATGAGTCTGTTACCAGCATCGAAAAATAGCATTGTGCGTTTGTTATGGTGAATTATTCAAGGGAAATGTCTGAAAAAAAGTTTTTTTTAATTATAAAGATCTAATGTATGCCGTGGTCTCAGAGTGTTAACTTGTGTCGTGGTCATCAGAGTGTCAACTGGTGCCGTGGTCCGCAGAGTGTTAAGACCTCACCATTTCTAACCATACCTTTATAAAGTAGACAGTTAAGCCGCCCGCATTGTGAGTGAATCTCATTGGTGTTAGAGATTATGCTAATTAGATAAGAAAAGCGATGAGCAAATGTTTTTGTATGGCACAATGCAGTGTGTATTTTAAGACCTGGAAATTAATACCACACTATTTCATACTAAATGAATGGAAGGCGAGAACGAATTGGAAAATGTGTGAAATTATTTTTTATCTGGCAAGAGTTTGGCCCAAGTGTAAGCTGTAAGTTGTAAGTGTAATTTGTAAATTAAAGTTGAAATAAAATTGTCAGATACATTATATTCATTATTACAAATGATTCATTAACAGACATATTTCTAACAATTGACACTTGATGTTTTACAATTCAATTATCAAAAAAAAAAACTTTAAGATAAACTATGATGATGATTTAATTGTAACAGAATACGACCCAAGCGGATGCACAAATCTAAAAATGTTTATGAAATTTATGCGCATAGCCAATTGTTAAGAAAAGCCAACAGCTAATATATCACAATATAATTGCAGGGTTATTATTCAAAAGCAATATATTTCAAGTAAACACACATGAAAGAAGTAGAGATCAAATTTGGAAATAAATTACTAATAATTATAGCTTGAATAAAAGTATTTTTCACTGTATTGCTGCATGATGAACAAACTTAAGCTGAACTTATAAACATTGATCGCCTGGAACAAGTCAGGACGAACTTATTGTAGGAAACACAGGGTAAAATTGTTTGAATTTTATAACAATAATAGTATTAACTTTTAAATTGTAACGAAATAATATGTTCTGCGGGACGATCAGTGACTCATCCCAATAAACAATCTTATCTTATATTAAAATTAGTCTGATCTTTCAATCATCATTACAAAACTTAATAGCATCATAACTTTTCTAGTGTGAATTAGAAAGTTAATATGATTTTAATTTGGGGATTTATAGTAGACAGGGCCGCTGTCCTTAAAGGGTTAGGGCTGAAATATGATCTGTATATTACAAAGACTACAGTAAATATATCAATCTTGACCTGTGATCCTTCTTCTTAGATAAGTAGTTTATTAATAAGGGCCATAGAAATGGCCGCCATCTTTGATCTGGATACATCTTTCTATCTCCCTTTGCATCTCTGAAGAGTCGAGGTGACCTCTGCGCTTCTATTGTAGACCCTCTAACAATGTGTCTCTTTATGAGAGCTGATAAAAATGCAAGCACTTTAGAAGGGAGAGAGAGACATTCTCATAGCGGCCATCATAAAGAAAGAGAGTCTTACATAGCTGCTCATCATAACTCACCTAATTCAATTAACCAGCCTGGGCCACACTGTGCTTTAAACCCCGAGGCTTATCATTGTATTGAGATAAAACACACTACCACAAAATAGTGCGGTACTATATATGAAAGATAAATAAATATACCTATTTTGTAGCTATAGCATACTAAATATATTTAACAAAGTATTATTACATTTTATTACCCTGAACGTATTGCTGAGCAATGTATTTCTACTTGGAATAATTTGATTAGAAATGAAAAGCTGAAACCAATACAATCCATAAGAACTACTTAATCTACTTATCCTAATTTACTATTCTTATATGATATTTCATTACAAAATTAGAGTGAAGTGTTTTTCAAAAAGATTTTCCATTGTATTTATGGCAATGTGCCTTGAGTTGAGGAGGGTGGTTATTAACACAGCAGTCCTAATGAGATACAGATGGTTGTTTGATCTTGTGGAGTCACCCCCTCCGCGGTACAAAAAGCTTAACGCGGAGACATGCCTGCGCAACAGCCTCGTTGTGACACCAGACACGATTTTTTTGTTATTATTAATATCATTTAATGAACATAGAATGTGTATGTGTTGGGAATCTAAATGTTCATTTTTCCTTAGAATTTCCATCCTTTGAAACCGAAAGCTGCATCAGGATGTCATTTGGAAAAACCTTTTTATTGAGGAATTCAAATTTGCCAACTTGGATTTCAATATATTTTTACTCAATTGAAAAAAAATCACATACACACTTGTTTTTATGTAGACAACACCGGCACATGTCAATGTGAAATCTGCGATTCAGCTGGTCATATAAGATATAATAAAATACTTTACATCACTTCATGTTCATGTTAATGACACTGTTTACATTAGCTCAAATTATGGAACAAGAAATTCCCCTGTGTTTTGAACAGGTGTCAAGTTGTGGTGCACAATGCAATCCATAGAGGATAATCATCTGGTAATTTTCTATGTGGAAACATGCTTGGAATTCAGAATATAATGATACTTATATAACGATATTAGTGTGAAAAAAAACTATGCATGTACAAGATTTATTACAAAAATTTAAATAAGCTGTAATAAGCCTCTACTAGCCTCAATTAGCCTCTATTTGCAAATAATGGCACATTATAACCCTATTTACCCATTCATTCATTCATTCATTCATTCATTTATTCATTCATTCATTCATTCATTCATTCATTCATTCATTCATTCATTCATTCATTCATTCATTCATTCATTCATTCATTCCTTTAAATTACATTTATTATGGGAACTGGACAGCCGTCACCAGCCAGTAGCTAGCTCCTAACAAAAAATACATTTACAATTGTCCATTTCACAATAAATCTCAACAGTTACATCTATATTCACACGATAGAAACGGCACATGTCGCCATGGTGATCCATGAATGATAATGATGATGACATGATGAAGACAGTTTTGCTGTGCAAATACAGCGGCAACATATGCTAACTTAACAAGCAA
The DNA here is from genome assembly GCA_964017125.1 of Flabesymbios commensalis. Classification (NCBI taxonomy): domain Eukaryota; kingdom Metazoa; phylum Annelida; class Polychaeta; order Terebellida; family Flabelligeridae; genus Flabesymbios; species Flabesymbios commensalis. The sequence goes on from OZ024907.1 coordinate 91,618,415, forward strand.
GCAGATGGCGCCCTTTGGATTCGCAGAGCATCGATGATGTTATGATAAAGAGTAGTAATACTCTACCAGAGGATTTTATGCAGATGTTAGCTCGAAACGACGTGTTTGCGAGATATATTTGTGAATCATCGGGCAAACATCAGCATTGCTTTTGCAACCAAATAATATTGTATGTAAAAGTTTTTCTTTATTTGTGATAAAATCCACTGGTAAAATGGTGGCCAGATTCCGAAGGAGTTCATTTCGCGGAGCAGAATATTTGAATTTTCATTCATTCATTCATTCATTCATTCATTCATTCATTCATTCATTCATTCATTCATTCATTCATTCATTCATTCATTCATTTAACCCTTACAGCGCGAGGATCGACTTTAGACAGCGGAAGCTGACGTCTGGCGTCTAAAGTCGATGCCCGCACTGAAGGAGAAAAACTATTTATTATGGTCGTAGACATATAACATCGGTATTCAACCAGAAAGACCTAACTAAGCCATTTATGATGATTTCAAATGTAAAAAGACCCCTCGGTCTACATGGTTATACAAAAATATTTCAACTTTGTGAGGGTTAAAAACGGCTTTCAGTCACATACATTTCTTTATCCGGCCTCTTCCTCTTATATTCATTCAGATCTAAATGATTAGTATCAGTTGAATGTCTGATTGGTCAATTTGTGTCACCTGATTATAATTTATTCATCAGCTGAGTATTATATGTGTTGTTTGTGGTGACGTCACGGGTCATGACCTGTTACGGCGTGACATGTACGTCGGAGCATAGAGTTATTAACTCTATGGTCGTAGTGTTCACTAGACGGCGTTAGAGTGCATGTATGAGGACACGCCAGGTGGCGCTCAATATTTACTTCCGTCAAAATGTCACAATTATAACCGGGAGCGTTCAAGTATCGTGAAAATGAGACTAATTTGGCCATGTATTGTTTGGTATGAAAAGATTTTAGTTATAGCCATCGCTAGTGACAACTTTACATTTCGGCGATCCTTTGTATTAGCAGAGGGCGGGGGCCCTAGGGTAGTGGTTAGCACCGCTGCCTTCCACGCCAGAGTTCGGGGTTTGGTTCCCGGTCTCGGCGGTTTCAAAGAAACAAAAATGTTTCTTCCCCATCCACGTGTGAAAGTCAGTATTGTGGGGAGCCTCCGTGACCGAGAGGTAGCGTGCTCGGCCTCAGACCGCCAGGGCTCGAATTTCGAATCCTGTGTCTGGAGGACAGTGTCATCTCATTCATCTCATCATCCTCAGGAGGTTCTCCAGGCCCAGTTTAGTCTATATGTGCACAAAGGTGGCCTAAAGCCCGATTCATTTCATTTCATTTGTATTAGCAGAATTATGTGCTACTTGGAAATCTTACTTAATGTGTTTGTACCAACTTCACATTTCATTGACAATATATTTCCTGTTTTGTTACCTTATGTAATTATTTGTACCGACAACTGTTCTTCATACAATGGGTCAGCTCATTCATAGCGTTTTAATAAAAATAACAAATTGTGACAGAAATCTTGCTGGACATCTGACTCACTTTTTACAGTCTGTTGGATTTAAAGCGTCACTTTCTCTCTTATACTTTTCCCATATCTGATGTGACTAGGGAGAGGGGGGCACTCCTTTACTCTGCGCCCACCACCTGACCACTAACGCTATGCTGGATCCCTCTAATCTTCTGGTCACCCGTGTTTTTTTTCTTTTCCATTGATCTGGTGACAAAGGTAAATGAGAATAACCGTATTTCAAAAGGAGCACAGAGTATCTTTATGTTTCATATAAAATTTGATTTTTAAATAAATTAATTTTAGTCAGGATATGTCAGTGGGACATAAGTTTGACAAGGCATTCCACAAGTCAAAGTGGTGTCTCCAGCTCCAAAAGGTTTTGTGGTGGTACAACACTTGTCGTAGGGCAAGGGGGTCGGGGGTAAAAGGTACCTATTGATTTCCAAATACAGATCATTTTACGACTAGAAACACGTCCGTAAACTGAAATACACTGCAGTGTTGGTATGAATTAATATATTGTGAAATATATGTGATTCACAAAAATATAATTTTTTAAAATTTAATCACAGTTGAACAATTGCAAGCGGTGAGAGACGAGCGAGTAAACCAGCAACAATGCTGTTTTGATGTAGTCAACCGTATTCAACGCTGAGCGAACATTGAAACAGCATTGGCTGAATGCCCCATGTTTGTTGGGATTGATAGATGAAGTTTATGATGACGCCTTCGTTCACTGTGGAAAAATCTAGAGAATATCCCAACTGTCACTGCACACTATAATAAATGTGAGTTTAAAGGGTGTCATGGTGGGAGGGGTACAGTCCCGTTAAGAGAGGGGCGTTGGGGTGTGCACCCCTTAAGGAGGAGGAGGGGTGTATAGCTACCATGTAAGAGGATCGCTGGCACGCGCCGACCCCCTCTCCCCCCCCCCCGCGACACGCGCCCTCTGCTCACGTGACGGGGTTTCCTGGCAGGTTGGGTGAATAACGGGGTAATTATAAGTGCCCGTTATTTCTCGGCCCTCACTTCAGGGGAGCTCATCAAGGACAGAGGATTCACTGAACAGAAGGAGACTAGAGAATCAAACGCTTTACCGTTATCTGCTGGTTTGAAATATAAACTGTTCACTACAAATCATATGTTATTTACACAATAGGATCGAAGGCTTTACTGTTATCTTCTAAGTGATATTTATCACCATCTCCACCCAGAATCTCAAGATGGCTGTTGTGTCACCAAAACTACAAACTGTCAACCTGATTATTGTTCACAGCCCGCACCAGATACTGGCGACCTCTACCGGTGTGTCCCCTAAACCTATACGGCCCTGCCCTCCACCAGGAGGAGACACGGGTGTTGGAGTAGAGAAAGATGGATCAAAAAGCCCCGCTGAGGTTTCAAAGAACCCCATATCCGGGTCAGACAGTCCACTAAGGTGTAAAAGGCGTCTGGATTTCGCCAGGTTAGGGCTACATCGTCCACATCCGGGTCAAGTTACTCGTCGCAATGAACGAGAGAGAAACCGTGTGAAGCATATTAACAACAGCTTCCTGAAGTTACAGCAACATTTACCCTCTCTACCTGGGGCGACACCTAGTGCCAACAAGAAGAACAAGAAGCTAAGTAAAGTAGATACACTGAGGGGCGCCATCCAATACATAGAACAGCTACAGAGGCTGGTACATGAACATGACACACTCATGGCTGGTTACAACTCTCACCACCAGATGTCCTCTCATGACGCACTAATGACAGGATACAATCAGCAGATGGCGCCACTAATCTGTCCACCACACTCACCAGGCGGAGCTAGTCTCAGGTAGGGTCAAAATACAATAATATACATAATATATATGATAATATATATATACTTAATAAAAGAGGCCTTCTTTGCGTTGATAGGTGAAAATATTTGTCAGAGTTGAATATCTACATATTTTTTCACGATACTCAACAAACAGAATTTATTAGTTCCCATCAAGTTTACAATATATTTACTATGTAAGAAACTGTAAGCTCTATTTATAACATAGTGCTGTTCACCTTTCAGTTCGCCAGACGGCAGCACGTGTAGTGAGGGGCGTGTCAGTCGTGAAGAAGAAGAACAGGTTCTAGAGTTCGCATCCTGGTTTCTGCCCTGAACTCCATCCCAGAGAAGATAACAAACTGTGATAAAAAGGTAAGAAACTTATACATTATGCTCATTTATAATGTACAAGACAACAATAAATTAAATTCCATATTTTAGTTACGAGAAGGGGAGTGTAAATAGAAATTTAAACCATGTCTTGACTCTTTCAAGCCTGAATTTACCATTGTCATCTTCAACCACTACAAGCCGAGAAAGCAATTCTCGACTTGTAGTGGTTGAAGATAACTTGAAATGGGTGGCAAATAAAAACAAATGTTATTATTAAAAGAGTTGCTTGGAAATTTTCGTTCTAAAACCTCCAAGTGTAAGAAATTAAATAATTTTTCAGATATACAAAATGATGTTTTAATGCATCGTGAGAGCTTAACCCTTACAGCGCGGGGATCGTCTTTAGTCGTCAGAATATATGACCTCTATAGACGTCATATTCTGACGTCTAAAGTGGATCCCCGCAAAGTAAGAGTAAAAAATATTTATAAAGACTGTAGAACCATAACATAGGTATTCAAAGGAAGCGGAAAGAGCCAAGTAAAACATTTGCGATGATTTCGAATTGAGAAAACCCTTTGGTCTTCATGGTTTATACAACAATTTTCAGCGCTTTTGAGGGTTGGAGGGTCAATTATTCACATCAATAAACAGTACGATATCCAAACTGCATTCGCTCTCAACATCTATTTTGCTTTTACGTAGCTGTGCCTAGTTATCCAGGTAAACTACCAGAGCTTGACATACTCTCTTTACTTACTCATCTATTATCTGTTTACAGGTCACGTGACTGACACGAGCCGCCAGCCAATCAGCGAGCAGCGTGTGGAGTGCAGACTTCACCTCGCTTGCGTGAAGCGGAGCTGTTTGCATGGAGTATCAGACATTGACATATACACCCATGACATGCAAACTAAGATCAAGGAGGTTGTAACATCATTGCTAAGATATACTGATATATGAAGATGACAATCAATAATGTAAACATTACACATCTTTGACGACACATTCTCAGAAAGTTAGCTCAAATTCAGGATGAAACGTCACTGTGACGTCACTACGTGGTCGATGTCAGTATATATGCATGAAGTGTGTAGCATTAGAACTTTTTACAACCTTGGACTCTTCAACTGTGAAATACTGAATAATTACAAGAAAAATCAGTAATCTATGCATTGAAGCAAATTTCCACAAATCATGCTAACAGTTCGCGTGTGAGACATAAGACCTTATTCGGGTACCAGGTTACAGCTACAGATCATATTGAGCGTCTGAACAGTTTGACAGGATCACCCGCCAGATGGTCGTCCCTTAACTATCGGCCTTAGGCGTTCACTGTATAGAGGCGGTTCAGTATAATAGAGGCGGTGTAAGCTGTGTATGTGGCAGTGTGTATGTGGAGTGTGAGTTTGGAGACACTAGAGTTTGGTCTATTACAGGATTACCACGACGTTCAGCTACAAGAAGTCTGTATAAATACATTATGTATATATTTATTAACGATTTGAGTTCAGGAGTGACTGATGACTGTTTGGTTATGACGGATTATTAATACACTTACAAACGTTGTCATTTGTGGTGCTATATGTGAAAATACAGCACATGAATAAGGTATTTAAAGTCTCACACGATTTTCCCATATCACACTCAAATGAACACATATCTCACTATTAATTGTCACAGTATACACCTGTAGTGTCGTGAAAAGCTAAAAGGCCTTTTGGCTTTACACAGCGGTAGTGTAGCAAACACTGGTGACACGAGTGAGGAGTGCTGCCAGACGACACTGACATCTGCCGTGTGCGTGTCAGCGTTTATCTGTTTATCTGGGGTGTTCACATGACTTGTTCAATGTGTTCACTCTCCCTGACATCTGACGTATACACTACTAGTACATACCACCAGTTGACATATCAAGCTAACAGCTGTCAACTGATCACTCAGCCAAATCATCAAGCTATTTAGTCTAGTTGGTGTTTGTACTGGGAATGATTGGACCTGCATGACTATGATTATAATACATGATCGAATTTGGCGCAATTCAACATGGCCTATTTCACAAATTAATTCGTTATTGTTTTGTTACGCATGCTGATAAATTCAGCTTATTTAATAACTTATTTTAGTAATATGTATTTCTATTGAGTACCCAGACCAAACCATGTAATATACCAATATAATTAACTGTTATTGTTTTTGTGTGAGGTTATGCCAGGTATTTTTATTAATGGACAATTAATTAGAAAAAACGTTACTTTCACATTTTGTGCTAGCTATGCTGTTTTGCTTGATGTTCAACAAATACTTTCAAAATATATCGTAACTTCAATTTAAAGGATCATATCTGCAGGATACGACCCTTTAGTTCCAAAACAATAATATTTTATAGCTGATTGATTGACTGACTGACTAACTGACTGACTGGCTGATTGATTGATTGATTGATTGATTGATTGATTGATTGATTGATTGATTGATTGATTGATTGATTGATTGATTGATTGATTGATTGATTGATTGATTGATTGATTGATTGATTGATTGATTGATTGATTGATTGATTGATTGATTGATTGATTGATTGATTGATTGATTGATTGATTGATTGATTAATTGATTGATTGATTGATTGATTGATTGATTGATTGATTGATTGATTGATTGATTGATTGATTGATTGATTGATTGATTGATTGATTGATTGATTGATTCATTCATTCATTCATTCATTCATTCATTCATTCATTCATATCACGCGTTTGCAGGGCTCATAGTCTTACGTCGTCATACATGTTAAAGTAGAATGTGACACTTTGGGACTCAAAAGTTGCCATATTATTATACAATTATAATATTTCACCATCATTGTATATAATCACCCATTTTAGGTTGTCATCATTAGATCAATCACATATCATCTCTCATGGTTAGTAGCTGTAGCCTATTGCATAACATCATTTATATATCAACTCATTTATATATCATTTTGTCATTCATATTCCCAAACTACATACATCATGTACATTGTATATGCTTTCATCTCTAATTTAATCACAACGATTGTATCTCATTTCCAGATGCTTTGTTGCTGTTCATTTGTTACAGTTAATATTATTTGTACACACATAAAAATATTACCAATAAATTATATTTATGTTTAAAGATATTGGTGTTCTGTTGTTGTTAAAATGAAATGTTTGCCCTAATAATGACTACTAGGTACAAACAAGGTTCTATTGCGTTGGCGTTTACTTTATTTCAAATTTGAAGTGATGCTACATGTTTTAATTAAACAAAATAGACACTTCATAGAATGACAAGTTACAACAGTTGCAAGTAAATGAGAGCTTGCAGGGAGAGGGTAGGCCTAATCAATATTTTGCTAATTCAGATTCACAACTTTAATATTATCTCACAAACCGCCGATTTTAATTAATAATATACATGTCGTAGGCCCTAAATAATACACAAGTTGTAGATAATATAAAAATTGTAGATAATAACATATATTAGATAATATACATGTTGCAAAAAATATACATGTTGTAGATAACATACATTCAGCCAATATTGGTTCAACGTCTCTTATTTGCTGGAGGCAGCAAAGTGTGCGTTTTCCGTTATCACACTGAATGACGGGTAAAAAATTCACGTGGCAACAAACAGGATCTTTGAATAGAGAGATACAAAACTCGCAGCTCGCAGCCTCAACAAAAACATCGGCAATTCATTTATAAACTGAACTGCTCTATAAACTACAGGTCGATATATCACGCCAAGCCACAAGTGAGTCGAATAACATTTTACGAGCAGGGGCCATTATGTAAAACATTGGCCCACAATTGAGCCAATGTTCTGCATGCTGTTTCTCAGATGTTCTATGTTGACATTGACTTAATTATCTAGGTCTCTAGATATTGGCTCAGTTTTGATGGTGATCCAACTTTATACCAGCACTGGTTTCTAGATTACTTCCAAGCATACAAATGAAATGAATCGGGCTTTAGGCCACCTTTGTGCACATATAGGCTAAACTGGGCAAGGAGAACCTCCTGAGGATGGTGAGATGATTGAGATGACACTGTCCTCCAGACACAGGATTCGAAATTCGAGCCCTGGCGGTCTGAGGCCGAGCACGCTACCTCTCGGTCACGGAGGCTCCCCACAATACTGACTTTCACACGTGGACGGGGAAGAAACATTTTTGTTTCTTTCAAACCGCCGAGACCGGGAACCGAACCCCGAACTCTGGCGTGAAAGGCAGCGGTGCTAACCACTACCCTAGGGCCCCCGCCCTCCAAGCATACACGATACATCGACCTAATGTTGAACTACGACGCTGGCCCAACATTGGGTCTATGTCTTATGTTTTCTGGGTTATGAGTTATAACTGGCGCTAAATCCCCCCTCATTACACAATGTGACAAGTGACCCCCTGTAGCTAGGCAACACTTATCTGCCTAACATCGTCTTGGTGACGTCACTTTATGACAGAGACACGTGACTCTCAGCTTGAATATGACCTTGACGTCGCATTGGTGTCACAAATAACAAATAACAGCGGACAAGTGTCAACTAGTTGTCGCTCATTATCGGATTATTAACTTAAGAGAATCAATCGGGAAGATTCAAGGCTTTTTTTCTTATTTATTTCACACAAAAAGCTTCAGCTGTTTTGATATTAAAAAAACTATATTTCAGGGAAGCTGTTAAATATTAATTTCGGTGCAGTTGATTTTGATGCAGACAAGCCAAGTGAGAGGATTTAACTCCTCAAGCGCTGAAATATATTTTCTATAAACCCAAGAAGGCAAATATTTTTTTGTAATTTGAAATCATCATAATACCCTAGTTAGCTCCTCCCACTTCATTGGAATACCTACGTCATGGGTCTACGGCCATATGACAATTATTTTAATTCTTCCAGTGTAGGATCGACTGTAGACGTCAGAATCTGACGTCTACAGACGTCAGATTCTGGCGTCTAAAGTCGATCTCCGCGCCATAAGGGTTAACATTTGCACGCTCATTTTATATTTTTATTTTAATACTTGTGTCGATTTGTAGACCCATGACATAGGTATTCAAATGATTCAGAAAGAGCTGACGAAGACATTTATTATGATTTCAAATTGCAACAAATACCTTTGGTTTCCATGACTTATACAAAAATATTTCAGCGTGGTTAAGCAAAGGGTTCAGCAGCTACACTTTCTTTTTGCTCGAAAAGCTTTCTATATTATGTTTCTAGTTCTGCTAAGCTGACCAAGTTTGTTTTAGTGGTGAATGTTGATTAATGTTCAAGGGGTCAGTTTGAAGTGGTGGTCCGCATATACACAGTAGTGATTACATATTAGCCCCAGGTACACATTCAGTACTCGGGGTGCACAGACAACAACCCCAACTCGAAGACCGGGAGGGGGTATCTGCACCTGGCGTCACGCTCAGCCAATCACAGCACGCGCTGATCGTGTGCCCTGATCTACTGATAACGCCATCTTACTGTCAACATGTCTGCCCTCTGGTGGCTTCTTGTGGCAGTCAGTGTCAGACCGCCCTGGCAACAAGTTTTTTTCCGTTTTTCTATGTTGACTTCCGATATATTTATTACATTATTATTATTAGTTCGGTTGTTCAGTTTCGACTGCCGTTATCTGGGTTTGTTAGGTGCCAGAAATATTACTTTTACAAAATCTTTGTTAGTTATAAACACCCCTGTCATGTTAACAAAGACTGCATGTGTAATTTTTTTTTTAAACAAATAAAATTTACAAAGCGTCATCTGAATTTAGCTCGTCCAGAAATCTTATTACATGTCCACTGGCACCAGCGACCGCTGTAGGCTGTGTGTTTTTATGAGCTTGAATGACATCCTCCTTGATTTTTTGTGAAAACATCTCTCATTTCTTGTTGAGTTTTTTTCTGGGGACCTTTTTTTAAGACAAAATTAAAAATACCCTCTAAAGATTTCAAAATGCTGCGTGTCCTTTGAATTAAAATAAAAGTAATTTCAAATCAATCTAATATGATATCCTAGAAATAAAATGTCTTATTAGTCATTAATAGGACGTAAATTTCTACTTATTTTGATGACTTTACTCTGTATGTTATTTTTCTAAGTGTCATTAAGATAACAAAAGAAACAGTCATACTTACTTACTTGAAAAGTAACTAGATAAGGCAGCAGTTACTTATATTTGCAGCATCAGTTACATCTATTTTCAGCATATCACATGCAGCAGCTAGTCGTATTTGCAGCACATCACATGTAGCAGTTACATCTATTTGCAGTATATCACATGCAGCAGTTACTTCGATTTGCAGTATATCACATTCAGTAATTACATCTATTTGCAGTATATCACATCACGTGCATCAATTACTTCTATTTGCAGCATATTACATTCAGCAATTAGTTCTATTTGCGGTATATCACATGCAGCAATTACTTCTATTTGCAGCATATCACATTCAGCAATTACTTCTATTTGCAGTATATCACATGCAGCAATTAGTTCTATTTGCGGTATATCACATGCAGCAATTAGTTCTATTCGCAGCATATCACATTCAGCAATTAGCTTTATTTGCAGTATATCACATCCAGCAGTTACATCTCCTTGCAGTATATCACATGACACGAGTTGCAAGAAAAATAGCAAATGACGTATGATCGTGTACATGTTACTACATACAAAAAAACCAGTTATATATGTTAAACAAAGCTTATCTTCCCAATTTCAACGACATTCTTTTTGATAAAATATAACGGGCTTCATGTCTGTTTGATGACATCGGAACTTACACTAGTGTGAGTGAAACCAGCGTTGTCTAACAATTCAACCTCGAATTGAAAATTTAATTGTCATTTAAAATGATTAAAAACTACAAATTAATTTATTTTGATTATCGTCAGAAATGTCTCCCTACATTTTATTTTGTGATATGCATAACGTTCTTATTTTATTAATGTCTTGTTTAATGACGTAACATTCCACCATATAGCTACAAAACGGTTGACCATAAGAACTAAAATAATTATCCCTCGGCATTGAAATGGTTTATTACCAGATAAACACCATGATAATGCATTAAACCCCAGACAAATTTACCCCATCACTAGTTTTCTCTCACTAGGGGGCTCTATTTTGTCCAGGGTTTAACACCCCGTGATTGTCACCTGTTCTGTCACTGAGGAAATAATACCAGAAACTGGAAGTGGAGGGAGGGGTGAATGGAAGAGGAGAGGGTGAATAGGAGAGGTAAGGGGTGAATGAGAGATCAATAGATGTATGCTACTCCGCCTAGCGGTATCACCCATTGAACCCCGAAGATCCCATTTGAGACAGGCATAAATTAGGCTATGAATATCTTGATTACGCCTGTTTTTCATAACATACAGTCTCCCTGCTAGATATCGAGTGTAAAAAAATGTCGATAGAAATACAATCTTAGGTCGTTTTTTCGTCCCTCCTGAATTTATCTGAGAACAATGGCTATGGGAGGTGTCGGCCCATCTTGATTTTGCTTTGTGCCGATACATCAAAGGTCCGAATTCACCTGTCTGTTCTAGTCACGTTATCTCTATAGCAGGATCGTCCTCAGTAAACTCGTACCTTAGAAGACCGACATCCTTTAGGGACAATGTGAATTCATGTCTTAGAATTTTTTGTCGACACATACATCCCAGTAAACATAAGAAGTTGACCCGATAGTGGTTTAATGCTGGCCCACCGTCTACGACGCTGGGCCAACATTAAACCACCAATGGGTCAGCGTCTCGTGCTTACATGTTATAATGGGGATAAAGACAAGGGTAATCCGTCTTGAACTATTAAGTAAGTCCTCCAGACCCTGGGGGGTAGAAATGGACCCCTGCGAGGCTAAAACCATCTAATCCCCGATGAGGTGTTCATGATGAGTAGACTATACCATAGTGCCCTGTATTTGCCGCCATTTGTAGACACAGGCAGGATTACAAGTGAAATTAAGCACCCGTCACACACATTTGGCTGACCGCCCAGCCTTGATTTTGAAATTAGTGTGCATCACCCAGAGACCTATGGGAGTTTGTTGACACTCACTCCATTCTTTTCAGTGATTTGATTTTGTTCACTATGATATTCTCTCTATCCCATGGTGTCAATGACTTTTAATTCATATATTCCTTGGCCCAAGTCTCGTATTTCACCCCCTTATTTACATAACAACTGAATGACGGTGGTGATTGGTGCCGATAAAGGGATAAGCCTACATTGTGCTGATTTTGTTCCGGGGCCTCTGGATCTCTTTATGATGTATATGTATCTCAACGAGGTGTTTAACCCTTTTACCGCTAGGCGCCACTCTAATCGTTTTCAAGCGATTTTATGTCAAGGAGAAAGAACGAAATTCGATAGATTCGTAGATCCGAATGTACGAGGCGCGAAGCGCCGAGTATATTCGGATCTACGAATCTTTTGTAATTGAGTTCTTTCTTCGACTTAAAATACACAGTATATGTGCAGGTGTTCCAAGATTCGATATAGAAAACCCCAATTTCATTGTCAGCATGGCTAAACCATGAAATATTAACATGCAGCCGTATATTGTGCCCGACCTGACCAGTACAAAATAACAGTAGATTCGTGGATCCGAATCTACTGTTTTAACAATAGACTGACGTCACGGGTGTATTTTCTTAAATGTTTAAATCACAGTAATCGGGAACGAAATGAGTTTTTAAACAGCAAGATTTGCAAAATGTTTGGTCCTACGTTTGACAAATATGAGTAATTTTCACCCACTTGAAGTTGTGAGTCGCGGTAGCGATACACAACTTCAAGTCGGTAAAAAAAAATTTTTTACATACCTATCAATGTAACCCTTGCGCTCTTGAAATATTTGTTTCAATTTTTTATTCATTTGAACCTAGAATCGGTAACGCAATTTCCAGCTTCAAATGACGGAAAATATTTCTATTTTTTTAAAAATCTACATCTCCGAAATTTGATAAATGATTTGATAAACTGAACATCGACCTCAATCTTTCAATGTAGCGCTTTAAAGGTTATAATGTTTAATCGTTGTCCCAATGATGGCCTAATGTTTGTCAGGGACGCTAACCCTTGCCCTTACAGTGCGGGGATCGACTTTAGTCGTCAAAATCTGACGTCTGTAGACGTCAGATTCTGACGTCTAAAGTCGATCCCCGCACTGAAAGAGTAAGCGTAAAAATATTGGCCGTATACCCATAACACAGGTATTCAAATGAATCAAAAAGAGCTAACGAAGACATTTATGATGATTTCAAATTCTAAAAAACCCTTTGGTTGCGATGTTTTTTTACAAATTAATTCAGTGCTTTAAGGGTTAAAATGTTAAGCGGCAATATAGTCATTGTAATCTGTTTTGTAGCAGGTTAAATCACATTTATTGGGAAAGAAAGGAGTGTTTATACGTCAAGATTTGCAAACGTTTGGTGAATTAACCCTTTCAGGCCTGAGTTTATCATTGTCACCTACATCCACTACAAGCTGCGAATTGCTGTCGCAATTCTCGACTTGTAGTGGATGAAGTTGACTTGAAGTGGGTGAAAATTGAAGAAAATTGCTATGTATTGGCAAAATAGTTTCATGGATTTTTTTTTTCTAAACGCCTTAGCTGTAGAAAAATTAAACCTGTTTTCAGGGATGTAAAATGATGCTTCAATGCATCGTGGGGGCTTAAAGGGTTAAACAAATGAAGTTGTGGGTCGCGGTGGGTGAACATTTAAATGAGATAACTTGGCGTGTAAAGTGTTAACATGTGTAATCTTCTTCCCAATGCTGTCTTAATGCTGGTCCACCGTACTCAGCATTAATCACGCATTGTACACATACTCTGGGAAGGTCACACGATTCCACGACACTAGAAAAACCTAAACTATTTAAACAAATAACTATGTTATTTATAAAGTAAATGTTTAACTGAAAATAAAGTGCATGACCTGACATACATTACACGTCTATAGAAGGGCAGGGTTGCTTGCGGTAAGACCTGATCTATATAGCGAGGTCAGCTATATTTACATCAAACTGAGGTCAGCTAAGTTTTTACATCAGATGACCATGCAGTCTGGTGTGAATACAACTGACCTATAGAATTATAGGTCAGGTCACGATGGTCAACTTTCTCACACTGACCTCAGTCAGGTCAATCTCAAGATGTATACACTTTACCTTAAACAATATTTGAGGACTTTTGAGGACCACCGCAACATTTTTTTCAAGTAGGAATTCAAACACTAAATCTTTTGTTGTTGGAATTTTCACATGCATTTGTGACTTTTATTATATAAGTCACATGAAATTAAACATAAAATAATGCAATGATGTCGTGATCATCATATTTTATTGTTGTGCACTATCATATAATGCATGTAGTCCTACATATAAAAGGATATGTCTATATGGATAAAATACACGAGAATGGTTGTAACTTATGAAAATTATCACTGTGTTATATTGCATGTCCCATTGAGGTGAATTACTTTCAAAATATATCATTTAGTGAGTGAATGCGAATGCGAATGTTAACCCGCCGTCTTCGACGTCGGCCCAACATTCACCCAGCATTGGGTCAATGTGTCGTGTTAGCTGGGATGCGCTTCTTTAGCTCTTTTAAAGCGCTGACATATTTTTATATAAACCGAGAGAACAAAGGGTTATTTGTAATTTGAAATCATCATAAATATTTTAGTTAGCTCTTTTCGCTTCATTTGAATGTCTATGTTTTGGATTTACGGCATTAGAAATATTTTACTCTTTCATTGCGGGGATCGACTTTAGATGTCAGATTCTGACTTCTAAAGTCGATTCCCGCGTCAGAATCTGACGTCTATGGACGTCAGATTATGGACGTCGTTCCGAAGTCGTTCTCTGCACTGAAAGGGTTAAAAATTAAATATGTTGAAATAATAAATATAAAAAAATAATGTTCAAATCTGAATTATACATAATAATAATAGATAAACACGAAACAATAAAGTTTATCACAATAAATAAGAATAGTTGTTCATTCCAGACAAATTATGACACTTGTAAAATAACTCGCCATCACGTGATCTCACAGGACGTGATGTTTTTGCTTCATGACCTTGGAAAGACCTTGACCCAGGTTCGTGGGAACGAATCTAGGCAAATCTGTCAAATCTGCTGTATGAAAAGCTCATTAACATGTGTCATCACGTGTAGATCACGTGACGTTAGGAAGCACTAACAATAACAAATAGTAGAATCAGGAGATAGGTAAACTTTTCTGGAAAAGAAAATCAACAGTGTTCAAAACAGCTTGATGACGCGATATTTCTTTTCTCATTGAGCCACCGGGAAATCTCAAACATGGTCATTATTAAAACAAAAGAATGATATTATTATAAATTTACATTTTTTTGAAAGTGCTATACTTTTAGGTTTCTACACTTTCTTGTGTAATTTTTGCTACTATTTCATAATATGTACTTATTTACCTCCGGGTTTTGCGCGGGAAACATATATTATATATATATCTTGTACACTTTACTTCTAAGTGTAATTACCGTGTATATAAATTTTATCCCGGATGTCAGACTTATCACCTGTATGTGACATCCTGATGTACACAATTGTATTTACAATTGCCTATTTGTACGATTATATATATTTGTGTACATTAATCCCAATAAATGATTAAATAAATAAATAAAATATTAATTCTTATTTTCGTTATAGCAAACACGTTATAAGGTTTTACTTTCTGATCTGGTTTGTGGTATAATTTATGAAATTTGAAAAGGGTGCTAATTACCCATCCCGGCAGACACAAGACGTTGAATCAATGTTGGTTTGACGTTGGTCCAGCGTCGTAGACGTTTGATGGGATATACTTTCATTGTCTTTCACTTGGAGCGAAGACGACATGCTGAACCAATGTTCGCACAGAGTCGGAATCGATGGGAGAACATTAAATTAACATTGGTTAAACGCCCCGTGTTTGCTGAGAGGTGGCACACAAGATGAATGCAAATGTACAGATTGTATACAGAATTATTAACCCTTATCCTGCTGATCACGACTACTGTCGTTTTTATCTGTTTTATTAATCCACCTAATCACTGTTATTGTGATGAAATGTGTATCTAAACATCCAGATTTGCAAATATTTGTGGTCAAGTTGAACAAATATGAGTAATTTTCAGCCACTTGAAGTTGTGGGTTGCGGTAGCGAGACACAACTTGAAGTGGCTGAAAATTTTAATTAATTAACTTAGCAGGATTAGGGTTAATATTTAAAATGACGACTCATATCATTACATCCTAATTTGAATGGAAATCATACAATTTCGGTTTGCTTTTTGATTTTTTTTTGCACTATATGTGCATAAATGTACCAATGGTGTTTACAGTCTAGGTTTCATCAGTTTTCAATTTAAGGTATATTGTATATTCCAGAAATTGATAGAGTCTAGTCGTTTTAAATTTATTTGATAAGCAGATTAAATATTTATCATTGGGAATAAAATGCGTGTTTAATCATATTATTATCAATTTGCAATGTTTTGTCTCAAATTAAACAAATATCTGTGTAATTTTCGCAAGTCGCAGTAGCTCTAAATTTCTGTTCAATATCTGCACTAGAATAGCATAAGGCAATAATTGTCTGCTAATTGACATATTTGACATTTCCTATTATCGCCCATAATAGTGTATCCCCCTGGCGAGTGAGTGTATATTACAGCTGTGTATAAAGGGGGTGTCACCAGATGACGTAACAGCCGTATACTTAACGTCTCACCACACATAATACCGCTCCCATAGACTTACATGTATTATGGCGATACGCTTGGGCCTCCCAGCATTCTTTAAATGAAAATATCTATATAAACCTGTATATATTTTTAATCATAATGACCTACTGTATCAATACAAAAAATAGAAAAGGGTGCTTAAACATGGGGCTTTTTTTCTATTTTCACATGAAAATGTAAGGGCCTAGTACTTTCCCTGAGCGTTGCCAAAACACGGGAACTTCCTAATGCAGCATATGCCTTGTTACTACCAGCGTAGGGACTACATTTTGTATATATATTTCCCGATTTCAATGTTTTTGAAGGAAGAAATGGTCACCCAATCTAGATGAATTGGTATCAAAATGATATAAATGTAATATTTAATCCTAAGCCTGCTATTAATCACCACAGTTTATAAAAAAGATCGTAACTCTCTCACTATTAAACTTTTTAATTATATGCGCGTAAAGTAACCCACGGGCAGATAAGTGGGAACATGACAATTGTTGAATCTGTTGCTGCGACCTAAAATAACAATTCTTACCAATTGTGCATATAGGAAACCCTAGTCTCCAAATTCGGCCAACTTTTACATCTGACACTAAAATATTGATATTATGCACTTCTATAAACGGCGCTTTTAATCAAATGTCTAAAATGCTATGTTAATTCGCAGAAAAAAACACACTTAAATCATATGTTTAAAACATTTAATTTAAGTGATCATAGAACACAGATTGATTTATATGTCTGAGTTTGCAAACAGACCAGATTAGATACCTCAATCATGCAGCACCAGGACACTTTTATACCATCTCCTTGAAGGTCAAGTCAAGGTGAGATCGTTCAGTCACTGTCTGCGTGCGCACTTCATCAACGTCATCGCTAGTCACATGACCGTTGCCCTGGTTACGACGTGGAACGCCCTTATAACAGAGCTAGTGTCTCACGCAACAAAACCTGAACTCACTGTGACCCGTTTCTCCACCTTACTGTCATACCCCGCACTCTGACCTTGACCTCTATGTGACCTCTCTGACCTTCTTGTCTTATGTTATTTATGTGACTTGGTCATCAAGAGGGGAGATTAATGAACTATCGGCGTCAAACTGAAAGATAGTGAATATTTTTCTGACGGACGAGTGTTCTTTATGTGAATGTATGTCAGGTTTAAAAACTCCTGTCTGGCCCATGTGTGTATGACAGGTTGGGGAATGTATGCAGTTAACGTGTGAACCCTTCCAAATTTAAATGACAACTCGTGCATCCGTGCTATGGGGCATCAGAGACATTTTTTTCAAATTCAAAAAAATAATTCCAAGGAAATCGGCCAATGCTGGTGATATCACTACCTGAAACGATGCATGGGGTGAGTCACTTATTTAAGTGATTACATTAGATCCAGTTGTATTTGCGCAAAACTTGCTGATAATCACTGCCCATAATGTGTGCCTATGGGCTCCCTTACATGTTGTCGTATTTTAATTACCCTGATGTCATTATTACCATCATTCAATTTTAAATTGAAAACACTTTTTCTCTCCATGGTTTAAACATAAATATTTCAGCGTTGTAAGAGTTGAAGTGTTTTTATTCAACATATTCTGCAAATAATCAATCAAATTTATTGTTTATGATATCAAAAGATCCAAATTTTATTGGGCTATATATTAAGTAGCAATAGAGGTGACACAGCTATATGAACCAGGTGACATCCCTCTAGCCAACAGTTTCGTTATGGAACTAACACCATATTCTGATATATTTTTCTTTCCTATGCCTGGAAGATTTAATAAGTTAATGGTTAAAATAAGTTACAGGTCATCATATCACAGCTTATTTGACAGACTGCTACGTGACCAGTTATAACTATGAGCTGTGACAAATAAGATATGCATATACTGTTTTTTTGGTCGATAAAAGCTCAGATCGGTACGCGTCGCCAGATACAGGCCGAGCCGAAGGCGAGTGCCTGTATCGGCGACAAGTACCGATCTCAGACTTTATCGACCAAACAGCAGTGCCATTGCATTTTATCGTACGACCACCCACATGTTTATCTTATAATTAAAATATTTAGACTACAATGCGTCAGTATAACGTGAATAATATGCAACCGGAAAACGAATTGTTGACAAGTTTTGGTCGATACTGGAATTTATCAGTCGTGGTCGATAACACCTGTGGGAGTACGATAAATTTTCCATAAATATCTATTTTTGTTATATTATACACTGTACAGCAAAATGTATTACTATGTTCTTTTTAATAATGTATAATTCCAGTCGTCGTCAGTGGCCTCAGACCGACATGGTTCGAATTTCGAATCCTGTGTCTGTAGGGCAGTGTCATCTCATTCATCTCACCATCCTCGGGAGGTTGTCCTGGCGCAGTTTAGCCTATATGTGCCCAAAGGTGACCTAAAACCCCATTCATTTTATTTTCCGTCGTCAATAAATATCTATCTACCTTCATTTTTTGCTTTAATGGCAGATACTCTATGGAGTCCACGCATCCACAGAAGACAGTGTCATCTTATTATCATCTCATCATGCTCGGGAGGTTCTGCGCATTGGTAGAGCCAGTCATGCATGCATCCCGGGTTCGAACCCCGCTTATCCTGCGTGGGTCTTTCAGAGAAATATCCTTGCTTCTCCCCTGTCAATGTGACTATGAGATCACTCGTTGAGTAAAGTAGAATTGAAACCAGTGTATCCACGTTAATTCGCAGAGGGCCACGCGCTGCGGGCTCTTTCATTGGTTCTGCTGGCAGTGACAAAGTATGCAGTGCTAATAATGACAGAATAATCTGACCAACAGGTCACCATATATAATTTATCACATTTTCTGAAATGTTGACACGAAACAAGCTCTGGTGAACGTGGACAGCTTCATCACTCTTGACTAGACGGACAATCAAACTGACCACTCCAAGGTCAAAGGGTAAATACCCTGCCCAGACAGGATGAACCATGATCGGTGGGGTCAAGGGTCAAATAAGAAGCCCTTATCGAGGTAAAGACGTGAATAAATTTTATCTAAATGAATGTTGATATTTTTATCAATGTATAGAAAGAGAATGTATTTTCATACTTAAACCATACAGCTCGGGGATCGACTTTAGTCGTCGGAGTCTGTAGACGTCAGATTCTGACGACTAAAGTCGATCCCCGCACTCTAAGAGTGAAACTCTTTGTAATGGCCGTAAACCCACAACATAGGTATTCAAATGAATCGGAAAGAGCTAACTAAGATAAAAAAAAACGTTGGTCTTTATGATATTTCAGCGCTTTAAGAGTTAAGTAACTGAAGTGAGCTGCAAATGCTTTCAAAACATTTCACGCCAATCACGACTTCTCTCATTGTCAGTCAGTCAGTCAGTCAGTCAGTCAGTCAGTCAGTCAGTCAGTCAGTCAGTCAGTCAGTCAGTCAGTCAGTCAGTCAGTCAGTCAGTCAGTCAGTCAGTCAGTCAGTCAGTCAGTCAGTCAGTCAGTCAGTCAGTCAGTCAGTCAGTCAGTCAGTCAGTCAGTCAGTCAGTCAGTCAGTCAGTCAGTCAGTCAGTCAGTCAGTCAGTCAGTCAGTCAGTCAGTCAGTCAGTCAGTCAGTCAGTCAGTCAGTCAGTCAGTCAGTCAGTCAGTCAGTCAGTCAGTCAGTCAGTCAGTCAGTCAGTCAGTCAGTCAGTCAGTCAGTCAGTCAGTCAGTCAGTCAGTCAGTCAGTCAGTCAGTCAGTCAGTCAGTCAGTCAGTCAGTCAGTCAGTCAGTCAGTCAGTCAGTCAGTCAGTCAGTCAGTCATATAGACATGCTATATGATTATTGGAATCGTGAATAATATATTATCAATTTCGCTTATGTGATTTAAAAGGACGATTGAATAAAAATATATTTCCTAGGGTCTTTTTGTGTTCACTTGGAATTCGGACGGATTATTTCAGCATTGTAATTTGAAGATAAAGTTTTTCTAGGCGTCACTGCCCACCATCCCCCTTCTTGTAGTGAGCTCTACTTGTCACCTTTATCATATAATGGTGTTTTTATGGACTCCACAAAGGCTTGTGACAGAGTTAGCCGCCGGTGACAATAGATAGAATGCGCGTGATATCTCTGAAGAGGTTTACTTGTGAAGAGGGGGTGATTTCTAAGGAAGAGAGATAACGTTGTGGGCTGGAAAACTGTGAGACAGTGAAGGAAACCATACTGCGAAATCAGTAATCGCTGGACAAAGGTGGCCTAAACCCCTATTCATTTTCATTTTCCTCAATCGCTGCTGTCCAATTTTGTTCTTCAATGATATCTGACTTAACCCTTATCCTGCTGATCACGACAGCCGCTTTCAACCTCTTCCACTGATATTGGGAAAGAAATAGGTGTTCCAACATCAGCATTTACAAATGTTTGGTCTCAAATGAAAAAAAATGAGTAATTTTCACCCATTTGAAGTTGTGTGTCGCGGTAGCGAGACACAACTTCAAGGAAGTGAAAATTGACAAAAATAACTTAGCAGGATATAGGTTGATCCAGGCAATAATAAAGAAAGTAAAACACGTGAGCTGTGATTTTAAGATTTTCCGCTGGCGAAAGTGTTTATGTTCTTAGGGTTGTGTGTCGTAGGTCAGGGGTTATAGGTCAGAGTGACGCGTGTAGAAGGCGGGAACAGGCGGAGTGAGATGAAAGGGTTTATCCTGAGGTGACAGGTGGCTCATCTACCCCCCCTTAACACCCCCCCCCCGATCAGGGCTCTATGCACGTATTCTCGTGGAAGTTACGATATATCATAGGCTTCGGATTGGTTGAGATGACCATCTCGACCAATCCGAAGCCTGCGTCTACGAGAATATGTCCATTAACCCTTTTAAGCCTGAATTTACTATTGTCAACCTCATCAACCACAAGCCACGAATTGCTGTCGCAATTCTCGACTCGTAGTGGATGAAGATGATTTGCAGTGTGTGGCAAATGAAATAAAATACTGTTGCTATTAAAAAAATTCCACTAAAAGTCTCGTTCTAAAACCCCTAAGTTTGTAGAGAATCAGTCATTATTCAGTGATACAAAATGCTGTTTTGTGCATCGTGAGTGTGTAACGGGTTAACAACCATCTTTACACCTCTTCCTCATATCGCTGATCAGGGTCGCGGCTCAATCAGGCCTATACAAATAGGCCTAGTCCTTTATCGCTCTCTGTGCAGTGGTTTTCAACATGATACATATCCGCATATACAAATATATATTTTGCACTGCGGTTTTGTTCGAATGAATATTAATGACAATTATGTTAGTTTATCGTTATTTTGTTTGCATATCACTGGCTACAAAAATATTAACCAAACAGAAAAATGTTCCTACTGTCAACAAGTTATTAAATGACGAGTGGAGAATATCAGATTATTTTACATTATTTGAATTTGAAATTTTCATTTGATTACTTGTAGATTTTAACACCATTGATTTCTGCTGAAATTGGGATATTTTGCTCTAAATATTTCAGAACAACAAGTGTCAGTTGAGTAGATTGTTCAAGTCTATCATACACGCGTCTGCCTCTATTGTGGAGTGAGTTGTGAATGGGGTTTAATTTTGGGTGTTAGCTCTCGATCGATTAGGGGTAATTCCCAGCCTGGGACAACCCGGGTCTCCACACACCACCTGCCGGCGGGCAGTAGCGTGGGAGGGAGATCTGATGAGCACTGGCCAATGTCTGCTCACTGCTGGGCCAACGTGTAAGACATTGGCCCAAGGCCTTTGCCGGCGCTTGTTCTTATATAACCCTTTCAGTGCGGAGACCGACTTCAGACGTCAGATTCTGACGTCTGAAGTCGATCCCTGCACTGAAACAGTAAAATGTAGACCCATAACATAGGTATTCAAATGAAGCAGAACAGTGGCGGATCTAGGAATTGACAGACAGGGGGGCGCCGATTTTTGCAAGAATTCATGCACACCACAACTGGCACTTATATGCTTTAGAGGGGTCCAGGGGTATGCTCCCCCGGAATTTTTTGAAATCTAAGGCCTCAAATGACGTATTCTAGAATTCGGCCGAAATATGGCCGTTTTTTGTTTTTGGTCTCCTGAACGGGAGGGGGCGCGCGCTGGCTGCGCCCCCCTCTGGATCCGCCACTGCGGAAGGAGTTAACTGAGACACTATGATAATTTCAAATTGAAAAAACCTTTAGTCACGATAGTTTATACAAAAAAAAACCTTCAGCGGTGTAAGGGTTAGGTTTGCTATGATCTCTTTTCAAGCTAATACGCAAATTGTCAAATAACATTTCATCTGGAGCCTTTAGGCGAGCACCTTATTAATTGACCGAGTGCTGTATTTTCCGATATCGCACGAAAAATGAAGAACGTTTGTATTTAGTTTGATAATTTTGACATATGCATAATAATATAGACTGAATTCGTGGGAAGAACTATATATTAAGGCCCATATATTTATTCTTTCTCAAGTGATATGCCTCTTTTGTGTGTTTGGCCATTAAAAAAAAAACAATAACAAATATGAACATAGAGCACAGAAAAGTTTATAATCGAATAATATAATCGAATATATCTCACTTGGTGTTTTCTTGAGAACCATTAACTTCAGAGGTAAGAAGTGAAGGAGGTAAATCCCCACTCCCCCCCCCCTCCCCCCCCCCCTCCCCCCAGGAAAATAACCCGTAACAATAGGCCTACCCGTCTTTATGATTGTATGATACTCTACCACGCTGTGAGAACTATGAGCACTTTTATGATGATAACTCACCCCCCGCCCTCTCACGGTGTATCCTAGAACTGATCCCTGAAGGTCAATCTATAGGTCAACTTCTAGGAGCGGCGGCGGTGAACACATCAAAGGGTTTGTCATGAACAGGTGCGTAATGAGGTGTATGGGAATGAACGCACCCAGAAGCACACGTGCCGATGCACCCACTGCGCAGGCGTGCGCATGCCCCCAGTCCCTGTTTTCATAAATCATGCAAATTAGCTTTGTCATGTTAGATAATAGACATGGTGCCACCCTCTGTGTGCTGGGGGTTTCTAATTACTAGTACACTGGACAATAGATTATTAACCCTTTCAGTGCTAAGCGCGACTTAGTCGTTTATGGTCCATTTTGTTACCAGGTCAAATCACTGTTATTGTGAATGAATTGAGTATTTGAACATCAAGATTTGGAAACGTTTGGTATCAAATTAAAGAAATATGGATAATTTTCATCCACCTGAAGTTGTGGATCGCGGTAGCGAGACACAATTGCAAGTGTGTGAAAATTTAAATTAATAAATTAGGCGCTTCGAGGGTTGAGGTCTCCAGTCAAATCTAACAGCTGGCGATTTTTTTCAAGTCTCAGTTTGATTATTTATCGCAAGACACTCTTTTTTGTATCAACAGTTTATATTTTTTTGCATATCAAAGCGTCCTAAAATAACAAATGTTACACAGTTTTTGCCAGTTTGACAAATCGAACTTTTAGGATGAAAAATATAGTTTTGTGATATTGGTGTACAATTGTTTTATATTTATCAACATATTTATGAAAAAATTATTTTTAACCTACTAACCAACTAAAGGTTGGATAAAGGTAAAACTCCGTTAGCAATATTTCTGGATTTTTCAAAAGCGTTTGATACTTTAGATCACGAAATTCTATTATATAAATTGAAATATTACGGTATTAAAGACAAAGCTCTTTTTTTATTTCGTAATTACCTCACAAACAGACGTCAATATACTGAATTAGGTGGTGTTAAGTCGAATCTGTCTAATATTAAAACTGGTGTACCACAAGGTTCAATTTTAGGACCTTTGCTGTTTTTATTGTATATCAATGATATTGCTGATATCACTAAGTATTTAAAAACAATTATCTATGCTGATGATACAACGTTCATAGCCGATTTAGATAATATTTCGAAAAACGAACAAGGGCGCAAAATAAACTCCGAACTTCAGATAATTAATTTATGGCTAAAATCTAATAAACTTTCTTTAAATTGTAAAAAGTCTAAATTTATCGTTTTCTATAAACCACCCAGGAAAACAGTTATTCCAGAGCTCTTAATTGATAACTAGAAAATTTGTTGTGTTGATGAATTTAATTTTTCTGGGACTTACAATTACTAAACATTTGAGTTGGAAAAAACATATTGATAAAATATCAAATAAAATAAGCAAAATAATAGGTGTGCTAAATAAATTGAAGTTCATCATACCAGATCAGATTTTACTTACTATATACAACTCGTTAATTTTACCTCATTTAAATTATTGTATACTGGCCTGGGGATATGATTCAAAGCGATTATATAAACTTCAAAAGAAAGCCCTACGAATAATTAATAAGAGACCTTATTTGGCCCATACTGATCCCATGTTTATAAAATATAATGTACTGAAAGTGAAAGATATTCTGGAACAAAATCATCTAAAAAATTTTTTTAAATTATCACATCGCTCATTACCTGTTTATTTTTATCACTTTGTATCTGCTACTGGTTTTGATGTTCACACACATAACACTCGCCATCGTCATAATATTCGAACACCTAAAATAAAACACGAATTCAGAAAAAGGTGTTTACGTTTCAGTATTGTTAATACCTTTAATCTTTCTCCTAGTATCATTCTTGATAAAATATATACACATTCTTTTGCTGGTTTTTGTCAATATATTAAAAAATATTATGTTGCCAAGTATGATTCCACCTGCATTATTCAAAATTGTTATGTATGTCAAAAAATTAATACCTAATTTTTCTCACCTTCACTCATTTATTTCACACTTGAAAATATCTTTACAGCTAGTCTTTTTCTGTTTATTTTGTATTCACACATCAATTTTTTCTACATTTAACAGTGTTTAAATGTTACTGGTATGTTAAATTATTGTGTCTTTTTCTGTTTGTTTGTTTGTTTGTTTCATTTCTACTGCCGCACTGATAATAATTATTTATTTTCATTTTCACTACAATGTTTTAGGTGGCTATCATGTGAGCGACTTTAAAAGTCTTAATTATGGTCTCCTGCTAAATTAATCATATATGCTTCTTATTATTACTGTGTTTATATGGCAAATAAATGTTATGTTATGTTATGTTATGTTATGTTTATTAAACTTTTGGTTACAGTTACTGTGTATGATTATTTAATCATTATCCGTTGAGCATTGTAAACCAATAATAGTAATATTCAAATGAAGCTAAACGAGCTAACTAAGACATTTATGATGATTTCAAATTGAAAAAACAATACTTGGTCTCCATGCATGGTTGATACAAACATATTTCAGCGTTGTAAGGGTTTTAAGGGTTAACTGCAAGAGGATGGAAATCAACACTTAGTCTGGCGGATTTGTTATTCAAACGGTTAAGCATATAATAATTACTGTATGATTTTATAATTTGTCTATCGTTTGATGTCATGGTATAATTATGATGCCCCTTGCAGTGAACAATGGCGTCCAGATGTGTGCACACACATACGTCACAGCATTAACTGCCTACGTCACCACAACTATTGTCACGTGCACGTTCTTCCTTCACAATAGGGCACTAGGTGGCGTGTACAAGTGGGGATCATCCCGTGTTTCATGTCAGCTTAGCGGCTGGTGTAACAACTACATGCTCCCTGTACACGGTGATCTACTGTTTATAATCCCTCATGATTGGATGATAGTTCGATGACGTCAAATCACTATAACAACATGTTCATTGATCTAATAACTACGTGCTCCCTCTAGTGTAAGATGACGTGATATCACCATAACAACAAGTGAGCTGATATAACTAATATTACTATATGCTCACTCTACCAATTGATATATGCCCCCCCCCCCCCTTACACTGTGATCTAAAGTTTGGGCGGGACGCTGCAATGACGTCATAACACCATATTATAAAATTGATTGATGTAATAACTACATGCTCCCTGCACATAGTAATATACCGTTTACAATTCCCATGTACGATGACGTCATATTGCCATAACAGCAAATGGGTTTAGATGGGGTAGGTCTGACCATACATACTACAATCCCATTTGTCATTAATCCTGCCCTGCCCTGCCCTGCCCTGCCCTGCCCTGCCCTGCCCTGCCCTGCCCTGCCCTGCCCTGCCCTGCCCTGCCCTGCCTTGTCCTATCCTGTCCTACCCTGCGCTGCCCTGGCTGTCCTGTTTAGCCCTGCCTTGCCCCAAAGAGATGTAATACAATGGCTGACCATGGTTATATTTGTTGTGGAGAGTAAAGTGCTGATAGACTATATCACGTTATCGGATTATGATATAGTATATCAGGTGGGGGGGAGGAGGGGGGGGGGGGCAAGGATACTTAGCGGATTGTCTGTGATGGTTAAACAAATCATTTACTAACATTACCCTTTCAAGCCTGAATTCATTATTTCTATCTTCATCCCCTACAAGTCGAAATCGCTGTGGCAATTCTGGACTTGTAGTGGATAAAGATGAGTTGAAGTGGGTGAAAAATGAAAATTGAAACAGCTCCATAAAAATGTTCGTTCTAAAACCCTAGCTAGGTGTAGGGAATTAGGTTATTCTTCAGACATGCAAAATGATGCTTCGGTGCATCGTGATGATTTAGAAGGCCATAAACTGAAAAAGAAATATACTGAGCAGCCAGAGTCTGAATAAACTGTTAAATATTTACTCTATATACATGATATAGATATCGCACTATAAATCAGAGTTCTGAAGGACGAAATAATATAATTAACTCAAGTACATATTAAATAATTGATTAACGATCAGTAGAATGTTTGTAATATTGACAGATAATAAGTATTGAATCAGCATACATCCAAAGGAAATATAAATATACTTAATTAACCATACATAAGTGATTTAATTATGGATGTACTGTTTGGTTGACGTCACCGCGTGACCTCTGTGAACTATGCCTGTGAACTATGACCTGCTTAATTAGGATGGCATGTTTGATGGTAGAATAGGGTCATGACTTGCCCTATTTAGCGTGTCGGCTTCTCCATACCTTCCCTATATAATCTGGAAAAGTTATTAAATTGCTTTGTTTTACCCCTCAAAGCGACAAATTTGTCAACACATATTTGTTGAATGTGAGAGAATTATAACCTTTGCCTTTCTTGGTAATTAACATCAATTATATATTGCATGTCAAAAAACCTTTGATTAGATGTGAGCTCTGAAAAAGAATTAGAAACGATCATTGATGATTAGGCCTAACATTGCTTTTATTAAAGGGTTTTACATTGAAAAGTAAGGTATGTTTTCCTACTGATTTATATTTATCCATAAGTTATGAAAACATTATTTGTATATTTTATAGCTGTTCACCGGGCGCAGTCACTGTATGTCTACATAAGGTCACGCAGGTGACCCCGGGTGGTGTTGAATGTTTACTTCCGTCACGATGTCATAAGTGTCATAAACAAAAGCTGACACAATATGTTAGCTGCATTATGATAATAATAATTTTTATTAAAATTATTAATAATATTAAGGATAATAATAATTATTAATATAATTAATAATAATTATTAATATTAACATTGTCACTTAAAAGATCATTACTGCCGAAAAGGTAACGTAGAGCAACAATTTACTACTACTACAAGATTAAATGATGGTAAAACATCATATGCATAATAACTGGAATAAATAATTGTCTTAGGTTATCAGTTATTTTCATTTATGAACCCATATCATATGTTTTTTTTATATAACAGTTGCTCTTTTGCTTCCTTATTTTCTCTTTTCTTTAAGTAACACTATAGTATACTTAGGGAATGTATTTGTCTGTCGTCGATATTTTTTATCAATGGTAATACATGTATTATTCATCTTCAATCAAATAGTAGACCCCATGGGCCTTATTGTTGATATAAATCTGGTAATCATGATGGTTTTACAGCCTTTTGAACACAAAACGTCACTGATTCCGTTATTTAAGCCTGAAAATTCAGTGATAGTTCTATGTTGGGCCACCGTCTGTAACGTATATGGGAACGCGCTTTGTCTGGGATCATTAAGTCTGGAGTTCTGTCTGATGTGACCGGGGGAGGGAGCATTCCTTTACTCAGCCGCCTGCCACCAAAGCTATGCTCCCTTAAGGGGTGCACCCCCCCTTCCCCCCCCCCCCCTGACTACCCGTGCGTGACAACAAACCCGTCACCGTTCTCTGGTCGCGCTCGAGTTCTTGCGGTGGGAGGGGGGGGGATTTTAGCACAGACAGGAGTATACATTGGTGCAAAAACGAGCCCTTTAAGCTCCACATCACCACCAAACATAAATGATAATGTTAAAGGTGGACTAACAGTAAAGCACCAAGTGTTCAACGTCTTATATTAGCTTGGCATTTGTTATTCTCATCTACATGTACACTTCCTTAGCCCGAGCTCGGCTCCTATTATAAATTTAAATTTTTAGTGTTATTTTACCCACGAACATGGATAATTTTAATAAAGCATTATAAAATAACCAACCGTACATATAAAAATAACACTATGATTGTAATTCTGCTTTTATATTCTTATGAAATAATTCCCTGCCAACCCTTCTCAATGTTTACTTCTCTGGACTAAGTTAAGTTAATGTGGCTGAACCATCAATATGTGTTTGTTATAAAAATTGTCCTCGGGTTTAAAGGGTGTCAGAGTGGGAGGGGTACAGTCCCGTTAGCAGAGGAGGGTTGGGTTGTGCACCCCTAAGGAGGAGGAGGGGTATAGCTACCATGTAAGAGGATCGCTGGCACGCGCCCCCCCCCCCTGCTACACGCGCCCTCTGGTCACGTGACGGGGTTTCCTGGCAGGGTGGGGTGAATAACGGGGTATTTATAAGTGCCCGTTATTTCTCGGCCTTCACTTCTGGGGCACTCATCAAGACAGAGGATTCACTGAACAGAAGGAGACTAGAGAATCAAACGCTTTACCGTTATCTGCTGGTTGAGAATATAATTTGTTCGCTACACATATGATCGAAGGCTCTTATCTTCTAGTTGAGGATATTCATCCCTATCAAGGAGGACTTCAGATTTTTTACTGCACAAAAGGAAACTAGAGTGTCAAACACTTTAATGTTATTAATTTTACTGGTTGAGACTTGAGAATCAAACGCTTTACAGTTATCTACCGGTTTTGAATATAAACTGTTCACTACAAAATAAAGTCGAAGGCTTTATCACAATCTCCATTCAGAAGATGGCTGTTTTGTCTCCGAAACTACAAACTGTCAACTTGATTATTGTTCACAGCCCCCACCAGATACTGGCGACCTCTACCGGTGTGTCCCCTAAACCCATCTTACCCTGTCCTCCACTTGGCGGCGACACAGGTAGTGAGGGTGTTGGAGTGGAGAAAACTGGATCAAAAGGCCCCGCTAAGGGTTCACAGAACCCCACATCCGGGTCAGAAAGTCCACTGAGGTGTAAAAGGCGTCTGGATTTCGCCAGGTTGGGGTTACATCGTCCACATCCGGGTCAAGTTACTCGTCGCAATGAACGAGAGAGAAACCGTGTGAAGCATATTAACAACAGCTTCCTGAAGTTACAACAACATTTACCCTCTCTACCTGGGGCTACACCTAGTGCCAACAAGAAGAACAAGAAGCTAAGTAAGGTAGATACACTGAGGGGTGCCATCCAATACATAGAACAGCTACAGAGGCTGGTACATGAACATGACACACTCATGGCTGGTTACAACTCTCATCACCAGATGTCCTCTCATGACGCACTGATGACAGGATACAATCAGCAGATGGCGCCACTGATCTGTCCACCACACTCACCAGGCGGAGCTAGTCTCAGGTAGGGTCATAATACAATATACGTCGTAATGTATAGATAATTAAAGTGGTCACATCACCTGATGTTAAAACACATTTATAGTTGGATATTAGCATATTTTTAAAATATTTTTTTAAATGATTTGTCCTACGTTTTCAGGAACTTGAATGGCAGAATTGTTCTTTAAATTAATTTACAATTAATAACCATATCAAACACTGTAAGCTTTATTTCTGACCTAGTGTTGTTTACCTTCCAGCTCGCCAGACGGCAGCACGTGTAGTGAGGGGCGTGTCAGTCGTGAAGAAGAAGAACAGGTTCTAGAGTTCGCATCCTGGTTTTTGCCCTGAATACAGCACCGATAACAAACTGTGATAAAATGGTAAGAAACTTTTACTTTATTATTAGTTATGACTGAGAATATAATAATATATCAAACACTGGGTATGGAGGAAATTATAGATAGAGAAAGCTAACATTTCTTGACCGTTCTCCTCCTTGGAAATCAAAACACCCAGTACCCTTGAAATATTTATGTTTAAAAGATGGAGAACAAAGTTTTTTTCAATTTGAAATCACCATAAATGTCTTAGTTAGCTCTTTCCGCTTCTTTGAATACCTATGTTATGGGTCTAAGGCCATTATAAATATTGTAATTCTTTCAGTGCAGGGACCGTCTTTCGACGTCAGAATTTGACGTCTGCTGACGTCAGCTTCTGACGTCTAAAGATGGTCCCCGCACTGTAAGGGTTAGCAGTATTAGTAATGTAAATAGTTGTTGTTGTTGTTGTCGGCAGATAGACTTTAATCCGTCACTCCCCCCCCCCTCCTCACTGTAACTAGACACACTTATAAAAGCACCACAGAACACGCGCCGAATGTTCTGAATGTAATAACACCTGTTCCAGAGGTCCATAGTCTAAACATTCAGACATTGTCGTCAAATTGCTTTCACTTAGAATGAAAATATTGAATATTTGCTTTGCAAAGTCCTGTGAATGACTTCAAAGAACAGAATATTGCCATGGTACTTAGTTACCATGGTAATTCTATACGTCGCTATGATTGTGAAAGTGATTAAATAGTTTCCTCGCTTTACTACGTCAAAAATATTGTTTTCCCACCAGATACTTTCTTGAATTTATTATTATACAGGCATTTCTTGCTTATCATTTTCTCATTGAATTTTCAACCGATCGACTTGAATTTGGACCACTATGATCTTTGGGTAGTACCTTATCTCGTTGTTTTGGACCAATACACGGTTAATAAAACGGATTAAAAACAACCAAAATATATTGATACTGTTTATAGCTAAACAAAAAAGCCTCTAAAAAACAAATGCCATTGAATTTGTAAAAAAAACACTTTATGATAAATGATCAGCTAATAACGCCATATCCAGCACCAAGGGACTGAATATATCCACTGAGAATTAAACAGGGCAATATGTGGGCAGCATCATACTGATGTCTAAATGGTAGTGAAAATCAACATTAATAATCATTAAAAAAATTGATGAAGTAAATATGATATTGCTTGAAATAATATGTTTTGATTACTTTATT
Organism: Flabesymbios commensalis; assembly: GCA_964017125.1. Taxonomy (NCBI): domain Eukaryota; kingdom Metazoa; phylum Annelida; class Polychaeta; order Terebellida; family Flabelligeridae; genus Flabesymbios; species Flabesymbios commensalis. The sequence goes on from OZ024907.1 coordinate 91,650,188, forward strand.
GTGATGATTTTTGAATGTGCGAAATCGTTTGATGATTTGAATTGTAAGTTGGATCAAGTAACACAGAACATCACATTAAAATGTTTTATTCATTCAACCAATAACGAGTTCTATAATAACCCAAACAACCAATTTGTCCCTAAGAACCATATTGAGACTAACTTACAATTTGTACCCAGTTTGTATTGTGTTGCTGTCAATAGTTGTGGGAGGACACCACCAGAGGCGCTTCGCTCAACCGTGACAACAGCGTGTGACGCCGATTTATTTACCTTGGCAAACTGTCAGCTTTACGTTCTCCTCTATTCTCTGTTTATAGGTCACGTGACTGACACGAGTCGCCAGCCAATCAGCGTACAGCGGGTAGAGTACAGAGCTCACCACATATGCGTGAAGTGGAGAGACGTCACTGCGAGGCAGCTGAAGGTATGAAATGTCAGAATAAGTTGAGCACCCTTGGACCAATAGTCTCAATTGACATTCCTAGCATGGACTTACCCACTAAGAAACACTGAAAGTGAGAAGGCAGTCATCATTCTATAAACATCAGAGGTATAATGACAGAGACGCATTCTTACAGACCGAGTTCATCTGATGACTGAGACGCCAATGTAAAGCAGCTGACGGTATGAAGTGTCAGCTATATTTGAACGCTATGCACACCTGGACACACCTGAATCTTCGCGAGCTTAGACAGCTCAAAATTGGAATAGACTCACATTGGACATAAATGGTGGTTTATATCGGCTTGTTGGGGAAACATAATTTCCATTTTATTCCTTTTTTAATAGTCTTAATATATTGGTTTCGTTTATCCAATTTATGTTCTATTAATTTATAAAGTATTTTCAAATGTATTCCTTTATTAATAGATATAGCTTTGTTTATTTCCCTTAATAAGCTTAGATATTTTATCAAACACAAGTTATGTGACAGATATAAACACTATTAATGTTAGAATTATGGATTTTTACACCAAGGACTAGTTAATGATCACTGCCACGCTGACCAGCTCGTCCCTGGTATAAATAGCGCTTTCTTGGAAGACTCGCCCGCCAGATGGTGGTGTCTTAAGCCCTGCCCTGAGGGGTTGACTGGGGTGGGTCAATACTGCCAGGGGTATGTCACATTTTCTAACACTTGACAATCACAAAAGTCCTGTCTATTAGCGGATTATCATGACATTTATCCACAACGAGACTGGATATCAACACTGTTTGTGTAACGGACCTGTATTCAATAGGGACACAACAGACACAAGACGTAGAATCACTGTTGGTTTAGCGTTGGTCCAGCGTCGTAGACGGTGGACCAACGTTAAACTAACATTGATTCGACCTCTTGTATCTGCTGGGCGACTGACTGTTTTAATGTGAGCCCAGCGTCGCAGACGGTAGACGAACATTAAAACAGCATTGGTTCAGTGTCTCTTGGCTGTGAGTGACATCTGCCGACCACGTGCCAGCGTTCAACTGAGTGTTCACACAGTTTGTGGCGCCAGGTTAGCTCATTGGTAGCGTGGTTGACTCAGAGCCCGGGGGTACCGGTTTCGAATCCCGCTGCAGCCGATATCTTTCCTTGGTGCACACATATACAGTGACCCAAACTGTTCAAAATCTTGGGAAAATGACAACCGACCGTATAACCGATTCGCGCCGCTTAAAAAAACTTTAAAAAAATAAATAAAGAAATAAAAAATGACTGTTATGTCAAAGTTGACATGCAAACGGTCAATAAAACCTTTACATCCTACTTGCTGACATTTACAGCCGTTAACTAAGCGCATGGTATTGAGATTTTAAAACATAACTTTCTCACTTAATATTGGGAAGTCTGTAAAATTATAATTTTTAAATAGCTGACAATTTATGTGATTTAAGTCCAATTCAAGATTGAAGGCATATTTTACTGTCAACAACCGGCCGGTCATACAGGTGCTAATACAAACCCAGAATGTCTAATATAGTCGGCATCAGTGCTCTGAGAGGGGAGTGGGTCGCACTATCCACATGAACCCTGAGAAACGGATATAAGGTGATATTGATTGTATAATTTTATTGCATATGCTAGCCATCCTGGCTCTAAAGGATTGATTTTTCACTGTGTGAAGTAACATCTCTTATGATCACACCATTATTTATTGTTATTATATCGTCTCCTTGGATATGAAAGGGAGTATTTGCCACTTTACAAAGTGACAAATACACCCTTTCATATCTAAGGAGACGATATTATGATCCAACCATTATTTATTGTTTCTTATCCTGTCCAACAGGAAACCTTATCCCTTACATCGCTGACATATTTTGGTATAAACCATGGAAACCAAAGGGTTTTTTCAATTTAAAATCATCACAAATATCTTAGTTAGTTCCTTCTGCTTTATTTGAATACCTATGTTATGGGTCTATGGCCATTATGATTTTTTCAGTTCGGGGATTTACTTTAGACGTCAGATTCAGATATCTAAAGGCCTGCTGAAAAAGTCAAACACTCCATCTCTTCTTGTCTTTCTAGATGCCTATTATTGACCAATAACTAATTTATCTAAGCGCATTAAGTGTTGTGTTGACCATGTTTCAAGTCCACACTTTTACGACACAGATAAACTATTGAGCAAAATAAGTGTGCCATACATTTATACGCATATAATACAATGCTAATGTTTGGTGATCTCAATGCTTCATAATGTCATCTGAAATCAATCTGTGCATTCATTTTAATTTGTCACATTGAAGCTGAAACAGTATTTCTGATATTGTGACACATCTGGGTTCACATATAAACAGATAAGTTAGTCCCCAGAAAGGAAACGATCATGTGTGTTAATAGTAATAGCCCAGGATTTCTCCGGGGGGATTACGCAGAAACCAATGGGTGGGTCATGTTTTCTCTTTTCTGACGTAAATTATTACCTTATATCTGATCAATTTCTTCCATTTTCTCCCTGGCTGTAGGAAATGCACCACAGAACATCACTGTTATTAGCTCATCTGTATATTATTGATCATTACTTTGTATATAATCGTTTCATTACTTCATCTGTAACGTATAATCATTTATCATACCATTTATATTTTTTGTAATCACTAAAATCCTAGACAACTATGTTCATCATTCTTTCACGCATAAAGTGTGAAATCATCTTTTATTGTTATCTGAAATGTTATGTGCCATGTTCACGTTATCATTATTTGTATTATCATTACATAATAAATTATATTTATATTGAAACATTTTTTCTTTTCTAAGAGTGAGTGAGTGAGTGAGTGAGTGAGTGAGTGAGTGAGTGAGTGAGTGAGGGAGTGAGTGAGTGAGTGAGTGAGTGCGTGCGTGCGTGAGTGAGTGAGTGAGTGAGTGAGTGAGTGAGTGAGTGAGTGAGTGAGTGAGTGAGTGAGTGAGTGAGTGAGTGAGTGAGTGAGTGAGTGAGTGAGTGAGTGAGTGAGTGAGTGAGTGAGTGAGTGAGTGAGTGAGTGAGTGAGTGAGTGAGTGAGTGAGTGAGTGAGTGAGTGAGTGAGTGAGTGAGTGAGTGAGTGAGTGAGTGAGTGAGTGAGTGAGTGAGTGAGTGAGTGAGTGAGTGAGTGAGTGAGTGAGTGAGTGAGTGAGTGAGTGAGTGAGTGAGTGAGTGAGTGAGTGAGTGAGTGAGTGAGTGAGTGAGTGAGTGAGTGAGTGAGTGAGTGAGTGAGTGAGTGAGTGAGTGAGTGAGTGAGTGAGTGAGTGAGTGAGTGAGTGAGTGAGTGAGTGAGTGAGTGAGTGAGTGAGTGAGTGAGTGAGTGAGTGAGTGAGTTTAAATTTAGTGCTGCTGAACTTCACCCAGGATTAAGGTGGAGAAAATGGGGTACGAATAATCATCTCAGTATTTCAATAGATTTATATATTTAATTAATTCCCGACGTATACGTCAACAAGCTCAATTTACGTGAACTAATCAATTAACGACTGAAATTTATAAATTGAAAGTTTCAAACGACGAAATTATTAAAACATAGAATTGTTTTGAAATGTTTCATCACTGAAATAGTTATTGTATCCACCGCAATGTTCTGATTTTAGCCCCAATCAATCAATCAATCACTAAAACCTCTATAGCGCCTATGTCCTCAACGGACCGACCTCAGAGGCACACAAATCCTTAGCATGATCATATGTCATAAACGAGGCCAAGGTAGGTTCTTCATCAGGGAGCCTGGCTATTGAGGACCTAGAGTGGGAAATAGGGATAAAAAAGTTGAGATTTAAGTAATTTCCGGAATTAGGGAATAGAGCACTAATGTCGACTGTAGTGTCATTTTCTCAGTTTTATTTGAACCAGTTTCTAGAAGTGAGCTGTGTGTTAAATATGTGAAACTGACATACGATGTCACTTAGATTTACAAATCCGGGAAGTTTTCACCCACTTGAAATTGTTTCTCTCTGCCGCGATCCAAGTGACTGAAAACATAACATAAGTGCTGCATTGAATAGTACTGTACAGTAGACTCCCGCTAATGCGGTCAGTTAGCCTACAGGCCAGCCTTATTTCAGCGTAATAGCGGTCTCACCGCATTAGTGAGCGAGCAGCACAATTAAAATTACATTGATCTGAATACAGTCATCTCGATTTAAAAATCGCCTACTTGATCAAATAAATAATAACTAAAAAAATTATTTTTCTGAAATGTGCACAGCATATTACTTTATATCGATCACTTTCTGCATGTAAAATAACAGTTGATTTTAACAGTTCAATGGCTATGTAGATATGCCCCTATACACGCAGTAGTAAGACTACTTCACCGGTAAATTTAACATCTTATGCCGTCAAGTACAGGCTGTAATAGCGGTCTGACCGCATTAGAGATCGAGCAGCAAAATTAAAGTTGCATGATACCATTTCGGTATATGAATCATTCTATGATCCACTTAATCAAATAAGCAATAGCTAGCAATGATTATTTTCTATTTTATGTTTCTGAAATGTACACTGCTTATTACTACATTTTGGTCACTTTCTGCATGTAAAATAGCAGTTGATTTTAACAATACACTCAATGCACGAGTTTGCGCGTGAAGATTAGTCTGAACAGAATGGTTCAGCTTTGGTCACTGTGTGGCGTGTTGTTATTGTAAAGTGTGTAACATTAGTTTGAACAAAATAGTTCAGCTTTGATCACTGTGTGGCGTGTTGTTATTGAAAAGTGTGTATTTAATGTGTAATTCAATGTGTATTTCACCAGTATTTTTATCATCTTGGTGTAATGGAAATATACAGGATTAAAATTTTAACAATAATAGATTATCTTAGGCTAATTTAGACATATAGTGGCTAGATTTTGGGAATGAATTTATTATCTTGATCTAATTGTTTAATTACCTCACGTCAATGCTAAGGCAAGGCGCTGGTGAACAGTGTAACATTGGTAAAGCATTGGACCAACGTCACAGACATCCATACAGTTATCAGTGGAGCCGAGATGACCTTGCTATAATATCTAGGTTAATTATGACTCATAACTGACGCAAAATCCGCACTTCTTGCACAATGTGACACGTGACCCCCTGTAGCTAAGCAACACCATATCTGCCTAACAACGTCTTGGTGACGTCACTTTATGACAGAAACACGTGACTCTCAGCTTGAAGATGACCTTAACGTCCCCTTGGTGTCACAAATGACAAATAACAAAAGACAAGTGTCAACTGGTTGTCCCTCATTATTAAATCATTTTGTTACAAGATTCATCAAAATATATTAACAAAATAATTTAGAGTTTTGAAACACAACTACATGTATTTCAGGTCTTTATTCTCAACTTTCAACATGATCTGATTGCACAATAAAAAATATTTGATCAATTATTACCTAATATTTAATTAGAAAATATCTGCAACAAAAAACAAATATTCTGTATCGAGTTATTTCCTGGTGTTAAAAACTGTTTTTTTGTGTGCTATTAGTTATCAGATAGAGTAACCAGGAGATACTCCCCAGTAAACGCGAGACATCAGCCCGATGCTGGGCCAATGTTGGGCCGACGTCGTAGACGGCGAGCCAACATTGGCCCAACATCGGGCCATTGTCTCACGTTTACTGGGTTTAGATATGTGCATTTTACTCTCGAGGAGCGCGCCTTCTTAACCCTTAAAGTGATAAATTAAATAATTTAAATTCTATCTCTCTTGAAGTTGTGTCTCGCTACAGCGACTGACAACTTCAATTGCGTGAAAATTATTCATATTTGTTTAATTTGAAAGCAATTATTTGCATATCTTATGATTACACGCTCAATTCGTTCCCAATAATAGTGATTTAATCGGCTAATAAAATGGATTAAAACGACTATAGTCTTGATTTAAACCCTAAATCTGTTTATCATCCCATCAAACACAAGACGTTCACCCAATGCTGGCATAACACTGTTCACCGTCTGACATACTCTCTCATCATTAACCATTACAGCGATTAAATAGTTTTGTATAAACCATGGACACCAAAGGTTTGTTTTTAATTTAACATTATTATATATGTCTTAGTCAGCTTTTTCCGGTTCATTTAAATACATATGCTATGGATCTAAAGCCATTATAGCCTACATATTTTAAATTCTTTTATTGCGGGACCGTCTGTTGTTTCTGAATGTGACGTCAACAGACGTCAGATTCTGACGTATAAAGATAGGGTTATTACACTGAAAGGGTTTATACAACATTGGATATATGTATTTTTGTAATTATGCCAAGCAGCCAGGACAGCTTGTTTCTTCTAGTAGCACTCAGTAGCCATATTGGTCTTGATATGCCGTTTTTCGCCATTGTAAATCTATACAATGTTCTGTCCTTAGAAGGGTCATGTTTGATTTTATAGCTGCTCATATATGTGTCATTCAATAGGTTTTACTTGTGCTAGAAAAGTTCTCTATATTATGTTTCTAGCTGTGTTTGTTTTCAGTGGTGAATACTGGTTAACCCTTAAAGCGCGAAAATACTTTTTTTTATAAACCAAGAGAAGATTTTTTTTCATTTGCAGTCATCATAAATGCCTTATTTAGATCTTCCCGCTTCATTTGAATACCTACGTTATGGGTCTACGGCCATTACAAAATATTTTAGTCTTTCAGTGCAGGGATCGACTTTAGACGTCAGAATTCTGACGTCAAAAGTCGGTCCCTGCGCTGGAAGGGTTTATATGCAGGGAGTTTAATAGTTTAAAGTGGAGGGGAGAATATAGACTGTAGGGTTTACATGTAAGTCTTAGGGGACCCTGGGGTACACAGAACCCCTGGTACACAGACCAGAACCACAGCCTGCACCTGGCGTCACGCTCAGCCAATCACAGCACGCGCTGGTCGTGTGCCCTGATCGACTGATAACGCCATCTTATTGTCAACATGCCTACCTCTGGTGGCTTCTTGTGGCAGTCAGTGTCACATGTTCTTGAATACTTTATTTTTCTTGCGTTGCCTGGAAAAGAGAATTACAAATATGTGATTTCTTGGACACGAATCTGGATGTGTTGAAATTGACCGTTTAAGAACCTGTTCACGACGTGACATATTTTTAGTAAAATTGACAAAATAATATATGGTATATTTTTACAATAAATATATTCTGTGCTTGAATTTGAGATATTACACGTTTTCGTTGATGAAATAAGGTACTTTGAATTGTCCTTGAGATGGAAATGCTGTGGCACTTAAAGCTCCGGGTAAATTTATCACATTTTTAGTTCAAGTAAAGAGTATATTACAATTTCTACATTAATGGTTATATTTAAGCTATTGATGCTTTATTTGTTGTTTTATTTAAACATAATTCAGAATGCCAATGAGCAACGTAGCCCTTGAAGAATCTTGGAAAACCGCATGTTGGTTTTATTGGAATTCGCTTGCAGAACACACATACATCTCTAATGCAAACAAAGATTTATTTTTAATTTCACATCTCTTTTTTCAAACAAATCAAAATATAAAAACGCCTCTTTAATCCAGGATGTCAATATATCCTGTTTCATGTTGTCTACCATCAGAACCAGCTGCAGGCTGTGTTCTCAGCTATTATGACACTCTTTCTTATAAGAAACGTCTCTCATCTTTTTGAGAGGTTTTTTTCTGAAAAGTCAACACATTGGATTCTCTTTATGAGGTATCCAGTGTTCATGTTTTTCTGTTTTTTTTCAAACTCGGATGTAAACTGAGCTGGTATTGTCCGCCATTTCAAACTAGAATTAGTAGTTTAATTGGCTACAAATACATTTTATTGGAAAAACTACACATGAATATTTAGTTTTCGTGATATATTTGCACCACTTTTATTTTGTGAAATGTGTAACGTTACTAATGTTGTTTTATGACTGCTTGAATGAATGTCTTTATTGCCTCAAAAATGATACATTTCACATTATAATTATAGCAAGAATATATAGGTAAAAAAGTACAATTGTAAAAATATCACATATAAAAAAAGGTAATCACATATGTACATGTTGTATAAACATTATACTACTTATGAGGAAAAAAGTAAGCAATGACTTGAGTTATGTTAATAGAAACATCTATCTATGATGATCAAAATAATAATAATAACAATTATTTACCATCAAATTTCAACGTATATACAATTCAGTGAAAACAACACGAATATTAATAAAAGGTGATTTCAAACAACAGTTAACTTATTTATTTAACTCCAGGTGTAAAAGATACTCTTGAATTAGGTTAAATTATACATGCTATAAATTAGTTAATTTTTCGCAAATAATTACATGCATATCAGCCATGAATTTAATTAGTTCTTCATATATGGGGAGCCATTCAGTGTCGAACACTACACTAGTACCCTAAAAACAAATCGGTTACAATTAGGATGAGCTTTTTACCGTATCCCCGCGCATAAACGTGCATGCACTTATATTTGAAGATGCACTTAGTTTTTGAAAACCCGTGCATGCATTTATATTAAAAAATAAAATGACCTTAAAATGACCTTGATAATAAACAAATGATAAATATTTTGACATAGAAATGCAAATTTGTAAACCTATTTGTGTTTTAACGACATTTATAGTACGTAAAACCTTATTTTTACACCATCTTAGCATCGAAATGTGCATTATATAACCATATTTCAAGAAAACAACAAAATATTTGCATTTACTGTATAAATATGAGTCAGGCGCAAAAAAATCTTTCCTGTTTCAACAGCCAGCCATGCATCATTCCATATAGTGTATTTTTGCATTGTCACAGCTATCGTCAAAAGTGACGTCCACACCTCTGTCTAGGAGGGCTCAAGACATTATCATTGTTGTAAAAACATAACGTTCTCATTGAATGAGATTAAAGACTTGTCCAACCACGGAGTCTCTCCCCACTGACATGACGCCTCTTCACTCTCCCACCCTTTGTGAACTGCTGTCGTCCACTTGTGCATTATTATTTTTTCGCGGATTTAGTCCTCCACAATAATCTGTTCAAAGTGCAAAGTTTATTTCAATAATTCTGGCGTTTTAACAATGATCGGCTAAATGGGTGCGGGTGTTACGGGAGTGATTCTTATAATGTGATTTAATATATTAATTTCTTCTTGTAGTTTAGGCCTCAGGTGTCAGATTTGGTGACACAATTCCTATTAAGAGGGGTGCACTTAGTTTTCGAAAACAAGTGCATGCACTTATATTCGAACATAAAACAATTTTAAAACAAGCGATTTTCACTTATAAGTGCATGCACGTTTATGCGCGGGGATACGGTATGCCGCGGCAATGAAAAGGTTTATCACCAGATAAACCCCCTTGTAATGCATTAAACCCCGGACAAAATCACCCCATATATCACTAGTTTTCTCTCACTAGGGGCCTCTACCGTATCCAGGGTTTAACACCCCGTGATTGTCACCTGTTCTGTCACTGAGGAAATGATACCAGAAACTGGAAGTAGAGAGAGGGGTGAATAGAAGGTGGAGGGTCAATAAAAGAGGGAAGGGTGGATAGGAGATCTATAGATGTATGTTTCTCCGCCTAGCGGTACCACCCCTTGAACCCTGAATATCTCACTTAAAGAAAGGAATAAATTAGGCAAATTACTCTCATGATAGATTATAATGCCTATTTTTGTCATTACAATCTCTGCACTTGATATTGGGAGTAAAAAAATGCAGGAGTGAAATCAAATCTTAGATCGTTTTTTCGTCCCTCTTGAATTTAACTGAGAACAATGGCGATGAGAGGTGTCGGCCAATCTTGATTTTGTATTGTGCCGATACATCAAAGGTCCAAATTCACCTGTCTGTTCTAGTCACGTTATCTCTATAGCAGGGTCGTCCTCAGTAAAGTCGTACCTTAAGCCCAAGGGCCAACCTCATGTAGGGACGATGTGAATTTATATCGTAGAAGTTTCTCAGAAGTTTTGTCGACGTAGACTGCCTTATGTTACTGGAGAGTAGATATCAAACCAACGTCGGCTGATACTTGTAAATCTACTTGAATTAATAGTAAAGGTACCTTTACAAACCCCGGGAGTATAAATTGACCCCCTGCTAGGTTAAAACCAACCAATCCCGGATGAGGTGTTTATGATGAGTAGTGTACACCATAGTGCCCTGTAATTACCACCATTGTAGAGACTATGTAGGTCTATAAGTGAAATTAGGCGTTAATAAACTACACCTACACCAGCTGGTCACCCAGCCTCGATCGGAAATTACCTCGGGACACGCAGGGGGTTATGGGAGTTTGTTTACACTGGCCTTCAATCCATAGCTTCCGTGGGGTCTGGGAAGAGATACATTCGCATGTTTTTTTCTCTTTGATTTTAGATCTCTGTATCATTATAATCAAATTTTTACCATGTTCAACATACATTAAAAAATAAGTATGCACACGCTACATATCAATCTTCAAACTCATACATTTGTGAAAATGCAAAAAATAAGTACATGTAATAAACAATATGGTGAAAAACCTTATTGCAGAAGTACTTAAATAATATATATTTTGATATGTGTTAAATTGATCAGATATAAAGCCTATATTTGTCTAGCAGTGCAAAATAATGATTTCCGAGATATACGATTATTAATTATGCGCCTGTTGTATTTGCTGACAATCTTTATTTTACGAGCTGACATGTAAAAAATAATTATTGTCCCAATTCTGGCGTGATGTTGGTCCACCGAATGCAATGTTGACCAATCATTAAGCCAGCATAGTACACTGCTTACAGATTGTCCACTTTGTGATGTTCATTCAAACACTAAATTATGACCTCACCTGCATTGTCCATGTATAAGAAGGTCGCGATGTTTGAGGTAAGACATGACCTATATAGCGAGGTCATCTATGTTGACTGACCATCTGGCGATGACCATGTACCTGTAGTCTGGTGTGAATTTAACTGACCTCTAGAATTATAGGTCAGGTCAACTTTCTCACGCTAATCTAAGACAAGCAATATACGTTTTCATGCAATATTAAACAATAAAATGCTTGGAAATTGATAAAAAAGTTTGAGGTCGATGCTCAGTTTATTAAGTTATATAATTTCAGAGATGTATATTTTTCAAAAATAAAGTTAATTTTCGTCATTTGAAGCGTAAATCTGAAAGAGATAATTACGATAATTTATTGACGGAAAATAAAAGTAACTTGAAAAAGATGTGGTCTGTTATAAACAAAATTACAAATAAACGTAAACACAAACCTATGACTAGCAAATTTGTAGTAGGTGATAGAGAAATTTATGACAGTATAGATATAGCTGAACATTTCAATATTTTTTTCACTAATGTAGTAAAAATTTAGCTACTAAAATACCAGACACCACTAAAGAAGCTACCTCGTACATCGAACACTCAAGTATAAATTCTATTTTCTGAGGAGAAGTTAGTTCAGATGAAATATCCAAGGTTATAAATTGTCTAAAAACACGAGGCCTGGGTGGAATAACATCAATTCCAAGGTTGTTAAATCTGCTTATCGTTTATATATTGCACCGCCAACTTATTTAATAAATGTGTCACTTACACAAGAAGTATTTCCAAAAGAATTAAAAATTGCCAAAGTGATACCAATATATAAAAGTGGTGATTGTAAGACTATTACGATTATAGACCTGTATCAGTTTTACCTGTGTTTTCAAAAGTTTTTGAACGTGTAATGTACAACAGAATTTTTTCCTTTCTAAACTCTTTTAATTTGTCATACAAATATTAATTTACGCTTTCGTGAAACACATGGTACTAATATGGCTTTAATTGTGTTAGTGGACGAAATACTCAAGGCATAAGATGAAGGAAAAATTGTGCTAGGGGTGTTTTTAGACTTAAGTAAAGCGTTGAACCTATCATTGTGTCATTTAATTACATAACCATAGACCCTGCTCTATTTAAATCTGATGAAAAACGATTATTGCATGATGAGCAGAAACAGCGTATATCACATGTTAAATTTGTTAATGTCAATTTGTTCTGAAATAGACATACACTATAGATTTGTTTTACTTTAAACCACTCAAATCATTGTCGTGGAAAATGTGATAATTTCTCAGCAAATATTGCAAATAAAAGGTGTTGTGAATTCACAGAAAACAAAAAATAAATACAAATTGGCGTATTAATATGAAGGACCGAAACACACAACCCCTCTCTAGACCACGAAAGTCACTGACAAGGGCATCTCTCCACTCCTTGAAGGTAATAGCTGACTTCAGCTGTAATTATAAAAAAATGAAGGCGGCTAACCCCCATTTAAAATATTTTTTTGAATTCATAGTCTATACATTCTCTATGGATAAATATTACTAATGAATTTGAAGGTCCCGATAGGCATGTAGCGTGTGGGCGATAATACATGTAAGTATGGGACTGTAATTACTTGTGCGAGACCCTAGCTGACATTTATAGCATTCCCCATTATCGTCCGCGGTAGTGTATCCCCCTGGTGAGTGAGTGTAAATTACAGCTGTGTATTAAGAGGGTGTCATCAGATGACGTAACAGCCCTAATTTTAAGGGGCGTCATCAAATGACGTAACATCCGTATCTCCTCACTTACTTCCTGTGTCCGCCACGCATGTGTGGACGAGTAGGAACATGACAATTGTTGCATCTGTCATATTTTATGATGTCACAGGTTTCACTGTTTGTTTTATTGGTGTGATGTCATACTTAACAGGTCACGTGATACTAAGTAAAGGTTACTGAGAGCAGAGCAAGCACGGGACATTCACCCAATGCTGTGGCAATGGTGGGCCAGCGACGAAGACGGTGGGCCTACATCGAAACAGCATTGGGCGAATACCCTGTGTTTGCTTGGAAGAAAGGCAGGATATCGTCCCAGATAAACAAGAAATGGATGTTTGACATCTGGAATATGAAATGCTTGATTTATGTGGACACACACATAAGAGCCATTTAAAAACATATTTATTTTCACAAAGAGATTGAAAGAACAATTACCTCGCAGTGACTTGCAGACAACCAGAAACCTAAATGAAAGAAGTGTGAAGTATGCGATATATAGTGCAACATATCTAAACGCCATATTAAATTGTAGAAAAAATATCCAAATCTTATGTTTCAAAGTTTTTAAATGAAGTGATTAAGGGGCACAGATAGTTGATTTATATGTCTCAGTTTGAAAAATAGACACCAGAACAAAAGCCAGAATCATGTCTCACTAGGAAAAATCTGTGCTATTTTCCTTAAGGTCACGTCAAGGTCAGATCGTTCAGTCACTGTCTGCGCGCGCACTTCATCAACGTCATCATTAGTCACGTGACCGTTGCCCTGGTGACGCCCTTATAACAGTGTTGGGGTCTCACACAACAAAACTGGAACTCACTGTGAAACATTTCTCCACCTTACTGTCATACCCCGCACTCTGACCTTGGCCTCTATATGACCTCTATGACCTTCTTGTCTTATGTTATTTATGTGACTTGGTCATCAAGAGGTGAGATTAATGAGCTATCAGCGTCAAACAGTTTAAACGAATGCGATAGGTATAAAAACAGTCAAACACTTCACTTTTTCTAGTTTGCATTTATGTATGTTTTTTAATTGTATCTTTCTGTTGCCAGGTTTTGTAATTTTACATATATGTCTATCTTTACATTTTATTTTTCATTTATCAGCTTGACATTCTAGATTAATTTTGCTGTATGATTTTTTTTTCTTTTGTGTATACTATGTATTATGTACTTTGAGTACGAAATAAATCTGAATTATTATATTAAGATACAAAGACAAAATGTTTCTTTGAAAATATACAGCAAATCTATAGTGATCGCAAGGTGGCCTCAAACTGCCAGTACTTTAACCCCTTCAACGCTGAAATATTTACATATATTTGTATAAACCATAGAGATCGAAGGTTTTTTTTACCAATTTTGCATCATAATAATTGTCTTAGTTAGTCCTCCCACTTTATTTGAACACCTATGCCATGGGTGTACGGCTATCATAAAATTGCAATTCTTTCATAGGGGGTATCAACTTCAGACGTCAGATTATGACGTCTGAAGTCGATCCCTGCGCTGAAAGAGTTAAAGAAAGTGTGATCTGATTATCCTGAAGAGGTTCTGTGACACTGACAGAACACTCAGTGCTGACAGTGACAGAGTAATCTGACCAACAGGTCAACAGATCTATAACATTTTTCTAAAATGTCGACACAAAACAAGCTCTGTTAAACCTGGTCAGCTTCATCCCTCTTGTCTAGACGGACATTCCCACTGACCACTTCAAGGTCATAGGTTAAATACCCTGTTCTGACCGGACAGACCAGACAGGTGAGGTCAAAGGTCAAATAGAAAACCTTCCTTGGGGTCATGTCAGAACAGTGATACACCGTCTGTAAATGAATGTTGATATTTCCACGAGCGTGGAAAAAAACATTTTTTACGTTTAAAATACACCTGTCTATTGCTATTGCTCAAACAGTATATTTAAATCAACGAATCTACTGTTTTTTTAGTATTAGCAGAATATACTGGTTTAACCATGAAACTGCATGGCTACTATTTCTTGGTTTACCATGCTGACAATAAATATGTGTTTTTCTATATCAAATCTTGAAACACATGTGTACATTTTGTGGCTATTAGGTCGAAGAAAGAATTCAATTACGATAGATTCGCGCATCGTACATTACGATACATGTCGAATTTCGTTCCTTCTACTTCACGGGAAATATTTCTAAATGTTTTTTCAATCCTTTAAAATTTAAACTTTCGGTACAGCTCACGGCTTTATCCCTATGAATGAATCTTATGAGAATGAATGTTCATATTCTAATACGCGTATAAATGTTGCTTTCTCTCACTCGTACTTTTGAAAGTAAAATGAACTAAAATTGCTAATGTTCAGCCTTTTAACTCTTTCAGTGCGGGGATCGACTTTAGACTTCAGATTCTGACGTCTAATTTCGGCCACCGCACTGAGAGGGTAAAATATTTATAATGACCGTGGATTATAACATAGGTAGGCCTTTTCAAATGAAGCGGAAAGAGCTAACTAAGACATTAGATGATTATTTTATTTTAAATTAGAATAAAAACCTTGGTCTCCATGGCATATATAGGCCTATAAGAAGGTCAGCGCTTTAAACGTTAATCACGAAAACTTATCTTTAGTCATTTTTATTATTTTAGATAACTTTTATTGAAATTAAGTGTTGCAGTTTATTTAGCACGTGGACGGGGGCCCTAGGGTAGTGGTTAGCCCCGCCCTTTCACGCCAGAGTTCGGGGTTCGGTTCCCGGTCTCGGCGGTTTAAAAAAAAAAAACGTTTCTTCCCCATCCACGTGTGAAAGTCAGTATTGTGGGGAGCCGCCGTTACCACTGAGCGGCCAGCTCGTATAATCTATATCGACATATGATTGTAAAGCTTTTAAGCTGTACCACATGTGATCCACATATTTATGTCTCCCCTCTATAGAGGTGGAGATATATTGCTTTACCTCACACGGCTCATTTTTCGTCCGATCAGCTTTGTGTCTGTGCATTCTCTCCGTCTATCATGCAGGCAGTCAAACACGAGACGCTGACCCAATGTTGGGCTATTGTTGGCCCACCGTCTACGATGCTGAGCCAACATTAGCCCAGTATTGGGTTACCGTGTCGTGGTTGACGCCAGGCTGAATGTGAGCCAGCGTCACAGACAACGGGCCAACATTAACCCAGCCTTAGCTCCAAGTAGTAGTTATTGTACAGCCCGAGCCCGGCCCATTTGAATAGGCCTGAAAGTCTGAAGAACAAACAAAAGACGGCAACCAGACATACTGGCACCTTGGAATGCGGGTAGCCAACAAGCTTTAGTGCTGACTAACGTTGGTCCATTGTCAACCATGTTGGCTCAGAATTAACCCGATATTGTTTCAACGTCTAGTGTTTGCTGGGTATAATGAAGGCAGATGTCAAAACATGGTTATACTTCATGGGGGGCCACTGGCGGCGACGTTGGTCCAACATTAAAACAACATTGGTCAACGTTTGTTCAATCAGCCACTCTCCATAAATCACAATAGTGTAAAAAGAATCATAATGCTGAGAGTCATGTAGCTTCGCAATTGGGGATGATTAGGCAGGCCTACAACCCAAGATCTAACATATTTTATGCCAAAGAATTATGTTCATTTGAACAGATAATCTCTTACTTGTAGTGTCTTAGATTTTAAAAACATTCCAAAACACTCCACAAAGGACACAGAACAATAACGTTTTGTGTTTACTGGGTTGAACGCAGCCCAGAAAACACGAGACGTTGAACCAGTGCTGGTTTGATGTTGGGCAAGCGTCGCAGATTGTGGGCCAGCATTGGACCAGCATTGGGTCAACGTCGTGTTTGCTGGGAGTGTTGACAAGTGTTTCGCAACAAAACGGGATAATACATTCCACTTAATACATAGTCTCTACCAAGAACTTTATATTATTTTCTTGTCACTACTATCCACAGGAGCCATTTAATAACATTAATTACAAAGGCCATTGACACTACATCTATTAGCTATCAACCTTTATGGTTATGCTGCTGGAGGGGAGACATCTCCACTTTTTTGTTCACAAAAAATAGATCCTTCTAGTTTTTACATATTCTGACGCAAAATTATGTCTGTGCATTGTAATGATCGGTTACAGTTGAGACATTAGTGTGAAAAGCAAGTTTTAATTATAAGGTTTAAATGCAATGATATTTTAAATAATGTAATTACATCGCAGGTAACTACAATAAGGAAAAGGGTACAAATAATTTGGGCAAGGTACTGACTATCAGGCAGAAGTGAAAAAAGTCGCCGACACGGTCTTGTCCGAAGAACACGTCAGCTCTTGAAGACAGACGTCTTGAGCCAAGATGCCATCAAGGTTGGGATGATTCAAGACTGCTTCGGAGTTGTCGTTTGATTGGAGCGCGTTTGTTGGCACGCATCTGCCACCAAAAACTATGAGGCGACGGCTATACATACAATCAGGTGATATAATAAAGGGACAGGCCCAGGCTAAAATCTAAAAAAAACCGGTGATTTTATTTTGGCTTCTTAATATGACCATATGATGTAAACATGTTCATAGACTAGAACTGCAAAAGTTTTTTAATTTTTCTGCTAGATATAGGCTAGATATAGAGACGAAATTACCGTATTTCTTATTTTTGACACAGTTGTCCAAAATTAGAAATCAGGGGTAACTGGGCTCTCCTTCAGAAAAAGGGTAAAAATACATCGTTCGGATGTACTCCTTCAGAAGGACACAGCATTTGCCACACACTTTAACTCAGGGAGCTGCAGGGCGACCCATCTGAGAGTGTTGTATCTTGAAGTATTAAAGAATACAGGAGACATAACTCTAAATAAGATTGGGCGACTTGAAGCTGAAAAGAAGTGGAAATTAGCCCTGAAAACGTATTATCCATTCAGCTGAAATACGGTACCTTCCCTTAAGGATGGTGGCGTCACCCCCTTTGTTATTACCTACTCTGCAACTGCGGTGGAGGCAGCTAAACTAGTGAAGACTTCCTTCAATAAACATAAAGCGAAACATCCTGTATAAACGGTGCGTAACAGCATTTAAAAGGGGACAAAATCTACGTGATCTCTTGGTGAGAAGTAGATTGGAGAAAGCCCCACTGGACAACCCAACGGTTACCGGATCCGACTCAAGTCAGGATCTGACTACATTAGTAAATGCATTAGATGAGGCATAATTTATATCAATTAGTATGATTGTTTTCCTTTTTATAAATCAGGCTATACTTCTCCTCGGTCAGTGCACTAGGTTGGAAACATGGAAAGGCATGCCCTTGAAGGGGTGACGAAAGTCAGACCCTTTAGGGTATGATGAGAGTACGGTTGATAGGTCGATACCGGGTTTTATGGGGAACCAGGTACTGGAACCCTTACCCGACCCTAACCATGTACCCTAACTCTCACCCTGACCACAAAACCAACCAACCAAACAACCAGCCAGCCAGCCAGCCAGCCAGCCAGCCAGCCAGCCAGCCAGCCAGCCAGCCAGCCTGGGCGAGCCACCCAACCAACCAAACAACCAGCCCGTCAACCTGACGAAACAACCAACCAACCAACATGCAAACAAAAGTCTGTCAGTTAGCTAGCTACAGGGCTAACCCAATTTGGTTCAACATGCTGACTTAAATTTGACAAGAGCATCAGGCTGGTTAAGATTAAAGTATATTGGTATATCACTGCTAGATACGTCCCGCTGGGCTCCACTTGTCACCTCTATCATATTAATGGTGTATTTATGAACTCTACAAAGGCTTGTGACAGAGTTAGCCGCCGGTGACAATAGACTAGAATGGGCGTGATATCTCTGAGAGGGAGTGATATCTCTGGAAGGGGGCGATATGTTTGAAGAGGGAGAGATTTGTATGGATGGGAAATGACAGGTACCGTTGTGTGAAACCTGAGGGACAGTGAGGGACCCATCCCACGATAGATCAATAGTTTGATCTTAAATGATATTTAATTTAATACAACCAAGAATAAAAGTAAGTAAAAACTCATGATTTTTAATTTTGAAGACTTTCTTCCACTCTGCACTCTTTATACCTAACCTTACCTCTGACGTTAACAGTCTTGAATCAGTAAAAGTGTAATATTTAATATGTTAGGGTTTTCTAGGGTTGCATGTCATAGGTCATAGGTGAGAGTGACGCGTGTAGAAGGCGGGAACAGGCGGAGTGAGATGAAAGGGTTTATCCTTGGGTGACAGGTGGCACATCTACCCCCTTAACACCCCCCCCCCCCCGACCAGGGCTACCCTTAGCACCCTATTTACACCTCACCCTGCCGGGGCAGTGTTGTAGGCATAGCCATATTTCAACAAACATTGCAAATCCCTCCAAATATCACACGAGTGACCTAGGCTTAGGACGTAGAACAA
The DNA here is from genome assembly GCA_964017125.1 of Flabesymbios commensalis. NCBI lineage: Eukaryota > Metazoa > Annelida > Polychaeta > Terebellida > Flabelligeridae > Flabesymbios > Flabesymbios commensalis. The sequence goes on from OZ024907.1 coordinate 91,669,560, forward strand.
AAGCTCCAGAAGTTTTAAACTTGAACACGACAAATTGAAACTGTGTTTGCTGAATTCTGGGCCACCATCGTGGACGGTTGAGCAACAACTAAATAACGTTGACTGACGACTCATGTTTGCTGAGCTGAACATTGAAAAGTGGTCACTCTAAAGGTATTACTGATAATTCATAATTTGGCAGCCATTTGAACGAATTCACATTTTACGCATTTTTGCATAAACTAACATATTAATTAATTAACATGAAATTGATGTATTAAATCAGAGCAATACAATGGTAAACTCTAAACTTATGTTTAACTAAGCTGTCCCGCCTGTACGTATACCGTCTGACACAAACATATAAACAATAAAATAATATCCTTAAAATAACCCACCAATAACGAAAAATTATCATATTATATTTTATGTAGGCGATATTAGAATACAAAATAAATATAATATATAAAAATACAAAAAATATATAATTAACAATATCATAATTTAATCAGTTCGTTTGCTCTATAATTTACATTCATAGTTTTAAAACAAATATAAGATTACGGATGAAGCTTAGCAGATCATGTTACGTGATTTTTAACCCTTTCAGCGCGGGAATCGACTTCAAACTTTAGAATGTGACGTCCATGGACGGTCCCCGCACCGAAAGAGTAAAATATGACTAATCGCCGTACACCCACAACAATGAAGCAGAAAGAGCCAACTAAGACATTTATGATGATTTCAAATTAAACTTTGTTTTCTTTTATTTGTATAAAGTATTACAGCGCTTCAGGGGTAAATCTCCATTTGATTACAGGGAGATTTTGATACAACTTATTCATTATAGAAGTGGTGTATTTGTCTATGAATATTTCGGGACCACAAGTGTCAGTTGAGTAGATTGTTCAAGTCTATCATACACGTGTCTGCCTCTATTGTGGGGTTGAGTTGTGAATGGGGTTTAATTTGGGGTGTTAGTTCTTGATCAATTAGGGGTAATTCCCAGCTTGGGACAACCCCAGTCTCCACACACCACCTGCCGGCGGGCAGGGTGCGAGGTAGATCTGAGAAAAGTTTTGTCAAAGTTTATTCACTGCTGGGCCAACGTATAAGACAGTAACCCAGCTTTGAACCATCATTTATTGTTGTTTGTTATGATCTGTTTACAAGCTTCATTTGCTGAACTGAATAGTTATATTTACACAATCAGAGTGTTTTTAACGTATCAACATATATAAAATGTTATTGATGTTACAACTTAGACATATGTATATATATAATAAAGTGGCCAATTTGTGTAACGAAAGGTTTACATTATTTCTATGCATTTTAAATATTGCAGTTTGAATATTAAAAACATTAATATATTGTAAGGATTCGTGAATATATGTAGGCTATTATGTATCATGTTTAGTGTTTTATGGATTTTTTTTTTTTTCTGTGGAAGAGTGAAGTGGCAAAATCACGTGCACCCCTCGCTGGAAAATAGTCCAGAACAATACCCCTGTATGATAGCATACCCCACTGTGACAAGTGCCCCGTATGATGATAACTCAGCCCCTGCCCTCTCAAGGGATATCCTAGAACTGATCCGGGAGGTCAATCTAGAGGTCAACTTCTAGGAGCGGCGGCGGTGAGCACATCAAAGGGATTGTCATAGCTGAACAGGTGCGTGATGATGTGTAAGGGAATGGACGCACCCAGGAGTACACGTGCCGACACACCCACTGCGCAGGCGTACGCATGCCTAGCCCATGTCTTCATAAATCATGTAAATTAGCTTTGTCACTTAAGATAATAGAATAGCGGCACCCTCTGCGAGCTGCGGGAGTCAAATTGTTAAACGCTTTTATTATTTATCGCATAATACACTCTATAAATGGAGCCTGAACTCAACAGTCATTCGCGAAACTTTATTCAATTGTTGATGTTCTTATTTATTCGCAATAATTATGTCTATGATATAATATAAGTACAATGTTGCTAATCTAATATATGATGATGTTAACCCTTACAGCACGGGAATCGACTTCAGAAGTCAGAATCTGACGTTAAATGTGTGAAATGACTGTTGAGACGTTCGAGATTTATAAAAAGCATTCTTAAAACACGCCACTACATTATTTTCTTTGTCCGACCACGACATTCTAAGCCGGGAATGTGGATCAAGTTCAGACCAATTATCATGGCGGGCATATAATACCTTTTTCACAGCTAAGAGTGTAAAACTCCTCGGGCTTTATCCCATAGGTATTCAAATGAATCAGAAAGAGCTAACAAAAACATTCATGATGATTTCAAATTGAGAAAACCCATTTGGTCTTTTTTCAGAACAAATAATAATTTAAGTGTTTTTTTATTTTAAAACCGAAACTGATCTTGATTGGGACATTTTACCAATTTATGTCGTATTTATGTCCCCTTGGATATGAAAGGGTGTATCTGCCACTTTGTGAAAAAGCTAACTAAAACTGTTATTATGATTTCAAATTGAGAAACAAGCACTTCAGTCTCTTGATTTATATAATAAATATTTCAGAGGGCTAATCTAGATCATATTATATGTTAAAGACAATGACAATGTTGATCTTAGTTGGCGCTATTCTTAATTTATCTTTTGGAGGAGGTAGCGTTTATGATGTTTATAATCTATTAAAAAATACTTATCAGTAGATTTATTCTACCTTTTGAA
>OZ024907.1:91672433-91737433 GCA_964017125.1 Flabesymbios commensalis
TATTAAAAAACACTTATCAGTAGATTTCTTCTACCTTTCGAAGTCCTGGTGTAATTAGAAAACAAGTTGACAGGTACCATGCAACGCCTCATGCCGGAACACAAAATGTTATGATGAATTATATACTTTGTATGTGTATTTTGTGCTGACGTGGGCAGTTATGCCTACGGCACCACAAAATGTGTACACATATTGCAGCCTACGTCACCACAAAATGTGTACACATATTGCAGCCTACAAAATGTGTACACATATTGCAGCCTACAGCACCACAAAATGTGTACACATATTCCAGCCTACAGCACCACAAAATGTGTACACATATTCCAGCCTACAGCACCACAAAATGTGTACACATATTGCAGCCTACGGCACCACAAAATGTGTACACATATTGCAGTCTACGTCACCACAAAATGTGTACACATATTGCAGTCTACGTCACCACAACCTGTATATACACATGCGTCACATCATTAACTGCCTACGTCAACACAACATGTGTACACACACACGTCATGTCATTAACTGCCTACGTCACCACAACTATTGTCAGTGCACGCTCTCCCTACACAATGTGGCACTAGGTGGCGTGTACAAGTGGGGATCATCACGTGTTTCATGTCAGCTTAGCGGCTGGTGTAATAGCTACATGCTCCCCCCTCACGGTGATCTACTCTTTATAATCCCCTGTAATTGGACGCAAACTATGACGTCATGTTACAATTACAACACGTGAGATAACATGGCATAGATACATGCAACCTCCACACTTTGATCTACTGTTTATAATCCCCTATGATTGGATGAAACTCTGCAATGACGTCATAATACCAAAAGATCAAGTTAATTGAGGTAATACTCCATCTACATGGTGATCCAGCCAGCAAGCACGAAACATTGGCCCGATGTCTGCTTAATGTTGGTACACTTAATGTTTCGACGCTGGGCCAACAATAAACCAACATTGCTTCAATGTCTCGTGTGTGCTGGATACTGTTTACAATTCCCATGTAGTCTACGATAACATCGTATTACCTTAAAGTTGATTGAGCGTATACAGGTATACATGTATGTATATTTTTTATATACATTTTTGTTTTATCTTGACTCTAGTTTTTTGTCTTCCTTGCATTACATCATATCCGCTATTTATTTACAAAATAAAACAAATTGTGATTTTACGCAATTCATATTATTACATTAATTTAAAATAATTTTCTATGCCCTGGGTAGGATTTGGACAAGTGATTTGGGTCCTTTTCCTCCCGAAATGTCCAATTCCTCCATGAAAAATGTCCAATTCCTCTCTGAATTGCGTGTCCAAATGCACCCATCAGCATGAAAATCTATAAATATCCTAATTCTCGAAAATAATGTAAATGTATAATGGTAATAAAATAGAAATTAAAATGAAGCGGAAAGAGATATCTAAGACATTTATGATGATTTCAAATTGAAAACAAAACCTCTCTTCTCCATAGTTTATACAAAACCATTTCAGCGCTTCAACCGTTTCAAGCCTGAATTTACCATTGTCATCTTCATCCACTACAAGCCGCGAATTGCTGTCGCAATTCTCAACTTGTAGTGGATGAAGATGATTTGAGGCGGATGAAAATGTAAACAAAATTGCCATGTATTGGTAAACCAGTTTCATGGAAATTTTCATTCTAAAACCCTTAGTTCTGGGAAAATTAAATCTGTTCACAGGGATTTCGAACGATGCTTTAATGCATCGTGAGGGCTTAAAGGGTTAAGGGTCAGATTCTGACGTCCAAGATCAATCCCCGCACTAAAAGGGTAAAATATGTGAAATGGCCGTAGAGCCGTAACATAGGTATTCAAGTAAAGCGGGCAGAGCTAAATGAGACATTTATGATGATTTCAAATTGGACAAAAAAAATATTTCGGTTTGTATACAAATATTTCATCTTTGTAAGGGTTAACCCTTACAGCGCGGGGATCGACTTTAGTCATCTGAATCTGACGTCTGTAGACGTCAGAATCTGACGACTAAAGTCGATCCCTGCACTGTAAGAGTAAAAATATTTCTAATGGCCGTAGACCCATAACATAGGTATTCAAATGAATCGGGATAAGCTGACTAAGAGATTTATGATGATTTCAAATTGAAAAAAATATGTTTCGGTTTGTACACAAAATATTTCATCGTTGTAGGCCTAAGGGTTAAATTAGTCTTCCTGGTGATGACATGCAGCCAGACATCCCGTTATGCAGGTGACACTCACCTCAGGGCTAATGATTTCACTGACTCTGTAGGCGTCAATCACACAGGGCAGCTCATGGAACCCTGTGGTGTTTCAAAATAGCGGGTTCATGGGCCCCATGCGATGTTATAAACGATAAAAGTGCGTGACACGATTTACAATATTGTGCTCGTCTGTAGGAGTTAGCAAAATATGTGTGATGACAAGTAAAAGGAAAAAACAGAACGCAGCCATCTCAGCCAGATTGTAATCAGACTTTTGACATTTATTATCCATAAGTTGAAAACATTTGAATTTAATGGTGACTTTCTATATTGGTTAGGATCCTATTTAACAGGGAAAACAAAAACAAAAAGAAGCTATACAGGGTTGTCTAGTCTCAATCTTAGGCCCACTTTTATTTTTATTATATATTAATGATATGCTAGATGTTGTTTCTTTTTGCTCTACAAGTTTGTTTGCTGACGTTGCGAATTTTTTTTTTAAATAAGGTACTAATATTGAAATGATTGTGTTTTACTACAGCTTGACATGGAAAGTCTTTTAATGTGAAGTTATATCTGGGAAATGGATTTTACCATTGTTAAATGCAATGTATCCATCACCAGAAATAAAATGTCATTTATCTTTTAATTTAAATAGTCAAATCCCTATAACGAGTACAGCACATGCGAAATTTGGGAGTAACGACAAACACCAAATGTCGCATGGGGATCACTTGTAGGGAATTGATTAATAAGAGTAATAGAACAATGGGTATGATTGAACGAGCATTTGGTATTAATGCCAACCACCAGCCAGCTAGCCAGTCAACCAGCCAATCAACCAGCTAGACAGCCAGTCAGTCAACCAGACTGCATGCCTGCCTGCCATGCAGCCAGTTAACCTGCCAGCCTGGTGGCGACATAGCAGGACCTCATAAAGTGCACAGCGACAAATACTTACTTATTACTGGCTTTCATTAGTACGGCGTACATATTTTTTACTTGTCACATCATTAGTTCCTGAACTACTTCCAAGGCGGATGTAGACGCTGACACATTGTAATGAATGTGTCACCAGCAGCCTGTTTACACCAATGTATACTTCCGCTATTTGACTACCACCGGTTGACATACTGTCACATTACGTTGAGCTGTAAAAGATTCAATACCTAAAATACGAATACAAATTGATGGATTTGCGGCTCATATGCAATATATTCGGAAGACAATTGAATTACATACATATAAAATTAAACCCATAGTTTTTGTGAATCAAAATTTAAAATATTACAATATCAACACGTGAACCAACAATGGCTTAATGTCTCGTGCTTGCCTTAGTGTTCCTAGCGGAATGAGTTACACTGCTCATTTTATTCTAGTCATCAATTCAATGTATCATACATTCAGTAGTAATGTATAGTAATATATATAGTAATGTAAATTATTGATCTATTTTGAATAATTTTCCGTCTCGATTTATTTGAACAATACCATGGCCGACACTACACCATATACCATACATCTCAGCAAACCGACGACGTTAATCCACTACTGGTTTATCGTCTTCAGACGTCAGATTCTGAAAGAATTAAAAAAATATATAATGGCCGTAGACCCATAACATAGGTATTCAAATAAAGCGGAAAGAGCTAACTAAGATATTTATGATGATTTCAAATTGAAATAAACACTTCCGCCTCCATGGTTTACCCAACATATTTCAGTGCTGTAAGAGTTAACACAAGTCACACATATATTGCTGGACTTTTTAACCCTTTAACCCTTAAAGCGCTGAATTAATTTGTAAAAAACATCGCAACCAAAGGGTTTTTTCAATCCGACATCATCATAAATGTCTTAGTTATCTCTTTCCGATTCATTTGAATACCTATGTTATGGGTCTACGACCATTATTTATATTTCTATTCTTACAGTGCGGGGATTGACTTTAGTCGTCAGATATGTCAGATTCTGACGACTAAAGTCGATCCCCGCGCTGTAAGGGTTAAGTCCTCACGATGCATTAAAGCATCATTTTACATCCCTCACAACAAACTTAATTCTCCTACAACAAAGAGTTTTAGAACAAAAATTTCTATGAAACTGGCTTACCAATACATGACAATTTTCTATAATTTTTAAACCACATCAAATCATCTTCATCCACTACAAGTCGGGAATTGCGGCAGCAATTCGCGGCTTGTAGTTGATGAAGATGACAATGGTAAAGTCAGGCCTGAAAAGGTTAAAGCGCTGAAACACTTTCGTATAAACCATGGAGACCAAAGGGTTTTTTTCAATTTGACATCATCATAAATATCCTAGTTAAAACTTTCCGATTCATATGAATAACTATGTTATGGGTCTACGGCCAAATAGTTTAATTCTTTCAGTGCGGGGAACGTTTTTATACGTCAGGATATGACGTGTACAGACGTCATATTCTGACGTATAAAGACGGTTCCCTCGGTGAAACGGTTAAATCAAATCAGTATAGATAGTGGGGTCGACATCAGCGCTCTAGGTGTTAAAGAGTTGGGATTATTGCCAGAAAACACGGTGGCTCAACACATAAACCAACGATGGCTCAATGTCTCGTGTTTGCCACTTATTAGTGTTCCTAGAATGCGCTACACTGCTTATTTTATTCTAGTTAGTTCATCCCTTGAAGTCAAACATTGTGTGGTAAATATGATTAATATATTTTTCAATTTTTTAATAGCATTTTAACCCTAAAGCACTGAATTATTTTTGTATAAACCATGGAGACCAAAGGTTTTTTTTCAATTTGAAATCATCATAAATGTCTCAGTTAAATCATATGAATACCTATGTTGTGGGTCTACGGCTATTATACATATTTTTGCTCTTAAAGTGCGGGGATGGACTTTAGACGTCAGAATCTGACGTCTATAGTCAGACGTCAGATTCTGACGGCTAAAGTTGTTCCCCGCGCTGCAAGGGTTAATCACACATTAAAAAGCAGATTTTGAAGGTGAAACAAAGCTCCCTGTATGATTTAAAAATACGTGCTCTCAATTTGAGAAAAATCACTCACTTGTTCTGGGTGAGAATTTGGAAATCACGTTAGCAAAACACAAACTCAGGTGGATGAAAATTCAAATTCTATAATTTGGTGGTTAAATGGTTAGAGATAGCCCGGTCACGTGTAAAGCGCTCTCTGTCTGTCCCTGTGGTACTAAACTCCCCAACAACGCCATCTGGTAAGTCCCCGGGGAATTACACGCCACAATTCACTAGGCGTCTCCCCAATCAGCCACCTTTGTAAATCTAAAGCGCCGAAATGAGGTATTTACGAAAAATGTATAGAATTAGAAAACCTTTCCGTCTTGCAGCGACTTTAGATGTCAGAATCCTTCTGACGCACTGAAAGAGTAAAATATTTGGTATAATAATGGCCGTAGACCCATACCCATGATAACATAGGTATGGGAATGAAAAGAGCTAATTAAAAAATAACCCTTTGGTCAAAAAGACACAAACGAAACGATCGTCACTTAGTATGTGATCGGCCATCTTCACATAGGCTATTTATATTTCGCGGTCGCATTCCACAGACTTGATCAATATTTGGATTTATGTAATTTGGGTTAAATACCATGCAATCTTACGTACTTAAGATGTATCTCAGCTTAGTAGCAACCTTAATATTGAACTGACAATAAAGTACTTGAACACGACTAAAACCATTAAGAAGAAGGGAAAACAGACATATTCGTTCTTTCATTCCACGTTTTAGGCTTTAAGTTTAGTTTTTTTCGTGAAGCACACGTTTTAGAAATAACTAGGGAAGAGATCATGACATTTCCAAGCGTTCTGTAACTTAGAGAAAACTTTTAAAATGCACTTTTTAAGGAGCAATAAATGACTGCGATACAGGCGAGTTAATAATAATGCAGATTCATTTCGTACCAAAATAAATAAATAATACATAGTACAAAAAGCATACCAGACAGCAAAATCACACACGTTAATCTTATAAAAGTCCAGTAAAAATGATAAATTATCTCTGCATAAATTCATTACTCTGAAATCACGAGAGGATATTTTTGATTTCCAAAACAAAATGACATTACAATGCATTATTGTCAAGACGGCTATATAGACGTCCACTCTGTCTTTTATTTGGGATGGACACAGGACAGGGGCGTGGTGGCGGGGGGGGGGGGTCTAGGGGGTGTAGGGGATGGTTGAGTGATATTTAATGTACCGTTGTAAATGCCCAAAAGTAAAGGGATTACCCTGGTCACGTGTACGCCTCATTAATGACGTCACAATGCTTGTTGACTGTGACGTGTCGGTATCTTGTGATGTGCGGTGCATTATGGGATTAAGATTGTCTGTGTGGTCAAGTGATGCTGTGGGGTTATTACCCATAACTCCCCTGGCTTCCTGTCAGGTGATCACTCAATGGAACTCTGGGTAAAGGTGACTCACTCACTCACTCATTCACTCATTCACTCACCCCTTTAATAAATTAATCAGTGAATGAATGAGTGAATGAATGAATGAATGAATGGATGAATGAATGAATGAATGAATGAATGAATGAATGAATGAATGAATGAATGAATTCCGGGTCTAGAGCGCGGAGTTTGCCAATGTCGCTGCCTGCTTTCGAGTTCGAGGCTCGCTAGGTGCAGGGCTTTCAGAAAAATATAATGTTTCTCTCCTATCAACACTGGGGCATTGTGGTATCAATGTTTATTGTGTCCTTGGACAAGGCACTTTACCCTCAAGTGCTTCACTTCACTCATGTGTAAATGAGTACTTGGTGGGACAGAGATGGCAATTGCTGTACGACAAGTCACTAGCGTTACATGGCTGCAGTGCTGTATGCTCCCCGGGGACGAACAGGTCCAATGACCAGGTATAATATGATGTGAGGCGACATGAGCAGCCCCAAGCTGGATATGTGCGCCATATAAATACCTAAATTATTATTTTATTATTATGATCAATCAATCAATCAATCAATCAATCAATCAATCAATCAATCAATCAATCAATCAATCAATCAATCAATCAATCAATCAATCAATCAATCAATCAATCAATCAATCAATCAATCAATCAATCAATCAATCAATCAATCAATCAATCAATCAATCAATCAATCAATCAATCAATCAATCAATCAATCAATCAATCAATCAATCAATCAATCAATCAATCAACCAATCAATCAATCAATCAATCAATCAATCAATCAATCAATCAATCAATCAATCAATCAATCAATCAATCAATCAATCAATCAATCAATCAATCAATCAATCAATTAATCAATCAATCAATCAATCAAGCAAGCAAGCAAGCAAGCAAAGCAAAGCAAGCAAGCAAGCAAGCAATCAATCAATCAATCAATCAAACAAGCAATCAATCTGCCTATCACTCACGCCCTTATTTATTTATTTATTCGATTAGCTTGCTTGCTTGTTGTATTTTTCGACTTCAATTTTTTATATTAATATATTATTTCGATTTATCGGTAAGTTTGCAAGTCATAATTTATGGATCAATGGTAAGGTTATTGTAGGAGACCCCCAGACAAGTAGAGGGCGACATCTAGTGAGGACACACTGAGAGGAGACGGGCATCGTAGGCTGTGATTGGCTGCGAGGCATGTACACCTGCCGGGTCATAGGTCACGACGATAGCCTCACTTCTAGCGCGCCGTCACCACAATAAGTCTCCCTGAAAAAAACCCGCCAAAACACTTCACCTCATCTCTTATTACCGTAAATGATACGTGGCGAATATACCATTTATTTATTGCATGGACTTTTACATTTAAAAGTGAAAATCCCCTTTGAGGGTGATGCATACCAGTATAACCTGAGACGTAATTTAGACGTCATATTTGCTCTCGTTCGTAAAAATGATGTGAATTTATATGTAACAGTCGGATACTTACCCTCGCCTCATTTAATTTGCACTAGATAAAATGTTGAGTTTTACAGTAATTCTGGATGATACCGCCAAGAACCCCCACATCCCCCCCCTACCCCAAGCGCGCGCACCGCTCCTGGAAATATTTGGCCTGATTTGATCTGATCTGACGCTTTGTTGGCTACAAGGGTTTGTTAAAAATAAATGTGATCATTTATACATATTATTTATATGATATTTGTGTAGTGTACAGTAGTGATGTAACCATGCTTAGTGACTTTATTGCAATTTTCAACCACTTGAATTTAGATCTCGATATCGTGACCCACAATTGAACTGGATGAAAATTCAGAAACTGATCACGCCATTCCAGCTACACTGATTTATAATTATTTACCAATCAACCCTATGGGTACCATGCACCACTCTATTTTGTAGTTTTTTTATTAGTTCTTAACCCTTTGACTTCCAGGCCGGGGTGCATACCAGGATCCAGATATACTGGTGTAGGAGTTCTATTTTTCGTCATTTGAAGCTGGAATTGCTAACGCAATTTCCAGCTTCAAATGACGAAAAATACATAAATGTAGTATATATTTGACGAAAATTTGTGTCATTTTATGGTTACGTTCATTGACGAATGACGACGGAAATTTCCGTCATGTATGGTAGTGAAAAGGTTAAAGAGTGTTTTAAACTTAAAACGCTAATTAAAATAATCTAAATTTTCACCCACTTGAAGCTGTGTCTCGCTAGCACGACACACAACTTCACGTGGCTGAAAAATGTTCATATTTGTTTAATTTGGGATCAAAAATGTTCTAATTATACGGTTTAAATACACATTTCTTGCGCAATAACAGTGATTTCAACGGCTAATAAAACGGATTTAAAACGGTGCACGATGTCTTCAATCGATCAATATTCTGCACAGTGTGTCACATTACATTTATTAATTGAAGTAGGACTTATTGTGCGTCTCAGTTCGGGGGCCCTATGCGGTAGTGCCAATGTATTTCACGCTGGAGTTCGGGGTTCGTTTCCCGGTCTCGGCGGTTTGAAAAAAAAAATGTTTGTCATCTCGTTCATCTCACCATCCTCAGGAGGTTCTCCTGGCCCAATTTAGCCTGCATGTGCGCACAAGTGGTCTGAAGCCCGATTCATTTCATTTTTGTTGAAAGGAACTTGACATCATTATGCGACAGTTTCTTGATCTACGAGTTGATATCTATAGTTTGAATGTCATTTTCAATAACTATTTTAATTTCCTTACTTGAACATTTATAAAATAAAACAAAATCTGTAATTTCGCGTTTGAAAAATAACTGTCATAAGTTCAAGTCAATGCACCTGTCCTAAAACTGCGCCAAACAAACTTAGTCACAAAACGTGTCATACCTCGTTGTACACTTTCAAGCTGTGATAATTTATTTGAATTCTGAGGAGACTAAAACGGAACACTGTGCTCAGCTATGCTCTTTTTAATGATTTATACAGGTTGCGTGCATGCGACACTAATGGGAGCATGGTTGCCAACAACTCGTTTGCAACAAACTCTATTAACTCGATAAAATTCACTTACAGTATTGCTTATGTGCTATTCCCAACCGTAATCAGCGGAAACACGTGTACGTTAGGGCAGGAATGAATGAATGAGGTTTTAGGCCACCTTTGTGCTCATATAGACTCTAAACTGCGTCAGGAGAACCTCCTGAGGATGGTGAGATGAATCAGATGACTCTGGCCTCCTGTGTTTTTCTGATATCAGGTGATGACATTTCGTCTGATTTGCTTTAGTATCTGCAAACATAATGTTCATGTACAACGCATCTTCAAAATGTCGACCCCCGTGTGATGAGCGCTGCTGGCATGCCGAAACAACACTACATATCCCGACTGTCACTGCTCCAGCAGTCACACATTGATTTGCTTTCCATACCGGCTTATTGAATTAGTTAGTGTGAAGGCATGCAAGCACACGACGTTGGCCGGAAGCCGCTTCAATGATGGGAGAGCGCCACAGAGTTCTGCATGAGAACTTCTGCTATTTTTTATTAGAATGTAATAGTATTACACCTTAAAGCGCTGAACATTTTTAAATAAACGATGGAGACCAAAGGGTTTTATCCAATTCGAAATCATCATACATGTCTTAGTCAGCTCTTTCTGATTCATTTTAATACCTATGTTATGGGTCTACAATCATTATAAAGATGGTTCCTCTCACAATTCGGGGATTGACTTTAGACGTCAGATTCTGACGTCTACAGACGTTAGATGCTGACGTCTAAAGTCAATCCCCGCACTGTAAGGGCAAATAACGGGTGGAGTTATGTGTGTGATCGTTAAATCATCTATGGAAACTGCCCCCAACCTAGAAAGAGTGTACGTGCTCAGTTTTACTTATTGGTAATAAATAAAAATTAGTGAACTAGGATTATATAAAAATTGACATAAACCCGTCGTTGTGACATATACTTTAATTATTTTTCTAAACTCACATCTTTAGTACTTGATTTTTAAGTTCCAACTATTTCAATGAACAGCACTACAATTTGCAGGCTACATGATAACTTAACAGTTTAATTGGCAGCAGACAATTTATCGAAAATCAATTCAACGAGCATTGAAAAATGGCAGCCGGAATTATTGTGAACGTGTTATTGTGGAAATAGTGATTCCTAATCATAAAAATATAATGGCGTGTGCTGTGGTCGGTGGTCCTCAGAGTGTTAACGTGTGCCGTGGTCCTCAGATTGTTAAGACCTCACCATTTATAACCATATACCTTTATTAAGTAGACAGTTAAGCCGCCCGCATTGTGTGTGAATCTCATTAAAAACAGCTTTTGCGCGTGATCTTTGAGATTATGCTAATTAGGCAAGAAAAGCGAAGAGCAAATGTTTTTATATGTCAAAATTCAGTGTGTATTTTAGGAGCTGGAAATTAATACCACCAGTTTTTTTTTCTTTTTAAAGGAGCTTCCATGGAAGACGAGAGCGAATCGGAAAATGAACAGATTATTTTTTATTTGGAAACATTACACCCTTTCAATCCTGAATTTACCATTGTCATCTTCATCCACTACAAGCCGCGAATTGCTGTCGCAATTCTCGACTTGTAGTGGATGAAGATGATTTGAAGTGGTTTAAAAATTAAAGAAAATCGCCATGTATTGGTAAACCAGTTTTATGAAAATTTTCGTTCTGAAAACCCTTTATTATAGGAAAATTAAGTGTGTTTTCAGGGATGTAAAATGATGCTTTAATGCATCGTAAGGGCTTAAAGGGTTAAATAAATAAACTTAAAGTGGAACTACACTTTTCAGCATATGATACATGACCACCTGTTTAAAATACATTAATGATTACAAATTATTTTTGAGTTAATCTATTTTGAGCACATGACACTTGATGTTTTAAAATCAAATCAGAAAAAAGCAAGCATCGATCATTTAATTCTGAAAGAAAACGACCCAACCTATCTACATCTCCGCCAACAGTCCCAGGACTTTTATGACATTTGTATAGTCAATTGTGTAAGATGAACGACAGCTGAGTAAAGATCAAATTCGGAAATAAATACCACTAATTCTTGATTGGAGACAGTTGGATTAAAAAGTACATTTTTTAGCATGAAATAGGCCTACATAATAGTAATACCTGTGAAAGACATATTTATTTTAAAAAAAAATAGAGCAGGAAACATTAATTTTTCATTCACGATAAACTCGCTTAAGCTGAAACGTGTTAACTTATTATAGGCAACACTGGACCAAAGGCTAAAATCATCCTATGTAGAATGATCCGTCCCTGAAGGGTTAGGGTTGAAATATGATCTGTATATTACAAAGACTACAGTAAATATATCAATCTTGACCTGTGATCCTTATTCTTAGATAAGTAGTTTATTAATAAGGGCCATAGAAATGGCCGCCATCTTTGATCTAGATACAACTTCCTATCTCCTTATTCGTCTCTGAAGAGTCAAGGTGACCTCTCGGCTTCTATTGTAGACCCTCTAACAATGTGTCTCTTCAACAGATAAGCTGATAAAAATGCCGACACTGTAGAAAAAAGAGAGGGAGACAGTCTCATTGAGGGAGGGAGACAGCGGCTCATCATAGGGAAAAAGAGTCGCGCATAACTGCTCTTCATAACTCACCTAATTCAATTAACCTGCCTGACCGACAGAGTGCTTCAAGCCCCAAGTCTTATAATTTTATTTAGATGAAACACTTTACCACAAAATCGTGCGGTATTATATATGAAAGATCAATAAACATAAATAGGCATATTTTTGTGGCTATGACATACTAAATGTATTTTGATAACAGTATTATTACAATTTATTATATTTAACGTATTGCTAAGCAATTTATTTTTATTTGGATACATTTGATTTTGATTGAAAAGCTGAAACCACAAACAGAATCCATAAGAACTATCAGACACTTAATCTAATTTACACACTACTCTTATGCCTAATCTAATTTGCATTTGTGTTTTTTCCTGAAGGATTTATTACTGTGATGGAGGAGGGTGGCTAACACAGCAGCCTTAATGAGATACAGGCGGGCTGTTTGATCTGGTGGAGTCACCGCGGTTTGTGTAAATAGCTTGACGCGCAGACATTCCAGCGCAACAGCCTCATTGTTACACTGGAGACGACGATTATGTCATTATTAGTCTTAATTATTGGATATATAGTGTGTGATGGGGAGGGGGCACTCTAAATGCTCATTTGATCCTATAGTTTGTTCAACCTTTCAAGTGAAGCGTTGCGTTAGTAAATTTGATTGAAATATTGTATCAAACATCTAAAAGAACTTTCTGTGTATTTTTATAGGATTGTCTACATCAATTAAAAAAGTATGTTTTTAAGTGTTCTCATGAGCGGCTTCATAGCTAAGGTGGCTATAACTCAGCGTTAGACAATTCAAATTTTCAGTCACTTGAGGTTGCGTCTCGCTACCGCGATCCACAACTTCACGTAACTTGAAATTATTTGGATTTGTGAAATTGACCCGTATCCTGCAAAGTTAATTTATCTAAATTTTCAACCACTTGAGGTTGTGTCTCGCTGCCGCGATCCACAACCTCAAGTGGTTGATAATTACTCATATTTGTTTAATTTAAGACCAAACATTTCCAAATCTTGCTGTTCATGCTGGCATTTCATTCCTAATAACAGTCATTCTACAACGCTGAATTATTGTTGTATAGACAATGAAATTCAAAGGTGCTTTTTCAATTTGAAATCATCATAAATGTCTTAGTCAGCTCCTTCCGCTTCATTTGAATACCTATATTATGTGTCTACGACCATTAGAAATCTTTCAACGGGGACCGTTTTTATACGTCAAAATCTTACGTCTACAGACGTAAGATTCTGATTTCTATTATTGGCAGAAAACGCGAAACATCGAGCCATTGTTTGTTCATTGCTGGGCCAGCGATGTAGACGGTGGCCCAACATTGAAGCAACGATGGCTCAATGTCTCGTGATTGCCACTTTGTGTTGTGCGTCCAGGGGAATGCGGTACACTGCTCATTTTATTCTAGTTCGTTCAATCTTAGAAGTCAAACATTGTGTAATAATGTATTACATTGGGCTGCGTATTTGAAGACAATTGGACTTTTTCAAATTTCAAATTCTAAATAATTTTCCATATTCGTGGTGTAAAGTTTTTTCATGTGCGGCTCCAAAGATATGGCGATTATTATATTGTCTATTTTTTACTTAAAAAAAGTGCTGGTGAAATAATCTTAATCACTGCCACAATGTAGAAAAGAGAGAGAGAGAGAGAGAGAGAGAGAGAGAGAGAGAGAGAGAGAGAGAGAGAGAGAGAGAGAGAGAGAGAGAGAGAGAGAGAGAGAGGAGAGAGAGAGAGAGAGAGAGAGAGAGGGGCCTCATAAAGACAGAGATTCGAACTTGTCGTTATGTTGGATTAAATTAATCTAATCGCAGCTTTTGTCAAACGGGAATGAGCACCTTTCAATACCAAACGTGATACAATCCTGGAAAATGTTACTAATGCACACCATAACGTAAAATAGTGATATTTTTAATTGGTATAATTAAATGGCCAGTACTATTATCAAAATTATACTAATTTCAATCTGTGTTTTAAAACAAATAGATTTTGAAAAAAAACTTGATGAAACGAAACTAATTTCCGTTGTTATTCGCGTTATACAATTTAGATGAAGTTCACATGCAAATGTAAATCGGTCATTGTCGTAAGACTTGTCTGTGTATACCTCAATTTAATTCAAAAGGTATTTATTTATAATAGCATTCCTCGTGGCATTCTCTGAGTGAAACCTTTATCTTTCACATCCATGGACATCTTAATAACATGGCTAATAAACACTTAAATGACTCATTGGTCAATTTGTGTCACCTGGTTATAATTTATTCATTAGTTGAATATTATATGTGTTGGACATTGTGACATGAGTGACGTTATGGGTCATGACCTGACCCTAATGATTACAGTCCCCGTAATGTATGTAACATAATGGTGTGTGACGATATAGAAAGGGCGGTATACGAAAGTGGTATACGCACAAAAATATAATTATTTTAATTTGACGACGTGCATTATTTTTACATATCGTATGGACGCAATCGCTCTGGCATCGTATTCGCTCAAACTGTTAAAACAGCAACTACGTTAATAGTTTAAGTGAGTGAGTGAGTGAGTGGGGGGGGAATACAAAAGGAAGGAGGGAAGGAAGATAAGAAAGGAGCAAGGAAAAAAAATAAGTAAAAAGAAGGAGAGAGAGAACAAGAGAGAGAGAGAGGGAGGGGCAGAGAAAAAAAGGAAGAGAAGGAAGGAAGAACAGAAAAAGGAAATAAAGGAAGAATGAAAGATATAAGTCAAAGAGGGAAGGAAGAAAAAAAGAAAGAAGAAAAGAAGAATGAAAAAAGAAAAAAAGAGAAAAGGAATGAAAGAATGAAGAAAAAAGATAAAAAGGGAAAGGAGGAAAGATGGAAGGGAAAAAAGCAAGAATGGAGAGAAAGAACATAGTATAATACAAAAACAAGCAAAGAAGAAAAGAAGGAAGGAAAAATAAAATGAGGAATGAATGGATGAGAGAAGGAAGGATGGAAAGAACGACACAATGGAGAAAAGAAAGAAGGAAGGAGGAAGGAGAAAGAAAAACAAAAAAATTCTAGAAGAATGAAAAAAGAAAAAAAGAGAAAAGGAATGAAAGAATGAAGAAAAAAAATAAAAAGGGAAAGGAGGAAAGATGGAAGGGAAAAAAGCAAGAAAGGAGAGAAAGAACATAGTATAATACAAAAACAAGCAAAGAAGAAAAGAAGGAAGGAAAAATAAAATGAGGAATGAATGGATGAGAGAAGGAAGGATGGAAAGAACGACACAATGGAGAAAAGAAAGAAGGAAGGAGGAAAGAGAAAGAAAAACAAAAGGAAGAAGAAAGATCAAAAGAAGGGAAAAAAAGAATGAAAAAGAGGACGAAAGAAAGAAAGGAAAAAAAGGATCATAGTGTAATACAAAGACAAGTAAAAAAGAACACAAAAAAGAAAAGAATGACGGAAGGATGAAATGAGTAATTAATTAATGAAAGAAGGAAGAATAGAAAGAAGGGCATAATGGAGAAAGGATTGAATGGAGAATATAAGGAAGAAAGAGAGACAAGAAGAAGAGAGAGGGTAAAGAAAGAAAGAAGAAAAGAGAAAGAAGGAAGAAAAATAGAAAGAAGAAAGATGGAAAGAAGAAAGAAAGGAGTGAAAGAAAAAAGAAGGAAGGAAGGGAGTAAGGAAGGAAAGAAGAAAGAAAGGAAAAAAGGAAGGAAGAAAGGAAGGAAGGAAGGAAGGAAGGAAGGAAGAAAGGAAGGAAGGAAGGAAGGAAGGAAGGAAGGAAGGAAGGAAGGAAGGAAGGAAGGAAGGAAGGAAGGAAGGAAGGAAGGAAGGAAGGAAGGAAGGAAGGAAGGAAGGAAGGAAGGAAGGAAGGAAGGAAGGAAGGAAGGAAGGAAGGAAGGAAGGAAGGAAGGAAGGAAGGAAGGAAGGAAGGAAGGAAGGAAGGAAGGAAGGAAGGAAGGAAGGAAGGAAGGAAGGAAGGAAGGAAGGAAGGAAGGAAGGAAGGAAGGAAGGAAGGGAGGGAGGGAGGGAGGAAGGAAGGAAGGAAGGAAGGAAGGATGGAAGGAAGGAAGGAAGGAAGGAAGGAAGGAAGGAAGGAAGGAAGGAAGGAAGGAAGGAAGGAAGGAAGGAAGGAAGGAAGGAAGGAAGGAAGGAAGGAAGGAAGGAAGGAAGGAAGGAAGGAAGGAAGGAAGGAAGGAAGGAAGGAAGGAAGGAAGGAAGGAAGGAAGGAAGGAAGGAAGGAAGGAAGGAAGGAAGGAAGGAAGGAAGGAAGGAAGGAAGGAAGGAAGGAAGGAAGGAAGGAAGGAAAGAAGGAAGGAAGGAAGGAAGGAAGGAAGGAAGGAAGGAAGGAAAGAAGGAAGGAAGGAAGGAAGGAAGGAAGGAAGGAAGGAAGGAAGGAAGGAAGGAAGGAAGGAAGGGGGGGAGGAAGGAAGGAATGGAGGGAGGGGGGAGGGAGGAAGGAAGGAAGGAAGGAAGGAAGGAAGGAAGGAAGGAAGGAAGGAAGGAAGGAAGGAAGGAAGGAAGGAAGGAAGGAAGGAAGGAAGGAAGGAAGGAAGGAAGGAAGGAAGGAAGGAAGGAAGGAAGGAAGGAAGGAAGGAAGGAAGGAAGGAAGGAAGGAAGGAAGGAAGGAAGGAAGGAAGGAAGGAAGGAAGGAAGGAAGGAAGGAAGGAAGGAAGGAAGGAAGGAAGGAAGGAAGGAAGGAAGGAAGGAAGGAAGGAAGGAAGGAAGGAAGGAAGGAAGGAAGGAAGGAAGGAAGGAAGGAAGGAAGGAAGGAAGGAAGAAAGGGAGTGAGGAAGGAAGAAAGGGAGTGAGGAAGGAAGGAATGAAGAGAGGAAAGGAGTGCGGGAGCGCAGGATGGCGAGAAAGAGGACGGGAGGAAGGATTATGTTGGCACCAGAGTACTTCTCACAGGCGATTTCTGCAAGCTGAGGACAAGTGAGTTACCTTTGAGCCATTGAGTTTCCCCTAGTGAGACAGAGCAAAAATGAAAATTTAGCTATGATCCCAGCCATTAGAAATTCAAATCATCAAGATGTGTGCAATGTTTACTGGCACCCTAGAGCGCACAGGGTGGTGCGGGGTTTTAGAGGGGTGTGGTCATCAGACCGTGGCGGTATGAGCAGGTGATGCGGTTTGGTGACACGCGCTCTCTGTATGTCTCTCCCCCTGGTACCCCTGTCATGACGGGTTGAATCCCTCCCCCAAACCCCGCTCCCCCGTCATGACGGGGTGAATAGAGCCAGACACATCTACCACCAGAAAACGTGAGATGATCAACCGATATTGGGTTAATGGTAGGCCAGCGTCGTAGACGGTGGCCTACCATTAGCCCAATATCGGGCGAATAACTCTTGTCCACTGTGATCGCCAAGTAAGCCCCATTTCTCTGTGGCTTTGTCTTTATGTTACTTCCCAGACAACACGAGTCGTTGTCTCAATGTTGGTTTAATATTGGCCAGCATTGCAGACGTTCACCCACAAATGTGTCAACATCACGTGTTTGCTAGGTTGGTCTCAGGATTGAACAAAGCCTGGGAAAGCCTCCAGGTTGGACTGACGTGCACACTAAAATGTCTCATTCTTTTTTTGTTTCTAGCACATTATTCAGTGACCTTTAATAATTAAATCAATATAGGATAAGATTTTTGCTATCGTGAGAGGTAACAAAATTTGGTGATAACAAAATATTTGATTCAATTATTTAATCACCTGATTTTATTCTACCCTAATATATGATGTAAACCTCAAAGGTTTTAAACAATCTTCAAATTATAGTAAATCCTATTTATTATTTATTACTTACAGAATATCATATTACTAAAGTTTTCAAATATTTCAGAAAAATTAAACCCACCCTTTAAGCGTTGAAAGTCAATATTCCAAGTTGAAGGTAGTTTTGTTCTCCAGATATAACTTTTCCGTTTCCTGTAAATTTGCATGGTTATGAGCATGCAAAGGTATGCTTACCTCATTTGGTCCATCACTCATCTGGTATCACTATGTCCCAAACTGTGTTAATTGTTTTTTTTATATTGACTTCCGGCGCTCTAAAGGTGCATTTATGTTTTGTGAAAAAAATTGAAACTCTAATAATTTGTCATCTTATCTTTAACAAAAGAGAAATATGGACGACAGTGATTAAAAAATTGTTTATAGCAATTGTTGTTTGGGTTTTTAATAACCTGGGGTTAAAAATGTAGCCTACAGTCTTCGGGGCTCGAGGGTACCCTTGAACATCCCTCATTTTAAAAACTTTGCTGCCACGGTCAAATTCTACATCCACCCTATTAATGTTCCAGGAATATTTTCCTGTCATATGCACATATCAGACCTTTGCCACTTTTGGGGTCAAGCGAACTAGCGAACAAGCAGCTTTTTTAAACTTGGCTCCCAGATTATTATGCAATTTTTTCTTGAACTAAGTCGATTTTATATGTGGGTTTGGCATGAATAATAAATGTGGCACGGATGTTTAACCTGTTCAGTGCGGGGACCGTCTTTAGACGTCAGAATACTTCAGACGTCAGAATCTGACATCTGTAGACGTCGGATTCTGATGTCTAAAGTCAATTCCCGACTGAAAAAGTAAATTATTTATAAAGGTCTTAGACCCATCACATATGTATTCAAATGAATCAGAAAGAGATAACGAAGACATTTATGATGATTTCAAAGCGAAAAAAACTTTTTATCTCTATGGTTTATACAAAGACATGTCAGCGCTATAAGGGGTAACATACATGGATGTGCTGGGATATGCCGCCATAAGGTAACACCACGGGAATTCTCCCGGCCCCCCATCCACCAGTCGGCACAATACGTTCGGCTCATCTTGATCCAAAGTTGATACACCGTCTACGACGTTGGCCCAACATTGGATCAACATAGGGCTAACGCATTGTCCCTGCTGGGCTGCAATACCATCCCGCAGCAATCGTATCTCCCTCACTATGTGACCTCATGTCACCTCATAATATAACCTCACTGCACCCAGATTTACCCCCACACAAAGCCCACCCCTGTGACCCCTCTTCAGCACCCGCTGCCCAACGTGATATATTCAAACAATGCCCGTTTAATGTTGGTCCACCGTCTACGACGCTGGCCCAGCATTTAAAAGACATTGTTTCAGTGTCTCTCGTATGATGAATTTCTGTATGAAGTTAATTTTGGCTTATTTGAACACCACCCCTACGTTGGTTGATTTTGATTTGTTAAAATGTACAATTCGGCAAATTTTGTGATCTTCAGTGGGTATTTTTGTTTGTCAAAAGCACTTGGAATGTTAACATTTAAAAGTTAACATTTAAATGGGTAATTGTTTTTTTCTTTTAAAATCTACTAATTATCATTCACATCATATTCACATCAGAAATGTTATCTAAATGTGGATGTGTACAAGAATGAATTAAAACTGTTAAGCCTGTTTTGTGAAATGTATGCATGTTTTAGATGCAACTCGCTAAAAATAAAATTATGTAAGCCTAACCGATGAAAAAAGCTGAGGTTGTTTTCAATAAAGTAGATTTTATTCGCTTCAAATGTAAGCACTACTGGAAATAATAACAAAAAAGTCGATTTAATTTTAAATAAAACTAAAACCAAAGGTACTAGGTATATATTTTGTGATAAATTCAAAAGTCGGTCCAGCGTCTACGACGCTGTACCAACTTTTGAACAACATCGGTTTAACGTTCAGTGTTGGCTGGGTAGATAATCTCTGATTACACCCAGCACGCGACCTAGTGGTAAGTGCGTGTTTTAAGAACAATAAATGATCTCCGCTAATCCATTGATCTGAGAAGGGAACCATTAATCTGCGGTTTGTGGTTCACAGATTCGCCGCCGCCGCCGCCGCCGCCGCCGCCGACACGACTGAGAAAAAACGGCGACCAGAAGAACGGTAAACAGACGTAAGATTTGAGCACCTGTTCTTTGTGTAAATTCACAGAAAAAACTCCACATATTAGTTTGACGTTTTGCTTGCTAATCACGACATTGGTCGTTTTTAATCCGTTTTTATTGGTCGATTAAACCACTGTTATTGGGAATGAAGTTACAGTTTCAAAATCAAGATTTGTAAATGTTTGGTATCAAATTTAACAAATATGAGTAATTTGCAATCCCTTGAGGTTGTGGATCGCGGTAGCGAGACACAACCTCAAGTGGTTGAAAATTTAAATCAATTAGCAGGATACGGGTTAATGTTGACTGAGCGTCTATGGTTTATCTTAAGCTTACATATCATGCATATATCAATTTTTCATTTTAAAATGTTTCTTCCCCATCCACGTGTGAAAGTCAGTATTATGGGGAGCCCCCGTGACCGAGAGGTAGCGTGCTCGACCTCAGACCGCCAGGGCTCGAATTTCGAATCCTGTGTCTGGAGGACAGGACATCTCAATCATCTCACCATCCTCAGGAGGTTCTCCTGGCCCAGTTTAGCCTATATGTGCAAAAAAGTGGGCTAAAGCCCGACTCATTTCATTTCATTTCATGTGATTTTAAACAACTGATCAGCGGGAAAATGGTTAATAGAAATAATTGAAAATGGTTAAAAGTGAATCTTTTCATATTTAATTATTTATCATAATATTCCACGTGGTGCTTAATGGGTGACTGATGTGCTTAGTTCTCCGCCTTAAGATGTTGTCGTGATTTGGGGTGATTATTGATTTCTAACGGTCTCAGCAGGTGATCTCAAGATGATGACGGTGTTAGCAGCAGGTGACATAAAGATGGTAAACATCATCAAAGATGGTCATCAAACACCATGATGTAAAGTAAATGATCTCCGCGGTGAGAAATATAAATGATCGCGTCCGCTTCAACAAACTCGTTAATCAACATATTTGTACGGAACCACACCAAATTACACTGGACAAACAAGGGAACCAGATTCGGCATTGTTGTGGAAAAATGACAGAAATATTTCAAGTTTCTTGTCAGACATTTTTCATTTTTATTTTCGGGATTTCCTGAGGTGTAAATGATTTATTTAAACTTTTATATATGATATGAAAGTGATAATAAGCATTTCCTAGGACAATGAAAATTGGTTATTTTGTGAAATATATATCTCCACATAACTTTATTAGCAGTTGATATTTTACGTATTTCAAAATAATTACTTTTAAATGTTGTCTTTCACAAAGTTATCTTTAAAATATCACACATATTACACTAAAATTGTTTGATAAGTTTTTTACTGTGGTACGTATGCAGTGCTCCTAACTGTTCAAAATCATGGAGCACACAGAGTTGCTTATGCTGCTGTCTATTATGAATTCGACTTTATTATGACAACCCTTGATCACGTACTGGTGTCCTGGCGGTGAAATCGCTCAGAATATAAATGCTCTAAATATCATTTTCAATATTTTTCGTAACTCTTCCACCAAAGCAGAACCATTTTTTAACACAAAGCATTTCTCATAAACATTATTTTTAAAGGACCTATTAAACACCAGAATACATCATATAAAACCTAATTCAAATGTACAAAATACTATATATGTTTTGTGTGTGTACCGCCAAGATCTATTGATTGTATTCCATAATATGATGTAAAAAATTAGGAAAAAATAAAGAATCAATTTCTTAGAAAGAAAAACAATTGTTGTCCGCAAGCTGTGTTTAAACGATTGTAGTTTTTCTATTTTTTATTCATTTTAAGCTGCAATTGCTAAAATAGCATGCAGCTTAACCATTCAACCTCTAAATGAAATACTTTTTTTTCACCAACTTGAAGTTGTGTCTCGCTACCGCAACCCACAACTTTAAGTGGATGAAAATGATTCATATCTGTTTAATTTCCGAACATTTGCAAATCTCTCATTTCATTCCCAGTAACAATGATTTAATCGGTCAAAAAGACTGCATAAAAAAAAACGACTAAATATGACATGAAATGAATGAGGTTTTTAGGCCATCTTTGTGCACATATAGGCTAAACTGGGTCTGGACGGCCAGGACGGTCACGGTGACGACCCACAATATTATTTTTTTACGAGTAATCGGGGAAGAAACATTGCTTTTTCTAACTTGAAAGCCAGAGCGGGGACGACTTTCTAAGCAGGCAGCCTTGACCACTGCATAAGGGCCCCGCCCTTTGTAGTCATATAGGTTGTAGTGAAAAAAGATTAGCAAATTCAAGCTTGAGAGGGTCATTGTGTGTATGTCTCTTGGGCTGAGAGTGTCAGCGGAGTAACGGTATGGGTTTGTATGGAGGGGGGAGGGGGGGGGGGCGAGAAGGGTTTGTTTGCACAAAGGACAGATGTGAGGATAAAGGAGACATAGATTCATCTATATGACCACCAGATATATCACCTGTCTATGTTGACACAAGAGATTGAGTGAGTGAGTGAGTGAGTGAGTGAGTGAGTGAGTGAGTGAGTGAGTGAGTGAGTGAGTGAGTGAGTGAGTGAGTGAGTGAGTGAGTGAGTGAGTGAGTGAGTGAGTGAGTGAGTGAGTGAGTGAGTGAGTGAGTGAGTGAGTGAGTGAGTGAGTGAGTGAGTGAGTGAGTGAGTGAGTGAGTGAGTGAGTGAGTGAGTGAGTGAGTGAGTGAGTGAGTGAGTGAGTGAGTGAGTGAGTGAGTGAGTGAGTGAGTGAGTGAGTGAGTGAGTGAGTGAGTGAGTGAGTGAGTGAGTGAGTGAGTGAGTGAGTGAGTGAGTGAGTGAGTGAGTGAGTGAGTGAGTGAGTGAGTGAGTGAGTGAGTGAGTGAGTGAGTGAGTGAGTGAGTGAGTGAGTGAGTGAGTGAGTGAGTGAGTGAGTGAGTGATTGTAAGCGAAATATTTCCTGCTCCACGCAGTCGAATAGGTGAATGGCAAAGTGAATATGTGGCACCCTCCCGGTAAGGGGTTTTGTCAAGGTAAAAAAATTCCGCTGATTAATCCGAGTTTTTCTCGGATTTTGGGAATTTTATTAAAATTGACAAGACCCCTAAACACAAAATATTTGTACAACGTCGACCCAACATCTTTAACGTTGGTCCGACATTGTACAAATTTGATACAAATGCATTGTGTTTACTGGCCTAATAGATATAACCATTTTATTTACAATCTCGTAATTATTTCGATATTGGATATGAAAGGGTGTATCTGCCACTTGGTAAAGTGGCAGATACACTTTTTCATATCCAAGGGGACAAATTGGTGGAGTCCCCCCAGTTGTGGTGAAGGGGCTCAAATCCGCAGAAAAAATAATGGTATGATACAGCACGCTGTCGCCCGGTCATATTAGTGTGCTTCACAGCATTAGGGTGTGATTTACCGCTTGTTCACCAGGCGGGGCTGTGAGACACTGGGGTAAATACACGTGCTCCGCGGTGAGCTAATCACCCTCTGTACAGATACAGATATTAACCGTCTGACTGCTGATCACGACTATTGTGGGTTTAATCGGCTTTATTAGTGTTATTGGGAATGAAATGTGCATCTAGACATCCAAGATTTGCAAATATTTGGTCTCAAATTAAACAAATATGAGTAATTTTCAGCCACTTGAAGTTGTGGGTCGCGGTAGCGAGACACAACTTCAAGTGGGTGAAAATTTAAATAAATTACCTTAACAAGATAAAGGTTCACCCTCTGCATGCTAGACGCAGTAATGAAACACTTCTTGAGCTGGAGTAATATCTCAACCGCAATAAGTACCTCAGTTTTTTCTTGTAAGATTAAAAATCAAGCAATTTAATATGAAATATATTCAGAGCATTTTATGTCAATAAGATTATGGAAAGCGATCACACATCCATTGGACCAATATATTGCTAACTTGCTGAAGTTTATTCTATCCTCCCAATTTGATTTAAAATATTCCGCTCTCGTTGCCGTACCTAAATTTAGAATAAAATATATAATCTCTTATGGAGAAAAAAAAAAGTTTTTAATTCCTAATTTTTGTTTGATTTTTGCACTTACGAGCTGCATAATTTTAACTGTCGGCGAACACAAATGGTGTTTCAGGCTGTTTAATAATCAACTGCTTATGTTGGAAGGATTTATTTTCTTCTCAATTAAAACATGTCGCTGTAGACCCTTATGGATATAACATTTCTAGCTGCCCCACTTGGGGTGGAATTTAAAAAAAAAAAATGTTTAGATTTCATCAAACAGGCTTTTGAAAGCACTATCTTTCCAACAATTAAAAATTGATTCGCAGTTCATAGCAAAACATGACGCATTTAAAAATGACTTACAAATGTAACATGTGATTTTGAAGTGGTAACAAGCAGGATTATTACCATAATCTGATATATTATAACCAGATTATAGTCATGATTAAAAAGTTAAGCTGTAGCAAGAAATTTCAATGGATATTTCTTTATTGATTTTGGCTTCTGGTGCAGTGATTGAAGCTGCCTGCTTGGAAAGTCGGAGTCGAAAGTCGAGCCTCGCTCTGGCATTCAAGTTTCAAAAAAACAAAATGTTTCTTCCCCGCTCACTCGTAAAGCTTCAATATTGTGAGGAGCCTACGTGACCGAGAGGTAGCGTGCTCTGCCTCAGGCCGCCAGGGTTCGAATTTCAAATCCCGTGTGTGGAGGGCAGTGTCATCTCATTCTTCTCACCATCCTCAGAAGGTTCTCCTGGCCCAGTTTAGCCTATATGTGCACAAAGGTGGTCTAAAACCCATTCATGTCATTTTTCTGGCTCGTTCCCACGTCGTGACATCCCAGGGTGAATTCGTTTACAGATTTAATTTGTGAACATTCTGCTCCCTGGGGAAAAAGATGGCTGTCCAAATCGATGATTCGATGCTGGTCAAGCTGTGCGAATGTTAGCCCAGGATTGATGCAGTGTTGCACTATCCCAGCAAACACAAGACATTGAATTAATGTCGGGTCAATGTCGGTCCGCCGTCTACGACGTCGGCCCAACATTGACCCGACATTGGCTCAATGTCGCCGGGATGTCCGTGCTGGCTCAATGCGCACGTTACTCCCACACTTTGCTTTGTTCACTCGCATAACGGGAGAGGGGTGAATTCCGTCATGTCGCTGTGCGGCCCAGATAACGGTACAAGGGGTGATTAAGAGGGGGTGGAGAATGGCGCGTGCCCCGTAGGTCACGTGACGCGGTTTCCTGGCAGGAGGCGGGGCTAGTGATGCCCGCACGCGCCATCTATATAAGGCTGCTTTATTCCGGGCGACGCCATTTCCAGGACGTATCGTTATTATAGCGGGAGACTTTAACTGACAAACCGTTATATTGTGATAGCGGGAGACTTTAACTGACAAACCGTTATTAGGACGCTTTGAATTTACCTGGACATGCCACAAATAAAGCAGGAATATTTCTAGGATTCACATAAACTGGATTATCCTCAGCAGCGGTATCCATGGTGATTAGTATCATCCCTGTGAGGTATATCGTGTATTTTATCCATTCATTGTGAGGCTGAGTTTATCAGTGGGAGTGATGACTGTGCTGGAAACACTCACACGTCTGGAACCCGACAAATCCTGACATTCATAGAGGATCGAACGCTTTATCATCATCTACATCCCTAATGACGATAACAAACACACCCACACGTCTACCACTAGACAAATCCTGACATTCACAGAGAATCGAACGCTTTATATACATCTACATCTCTAATGACGATAACAAACAAACCCACACGTCTACAACTAGACAAATCCTGACATTAACAGAGAATCGAAGGCTTTATCATCATCTACTTATTGTCACATTTTGTTATTGTTTATCATCAGAATCTCGTGATGGCTGTTTTGTCACCAAAACTACAAACTGTTAACCTGATTATTGTTCACAGCCCCCACCAGATACTGGCGACCTCTACCGGTGTGTCCCCTAAACCGATCTTACCCTGTCCTCCACCAGGCGGCGATACGGGTAGTGGGGATGCAGGAGTAGGGAAGGCTGAGTCAAAAAGCCCCGCTAAGGCTTTAAAGAACCTCCCAGAAGGATCAGAAAGTCCTCTGAGATGTAAAAGGCGTCTGGATTTTGCCAGGTTAGGGTTACATCGTCCACATCCGGGTCAAGTTTCTCGCCGCAATGAACGAGAGAGAAATAGAGTAAAACAGATTAACAGTAGTTTCCTTAAGTTACAACAACGTTTACCCTCTCTACCAGGGGCGACACCTAGTACCAACAAGAAGAACAAGAAGCTAAGTAAGGTAGATACATTGAGGGGCGCCATCCAATACATAGAACAGCTACAGAGGCTGTTACATGAACATGACACACTCATGGCTGGTTACAACTCTCACCACCAGATGTCCTCTCATGACGCACTAATGACAGGCTACAATCAGCAGATGGCGCCACTAATCTGTCCACCACTCTCACCAGGAGGAGCTAGTCTCAGGTGAGTTTATTTAAATATTAAGGTTTGTTCTGATATAAATTTGCCACGCCTCTGAGCTTGGGAAACGTAAGATTTTGTGTCGCAAGACGTCTATTCATTCCTCCACCCCTTAATTCAGTCGTTCAGTCATTCTTTCATTCGTTCATTAGTTCCTTCCGCTCCCCCAATCGTTTGTTCGTTCGTTTATTAATGCTCTGACCAGTGATTTATTTAGTTGTTCAATAAACTGTATTTGTAGTTGGAGTCTACCAATAATATTCCAAAATTTACATTGCTACATACACTTTTACATTAATAATGAAATTATGAGATACTGAAACATAAAGGATACAATTTATAACATAGTGGTTTGTTTATAGTTCGCCAGACGGCAGCACGTGCAGTGACGGACCAATCAGTCCGGAGGAGGAGGACCAGGTACTGGAGTTTGCATCCTGGTTCTTACCATGACCTTCACCTTGTATCGCCTGACACATTCTGTGATGGTCAGTACAATATTAATCTCATATAACTTAGAAAATTGAGCTGGATTTGTGTGAAATTTACCCTTGCCCTGCCATTGCCCTGCAACATCTCACTAAAATTGATCAACTATTTTGTCGTTATTTTGAGTAAAAATGGCCAAAGTTATTTTTTGACAAAACCAGTTGTCATTCTACATCTCTTGGTCGCAGCAGGGAACTGAATGGGCTATGGGACATTTTCACATGATAAATTGGAAACCCTACAAAAGGGATGCTAAGTACCCCCATGGGTGTACATGGCATGGCACCTGACTGCACTGTACGAAAAATGATAGTCCCAAATTGATCTATAGTCGGCTTCACATCAACCGTGGTGAATGATTTTCGCCTACTCTCAGTCAATTCTCAACAAATTGTCTTGAAATTTTACAAGCTCTATTTCCGAATTATGCGTAGAAAATATCATGGAAAAATATTGTACAATTTAAAAGTTAATCTATTTGACATGTTAGATTATATTATAGTCATGCGGCGATAACGCTGAAAAATTATTTGAGAAGTTCGACCATTTGACATGAAATGAAATATTCTGAGGTGAAGCTAATGGGTTTATACAGGGCGAGATTTGGCCACATTTATTGTACATTTTCAGGGTAGTCGCAGCATGACTAAAAAATAACACGTGTAAAATGTTATGAAAATTAATTGAAAATTGACTGAGAAGTCCGCGAAATTCAGTCATCCGATAAAATGTGAATCTGCAGGGTATAGTGTAATGATTTTGTGCTAGATGCTGAACTAACGAAATAATTGAATTTGTAATATTTCTATGGGATGGAAAGATTTTTTTCGGTTGAAGATGAAAATTACGCTTACAATTCCAGTTTCGAATGAATGAGAATATGACAATCAATTCAGCAGATTGAAAATCGCCTTGCCTTAAGAGATAGAAATGCTTTTTATTTCAATATTATGTAAAACACCCTTTCATCTCCAAGGGGACGATACATATGTGAATATCTGACAGTTTATGCGAAGTTTATGCCTCAAAATCAATTTCACTTTTTTCTTCTTGCTGTGAGTATTAAGCTTAGAACGACTCCCTACTTTTCTGAAATTATTCTATTATCTGCTGGATTCACTTTTTAGTTAGCAAGAATATTCTATATATACTTTGTGAAGTACAACCATTGGTACTTTGGAAAGTACCTTTGTGATGTCACAGTTTTATGGCATAGTATAAAATCACCATATTTTTTTTGATTCACATCAAACAGCTCCGAACAAATTTGAAATTGCCATTCACAAGGTTGAATAACGTTTTATTGATAATATTAGATATATGTATCGTATGGCATATTTTTGCGAGTGCATCATCTCACCACATGCACTGCAACCTTCTTTCATATAGTCGTAAGTGATTAATTTTATTGCAAAATTGGTAGAAACATATTTATTTACCGAAAATTGTACAATAGCAGAAGCTTATACAATATACGCTTCGCAAAAATGCAAAATTAAAGCTTTGTCAGTGGCAATGTTAAATAATAACATAAAATAATCAACATGAACATACATATCTTTTAAACAATGACAGTCCATTGAGGTTTATAACTATCTTTTGTATTAACCAGTAATTGGGGCATAAGCATTGTTTCCACGAAGCGCGCCTTTTTTCCTGCAGAATAAATTATCTCAACCGTTTTTTGCCGCCAAATTTCTACCCACGTGACCACTTTGTTCCCGTTAGTGCCGCTATGGAGGAGGCTCATATGTGAGCAGTAAATATAATGTGTGGATGATGAGCGGGCGAGAGCTGACAGAGGGGGGGGGGGGGAACCCAGCTAACACTGGACATTTAATCAGCGTTGGCTCAATGATGGGCCAGTATCGTGCGACGCTGGCCCATCATTGAGCCAACGTTGGATGATCATCTCGTGTTTGCTGGGGATGAATAATACCTATACCTGGAATATAATATTATTACAGTTATATATCGAATAACTGTTACTATTGCACCAAATATTATA
Source organism: Flabesymbios commensalis (assembly GCA_964017125.1). Lineage (NCBI taxonomy): Eukaryota > Metazoa > Annelida > Polychaeta > Terebellida > Flabelligeridae > Flabesymbios > Flabesymbios commensalis. Next base: position 91,701,506 of record OZ024907.1, read on the forward strand.
ATATACGTAATCTGTTTTATTAAAACATATCTACATCAGGACTGTCGGGGGCTTATCAGAAATATATAATGCTCTATGTATTACATAAAATGTAGGTTCATAGCTTAATGATTATCCCTGACGGTAAGCTACAAAGTGAGAAATATGTGTGAATAACTAAATAAAGAAAACATATATTTGGTCAGAAGCGATGTATACACGATAAATGCAAAAGTATTCATATTAATATACAGCTGTATTTGTTAACTAGGAAAAAGCGTTGCCATGGTGATGTATTAGTTGTTTATTTATATTTCTTAATTCTAAATATGTGGTATGTGAGAATCATTCAATAGGTGTATTCAACTGTTTTCATAGCCTTGTAAAAATGTCAGTTTTTAAGTTAGAATTACCCCGTGATGTCGCGTCTAAATCACGCAACAATCAAGAGACTTTGTCCGATTGTTGGATTAAAGTTGCTCCATCATCTGCGACAACGGCCCAGCCTTAATCTAGTATTGGTCAATGTTGGGCTAGCCCCTCTTACACCCCTGGAATCAAGTCCCCCCTCCCCCCCAGAAATCATCCAGAGGACAAAGACAGGCTTTTCCCCACATAATCTACTTCACGTCTGCTTAATTATTAGCAGTGACAGTTGTCAAACTTTGCGGCCTCTCAACCCTTTAGCCTCTGAAAGCTGCACGTGACTTTTACCATTTAGATTACTCCCTCATAATAATTAAAATTATGTGAGCCTATTTCTTCGATTAGATAATTATTGAATGAATATACTGATGTTGGATTTTAGATTTTATAATTGATCCAAATAAAAATTTGGGCAATGATGTTATATATAACATTACATTTCACTTTTTTATCCAATGGATATAAGTTGAGAATTGTTAACGCAAGTTGACAGATTATTCCAGCAATGGAGGTTCTCCTGGCCCAGTTTAGCATATATGTGCACATGTGTGACCTAAACCCCTATTCAATCAATTCCAGCAATGTCAGTGATTGCCGTTGTAAAAATAGTTTTCTCCCTGGTTATAAAGTTTTACAATTATTCCGCCAAATTCCAGCACTGAAAGTTATTGATTTTTCATCCACGTCAAGTCGTGACTCGCAGACTTGACACGGACTTCTATTATAATTGTCTTAATCCTGACAGTAGCGGTGACGTCTCTGACAGGTCTCATCCAGATGGGGTTTTACAGCGTGACACGGGGTAAAAAGCCAGCCAGGGAGGGTGGAGGGGTACACACCCCACGGCCAGCTGCAGGGAAAAAGTGTCACCCCAGTACAGTGGCGCCGTGCCGTGACAGCGCCGAGAACTAGCGGGGTAGATTATAAGTGGGCGCGTGTCGGGGCTTTGTGTTTCCCACGAAACATTGTGACATTGAATCAAAGCTGAGCTTTCGTTGGCCCACCGTCGCAGGCGCTGGGCCAACGGTAGCCCAACATTGGTTTAATCTCTCGTGTTTTCTAAGCGGACAATGCTTCTAGGATGGCTGGGGTAAACGGGGGGGGGGGGGTGAGGGTACATAAAGCACTCCACCCCCATCAGGGGTATATACGACTAATCTCCCAAACCTCCCTCATATTTACCGCCTTGTTCCCATGACAACACATTTGCGCGGGAAAGTGATCCGCGCAACTTCATGGTTAGAAATACACACATAAATTTGGTATGTTTTTGTTTTATGATATAAGGTATTAATACGATCATAAAGACACATAGTGTAGTGTGTCTGTTAATAAATAGTTGATTAGCGACGCTAAATAAAAGTGCGAGGTTATGACGATAAAATCCTCCCTGCACAACACAATACGTTGACCCAATGCTGGTTCAATGTCGAGCCCGCGTCCTAGACGGTGGGCAAACATTAAAGAAGCATTGGTTCAAAGCCTTGGGCACTTGGTACACACTTCGGTATTAGAGTTTATAACTTTTGCCTAGAAAACAATTAACACACTCGATGGGTTATCTTATAATAAATCAAGCTAAAAAAACGATCATTCGCTTTCGCTGTATATAACCATGATAACAGGCTTTCTTTATAAATTTATATTGTCTCGTACGACACCATAAGAAAATGAAAATCTCTCGAGGCTTACAATGTAAACCTTGATTTCCAGAACATTTTGCAACAAAATATACTTTTGACAACGCAATATACAATTAGACAGTTTAAATATACAGATTCCTGAGGTCTATACTGAATCTATGAACCACTGATGATAGGTTTCAGACTTGATATCAGACTATAAACCTACACCTCTAGCTTTTTAAATGAACCGCTTCTTCATTATTTTCGAATAAATAACTATATGACATCCTGATATATAATATAACCATTTTATTTACAATCGCATGATCTATAAATGTGTACGATGATTGTATATTTGTAACATTTGTAATAAAACCAAATTCTGGTGGTAATAATATTGTGAGTGGGGTTTAATCCTTACAGCACGGGCATCGACTTTAGACGTCAGAATCTGACGTCTAAAGACGTCATATTCTGACGTCTATAGTCGATCCCCGTGCTGTAAGATATTTATAGTGACCGCAGACCCATAACATAGATATTCAAATGAATTGAAAAGAGCTAACTTAGACATTTATGATGGTTTTAAATTGAGAAAACTTTTGGTCGCTATGGATTATACACTAATATTTCAGCGGTTTAATATGAGCCCCTGGTGACAATGGGGCACGGTGAGTGACTCACCGAGCCGAGACGAGTGGCGCGTGCCGCTCAACCCCTACTCACAACGATGCGGTGCTGGCACAATGCCGGAGCAATGTTGTAACAGCGTCACAGACGCTGGAACAGCATTGCCACGGCTGTGTGAAACGACGCACCCCTCGTGACAGCCCGGGTGCCTGGCAAACTGCCAGATAGCAAACACTTCAGACCCTGTCAATTGACATGAAACGCCGACCCAATGCTGGCTTAATGCTGGGCCATCGTCTGCGACGCTGGCCCAGCAATAAAACAACACTTGTTCGCAGTGTCAGCTGGGTAACACTCCATACCCTCTTCACTTCTACTTCACTTTATACGTGTTTCTTCTGCTTAACATCTGATATACTTAACTTTAATGACGTCATCATCGCCGCTTTATTTTGGTCAGGTTGCTGCATTATCTCATGATAATCGTGTATTTGTATCTTTTTTTTAACCCTTGAAGCCCTGAAACATTTCTCTATAAAACAAAGGGTTATTTTCAATTTGAATTCGTCATAAATGTCTTAGTTAGCTCTTTCTGATTAATTTGAATATCTATGTTATAGGTCTACGGCCACTGAATATATTTTTACTCTTACAGTGCGGGATAGACTTAAGACGTCATAATCTGACGTCTACAGACGTCTACAGACGTCAGATTCTGATTTTTAAAGTCGACCCCCGCGCTGTAAGGGTTAATGTATTGCCCTCACATGGCGACCGTTCTATGGTTGCCGGGGAGTAATTTGGCGGGAAACGTTTGACAAATGTTAACGGCACTTTCTTTGTCTGTTTTACAGTTATACCCCGAAGATGCCACTGATAAAAACATCCGCCTTCAACTCCCCTTGGTGAGTGACGCGTGTACCAGACCTGGCAATGTGCCAAGTATCTCGACCAGTCAGTAATCAGCATGTTATTGGTGCGGGACTACTCTTCCTGTTATTGGTGCGGGACTGCTCTTCCTGTTCTATTCCTGGTGTGCGCAAATGCGGGACTATTCATCTGCAATGAGGAACATAGTTCTACTATCAAACAAAATACATCGAGCCAATGTTGATTTAATGTTGGACCAGCGTCTACAACGCTGGCCCAACATTAATTCAACACTGGTTGAACGTCTCTTGTTTACTGGGAATGACGTGTGATATATGCAGATAAATAAAATTGTCATTATGTTGTTATTACCTATAGTAGGCATAGGCATTAATGACTTATTTGTCACCATTGCACAATTATTTTTATAATGTAATATAGAAAATGTAAAACACAGGAGGTTAGGACCCTAGAAAGACGACAGATTAGTTGAGAAAAAGACACTAATATCTCAATTGGTACATTTCCGCAGATGCAGATACATTACGTTCAACATTGTTACCCATTTTTTAATAGAAACTCACGTTATTCTGAAACCACTTTTTGCTGAGCTTGTAATATATGGCTTTTTTGTGACTGCCACTGGACAACATTGAAACGTTTTTCATTGGGCAATGCTGTTAATTGTTTCTTCTATTGGTTACAATCTCGTTAGTCTTTCCAGGAAAGCGATGACACATCGCTTATTTTATGCTGGGCCAGTATACTAGACATTGGCACAACTTTCAAGCAACTGTCGCGTTGGCGTGGAGTTATGAGCGCGCATTACCATAATTAGTTAATTTGGCGAACATACCCACAATTCGATACTCCAACACAAAGAGGGCCAAATTAGACATCTTTACACGTGATGACAAAGGCACAAACTACCACGTGTCCATCCAAGCGAAACGCGCGATCGCATAATTTGATTAGCTAATTTGGGGAAAATGCCCACAGTTCGATACTCCATCACAAAGAGGGGAGGAAATCTTTAGATGACAAAGGTGTTCACCCGAGCGAGACGATCGTTTAATTTGATTATTATCACGGGCGTGTTATCTGGTATCCACGCGCCATCGTCATGCAACGCGAATGTGACACGCCACCTCTTGAGCCCCAGAATACGGTGCTTTATGAGCGCTCCCGGGGGCTCAGACTTTATAGGTGTCACTCCAGTCTCTTGGGACGTCTTCCCGGATAATTTCCGGTGTCACGGTGGCGTTGTGCGCAGCGTGACACGGGAAATTGCCCGTGACCACAGCGGAAAGTACGGGAATGAAACTTTAATGAATTCGTCTGCCAGTCCTGGCACGCAGTGTGAGTTTACCCGGTGTATGACAGCCGTTAAAATCACCCATTATATACAGAATAGACACAAGCACAAATCTATCTCGCCAGCGCAAACATAAGCAACCACCCATGGAGAGTAGGAAAAGCCATGTAACCATTTTCATTATACACTCTTGATCTCTGTATTCATATACTTTATTACTTCTAGGCTCATTTCCGCATTGATACATTTCATCAGCTTTTATTGAAACAAATTAATGGTAAATATATTGCATTTCTTCCCATACAATGTAATTTAGTGTAACAAATATGTATTTTTCAAAGCTAATGTCAATATAAAATGTTTCATCAAAATAGCCTAATCACTTACATAGATATGCATAACCCGGTGTCTACTAATATATCACGTTATATGTCATTCATTCACTGAACATATATACACATGCAACAGCTTTTTGTATAAATATCACACAACATGTTATTTATGTCACGTGACATGCTGGCAACCATGACCTGTATGACTCCCAGCAAACACGAGACGTTGAACCCATGTTGGCTTAATGTTGTTCCAGCGTCGTAGACGATGGACCAACATTAAGCCAACATCGGGTCAATGACTCATGTTTTCGAGGCTGAACTCATGTATATTTTTTGCTTTTATTGATTGATTGATTGATTGTTCGTGAATACGTGCCATAATATTAGCTGCACCCGCAGCAAACATAAAGCATTGACCCAGTGCTGGGGCAATGTTAGCCTTTGCTTCTTTTAGATCATCAGTGCCTTATAGGTGTGTCAGAACACAGCTTTGCTATAGCTTGACTAGATTAATGCACTAAAATAATATCAAGTGTATATATATTTTTTAAGAAAAACCCTGCAAAAATCCTCTATGCATCGGCCCCTTGTAGCCTGAGGGTTGTAAGTGAAGATTATTCTATACGACTGTCTAGGTGATAGGGCTCAAGATCCCCAGATATTTTAATGAAATCATTTTTGTGGCATCAGCAATCGCGTTTGAGATCAGTTTTTGTTTAATGTACCTTACTTTAACAATACTGAAACTTTAAATCTGCAAATTCAGTTATATAATTATAATTATGGGTACAATGTAACACGGTTCAAACATACAGCTGTAGAACTGTGGCAAACAACACAAATGAAATGAAAATCGAGGAAGCAAAAAAGGAGTAAAATGTGTATTTTGTATCATTAATCATGTAGTTGTATTATGAGAATTATACATATTAGTGCCTTAGCTGAGTCTAGTCTGAAATGTTGACAAAAACAAGGTATAATTTATATTCTGGATGTGGAAAAATAAGGGTTTGAAACTTGAAGAGGCATTCCACTTGTGTCTAACAGCATGATATTGCACATCAGACTTACTATTTCACTTACTGACACCAGCTTGTTATATTACACGTTGAATATTCAATATTCAAATCTGGCCTTTTGAACAAGGTCATATATTGTTACGACATTGAATGTGTGGATGGCAAAACATAGCAAACCATGCATGTATGCATGATCATAATTTTGTAGCTTAGTCATACAGTGCTTATTATAATGTTATATAATCATATTTTGTACATAGATAGTTTATCAAATCTGCTTCATACTAATTATTGTTACACTTGGACGTTCGTCCAATAACAAGCCTTGATACAATGATATGCAAATTAGGCTTAGTCTTTAGTTTATTAGCCACCTGTGAGCTTTCTTTGTGTTTGTTATCTTGACTAACGCTGGGTGATCCACCAAACACGAGACGTTGGCCCAATATTGGGTTAATGTTGGGCCAGCGTTTTCGACGCTGGCCCAACATTACCTCAACATTGGGCAAACGTCTAGCGTTTGCAGGGGATCTGTATTTATATCTAGTATTACAACTGGATTGTACATAAAATGATCGAACTTGTATTTTTTCAATCGCGCTTTCTACCCGTGTAGTACGACATATGTATGATACTCTACAGTAAGTAATCACGAGCGCAATTTAGTCACGTGTCCTTATAACGAAATAACAGAGTGGGCGTGGTCTAGAGTAGCATTGGCCCAAAGCTGGGTTAATGTAGGGCTAGCGTCGAATAACTAGGTTAAATCACTGATATTTACAATGAAATATGTGATTAAACATCAAGATTTGTATCTCTTTAGTCTCAAATTGAACTAATATGAGTAATTTTCACCCACTTGTTGGTGAAAGTGGGTGAAGTTGGTGAAAATTTAACTTATATAAACGCCAGCAAACATAAAACTCTGAGCAACTGTTGGTTTATGGTTTGCCTATCGTCTGTGACTTATCCAAATATTAAACCAATATAATGTCAACGTATTTCGTTTAGTAGTACAGTCAAATATAATTACGCTATACCAGAAGGAGTTTGGAGTATTGACTTTCGCAAAGAGGAGGAGCGCACAGCGCGGGGCCCTGCGTGAAATTAACCTCGATACACTGGTCTCAACCTGAACTCGACGAGGCCGCCATTAACGTGATCGCCTACGAGGCCGCCATTAACGTGATCGCCTAGTCACATTGAGAAGGGATAAACAATGCTGTTTCTCTGAAAACCCCACACGGGAACAGGGGGTTCGAACCCGGGACGCATGCATGACTGGCGAGGCAGTCAGGCACGCCATTGCGCCACGTCCCCTTCTCTGACTATCGCAAATAGCTTGTACATACAACTTGTATTTTTCCACTGCCGTAGGTGCAGTTAGTTCTCGTTTGAAAGTTCATTACACGTCATACACAATTGTTATTCACATATTGTACAACATATCATATTCACTATGCATTGATGAGCAGAATATAACAAAGCGTTCACACACCACAAACACTTGCAACGTAGATAATACTTGATAAAAATAATGCTTGACATATCCATATATTGCTATATATAGAACGTCCCCTTGGATATGAAAGGGCGTATCTGCCACTTCACAAAGTGGCAGATACACCCTTTCAAATCCAAGGGGAAGAAAAGTTCAGATTGATTATTTGATGACTCTAATCCCTATGTTACATTTTCTGTGGTCGAAAGGGACTATGAAAAATAAATCTATCCTCTGCTCGGTGATTTAGTTGCTTTGTATATCATGTTAGTTAACCCATGCAACGCTGAAATATTTTGTATACACCATGGAGACCAAGGGGTTTGTTCAATTTAAAATCATCATAAATGTCTTAGTTAGCTCATTCCGCTTCATTGGAATACCTATGTTATCGGTCTACGGCCATTATAAATATTTTACTCTTTCACTGCGGAGATCCACTTCAGACGTCAGAATTTGACGTCTATAGACGTCAGATTCTGACGTCTAATGTCGGTCCCAGCGCTGAAAGGGTTAACATTGCTCTACTTATGCTATATTTTTCTCATATCACTGCTTGACCATAATTTGATGCTATGCTTCAAAGGACAATCTGAAAACCATTTCAGTACATCTGTAATCATTTTAGGTGATGACTTGTGAAGCAATTATCAATTGTATATTTGTATATTTGTAGTTCTAAAAAAGACTACAAATATATCTCGCTGAAGCATACAATATTTAGGATCTTTACATGCTTATATCAGAATTTAGATGTTGGCTTATGTCACTTTGCAACGTGCTGCAGATTAACCCCAAATTAAACGTAAATCACTCTGATGAGATTTTCAGAAATGATCGTGCCAAGCTGCGGCCACACGCCAAACCACAGTACTGTATTTATACCTTTTCACCAGTAATATATTTTGTATGACTATACCCTGATGATAAATTACAAATGATAAGAAAGTTTGTAAGTAATATTTATAAAGGTGCGAGACGTCAAACGTCGCGTCATAAAATACAAACTGTGGCTTGGCGACCTCTGTTGATCACATCAATCGTAGCTTGTTTATTTCCTTTAAAACACATCACTACATTATTTTCTTTGTCCGACCACGACATTCTAAGCCAGGAATGCAGAGTTATTGCTGACAAAGTACAGACCAATTATCATGGTAGGCCCAATGTCACTCTAATCAGTCAGGTGTGACCGAGCTGTTGATTATGAGGGAGCCGCATTATGGTTTGGTGTGTTTTAAGTCAGTTAAAACCCTCGGGGGTTCTCCATTCTTAGCTGTGAAAAAGGCCTCAGCCTTCGCCCTCGGACCTTTTTCACAGCTAAGGATGGAGAGCTCCTCGGGCTTTATCCTATACTTACAAGCTAACGCAATACGTTGTTCCTACACTGGTTTAAAGACGACGAGAATCGTCAACCAACGCATGTGTGACGTTTTGTGTTTGCTTTGCTCTAATAACTATGTATTTCAAGTATCAAAGCATTTGAGAAGTACTACATGTACTTTGGTGTTCAATAACCCCTAAAGCGCTGAAATATTTTTGTATAGACCATGGAAACCAAAGGGTTTTTCAATTTGAAATAACTATAAATATCTGAGTTAGATGTTTCCACTTCATTTGAAAGCTAATGCTAATGTCACTGTAAATATTTTAATACTTTCAGCGCGAGAATCGTCTTTATACGTCAGAATCTGACGTCTACAGACGTCAGAATCTGACGTATAAAGACGTCAGATTCTGACGTATAAAGACGGTCACCGCGCTGCAAAGGGCTTAAAAAGCTAAATGCACAATATACATATGCGTTTAATTGTAATACACACAAATACTTCCATTGATTATCATTCCATTTTATATTGACTAACTTTCATATATTTAGTTACATATCGACCTCTCTGGTGACCAAAGGGTCGTATGTGCCACATATGACACTTTGGCGGCTAGAGGTGTCGATATTGTTGTGTAACATGATTAGTTATATTTATTAACTTAGAAGAAGAGAGTGCAAAGTAAGTGTGCATATATGCTTGTATATATATATATATATATAGACAGAACATATCAACAACAGCAAGGCTATTTATCAACAAAAACTTATTTCCAAACTATATATGAGGTTTTGAAAAAGCTATTTTTCATAATCAAACACAGAAGAAACTAATCCATGTCTTTGACGACACTTTATTTGTATTGAGGATTAGAAAAGTTGCTTAGTTTCCAAGTGATGGGATATTGAACGAGGTAATGTGAATCATTATCGCACTGCCTTAATGCTGGGTCAGTGACTCTTACACTGGCCCAGCATTGATACAACGCTGTGCCAACGTCCCCAGCTTATAGTCTTTCCAGGCCCCGGAATGTACCCCTTTTACATCATCAGATTATGTTTGTTACCAGACCTTTCATGTTAATTCATCAGAAGTTCTTCCTTCGTTATAATCCTTGTAGATGATGACAATAAACACTCTACAGTTAGACTTTATACTCAGTGTTGACTTATACTCAGTGTTCACTCTATGATCAGCGTTGACTTTTATACTCAGTGTTGACTGTATATGCTCAGTGTTGACTCTATGCACTTTATTATTCAACAATTATTCATACACACCATTATAAATACAAGGAATCTTATTCTTCGACTATTTTAAGCTTTCAGTTGATAATTTATCTAAACCGAGAAATTCCCCTAATGACTGAATAGCCCCCCCCCCCTATTAGTTTTAAAACTTTTTGTCAAATAATTTCTAACATGCATAGTCGATGCTCATTTTTATCGTGCCATGAAATGCAGAGCAGCAATGTTATAACTGCATTTTTACTAAGATGAAGATTATATATCCATTGCCTCCAAATTGAGGATACATTTTACACTATCGTGAGGTAGACATGGACATCACGCAGTGTTTCACCGGGGTTCGTGTCATTAAGTCTCACGTTGTTAGAGTACACTCTCATTGACGATCCAAATTCAACAATAAATTATTTAACCGTTTGAGCAGTATTCGGCTGAAAATGTGATATGTGGACAATTTGGCGAATATATAAACAGTTGTATGGATTAATCATAAATAGATGGAATAAAGGATGGGAATTGATGGATAAATGAATGAATGAATGAATGAATGAATGAATGAATGAATGAATGAATGAATGAATAAATGAATGAATGAATGAATGAATGAATGAATGAATGAATGAATGAATGAATAAATGAATGAATGAATGAATGAATGAATGAATGAATGAATGAATGAATGAATGAATGAATGAATGAATGAATGAATGAATGAATGAATGAATGAATGAATGAATGAATGAATGCAGGACTGAAACAAAGAAGAAATGAAAAAATGTATACATATACGTACATTTGGCCTGGTGTCATCCTTGTGTAATTACACAGACCACTCAGTGACGTCATTTCCTCTACTTTTGGCAGTGTTATTATAGACAGTACTTGACCGTGTTTAGTCTGTTCGCACTTTATCAGATAATGCTATCGGTCTTGTTATGTATGATCAGTGATTAATCAGTATACACACATGGGAATCAGGCACGTGGAGGTATTTTACACACATGAGAATGAGGCACGTGGAAGTATTTTGCCTAGATTAACTCTCTCAACACTCTCTCAGATTCTGACGGCAAAAGATGATCCCCGCACTACAAAAATGAAAAAATACCCATAACATAGGTATTCAAATGAAGCAAAAAGAGATATCTAAGCCATTTAAGATGTTTCGAAAAAAACATTATTCTATATAGAAGTATTTCAGCGTTGTAAGGGAATTCATGAATTGCAGGGAAATGATAAGAAATACATCAGAGTCACTGTTAGGAGAGTTTAATCGTGTGTGGCGAGTTTGGAAAACAGTATATCTGGTTGGGAGGGGGGGGGGGGGGTTGCATATCTGAAATCCTCAACATCCATGCTTATAATAATCATTACAACAAGGGATACCGACAGATGGCCTGTGGTCTATGTATCTACATAATCTGGGTAGAGGTGGACAGCTAATACATATGGCACACCCTATCAACACAGACGAGAGGGAGACTAGGGCAGCAAATGGCACACTCTCAGATACTTATAACGTTCTCAAGATTGTGGATAGCACTTCAAACATAAGCTCTTCAGAGCTACTGTATCAGAATTACAAGAACCTTATCACATTAACTATTTAACCTTTAAACCCTCATGATGCATCAAATCGTCAATTCACATGCCTGAGAAATGGCTTACTTTCCTAAAATCCAGGGATCTTAGAACGAATATTTTGGAGCAGGTATAAAAATAACAATTTCTTTTTTTCATTTGCAACTCACTTCAAGTATTCTTCATCCACTACAAGTCGAGAATTGCGAGAGCAATTCGCGGCTTGTATTGGATGAAGATGACAACGGTAAACCGCTAAGCGGAGATATCCATTTAACTCTTCCTTTACCGACTTCCCCTTGATCAGCTACTCCCAGAAACCGACTTCTTTTTTTAAGGAGGACCCCCTGAGGTAGCCCCTGGACACAATACAGGTTATAGCTATACGCATGCGCACATCTCACAAATTAAAAATGCAAGAGAACATTGCGTCCATGTCACTGACCATTCTGGTTGGCGATTTTCAACCACGCATGTATTGAAATATCACGATGGCAATTAATACATGTAGGGCCTACACATGTGGATTTCGCATAAATGCGAATTTGGTAAAGGAAGGTAGTTTTCGCATAAATGCGAAATTGGTGAAGGAAGAGTTTAATAAGCTATCATTTAATATTGGGAAAAGAATGAGGGGGTAAACATCAAGACTTGCAAATGTTTGGTCTCAAATTATAAGCACATATGAGTTTATTCCCAACCACTTGAAGTTGCGTCTCGCTGTCGCGACCCACAGCTACGAATGGGTGAGAAATTTAAATTATTTAAAGGGACATGCCCAGGTCTAAAATCATCAAAAAATCGGTGATTTTATTTTAGCTTAATAATATGACCATATGATGTAAACATGTCCATAGATTAGAACTGCTAAAGTTTTTTTTTGTGCTGCGCATTCACCAGTTAGGCTAGATATAGAGACGAAATTCCTGATTTCTACTTATTGACAACCATGTCAAAAATAAGAAATACGGGAATTTCGTCTCTATATCTAGCCTAACTGACAAGTGCGCAGCACAAAAATAAAAAAAAACTTTAGCAGTTCTAGTCCATGGACATGTGTACATCATATGGTCATATTATTAAGCTAAAATAAAATAACCGATTTTTTTATGATTTTAGACCTGGGCATGTCCCTTTAACCTAGCGCTTTAACCGTACATTACCAAATAATGCTAATTCTGGATCATATCAAAACCCGAGATTACCAAATAATGATAAGTCTGAAAATTCAATGTAGAAATGTATTTCAAGAATATTTTTTTGGAATAGTATAGATATTTTTTTGTTTATTGTTTGCTTTTTCCAAAATCGATGCTCAATCAAAGTAAATCCCGCAATGTTATTTTGCTACATGCAGTAGCTATTTTATCTCTGGTTTAGGTGCGGGAAACTTAAACATAAACGACAATGCTGTTTAATTGTATTTAATTTGTTGCTATGCATATTTTGACTACCCAGTACTTGTTTTAGTATATAATATAATTTGGTTTTAAGTTTACATATCATGCATATATATTGATTTTCATGTGATTTCACGGAACTAATCCTGTTGTATATAGGCATGTACATATATATTTTATACTGTTCATTTTTAATGACGCAAACGTCTGCATAGACTTCCCGTCGTCAAGTAAAATATTTCTCTATCCTAAGAGCTGAAGTGATTTGGAGATAATAAATTTCAAGAGCTGCTCGTTTGAGGACGATTACATATATATTTTAGACTGTTCATTTTTAATGATGCAGAGGTGAACACAGGAACACCACACACATAAGTTGTAGAAAGAAATGAACGTTTATTCAACGCTCTAAACATCTGAGAAGTAAGAGTTTTATTTCCCAGCACTGAAAGTGGTCGTGAGAGAGGGAGCATACTTTATCTGAGAGAGAGAAGTACCCCATGAGAATACTCGTATGGTAGCTTGTTGACCTGTAACTTAACCTCTGACCCCAGACGCCATATTACACATAGTGATACTGTGGTGACATCGGTGGCAGCACTTGAGACAATAATCATTCAGACACTAGATAGTGTCTGTTGGATTCTGTGGTCAAGTGCTCTCATCATAGGTTGTTGTGGAGGGGTCTTGTGCAAATATTTTCAAATCTTAGCCCTTTCAGTGCGGGGATCGACTTTAGACGTCAGAATCTGACGTCTACAGACGTCAGATTCTGACGTCTAAATCGATCCCCTCACTGAAAGAGTAAAACATTTATAATAGCCGTAGACCCAGAAAATGAAATGAATCGGGCTTTATATAGGCCACTTTTGCGCACATACATGCTAAGTTAGGCCAGGACAACCTCCTGAGGATGGTGAGATGATTGAGATGACACTGCGCTCCAGACACAGAATTCGAAATTCAAGCCCTAGAGGTCTGAGGCCAAGCACGCTACCTCTTGGTCACAGAGGCTCCCCACAATACTGAGTTTTACGAGTGGATGGGGAAGAAACATATTTGTAGCGTAGACTCAGAAGATAGGTATTCAAATGAAGCGGAAAGAGCTGACTAATACATTTATGATGATCTCAAATTGAAAACAAACTTTAGTCTCTTGGTTTGTATACAAATATTTTACCGCTGTAAGGGGCTACATTATAAATCTATATTTTATATTTACATTACCACACGAATATACAAACTGTATCATTTAACAAAAAGAGATTATTAATATCACACCACAAGCACTGGCCTAAAGGCTCGGACCTGATCTGGTGACTTGCGCTGAGATATGCCCCCCTCACCTCACAAACGATGTATCACCATCATTGACAATGACAATTGACAATGACAGTCTATTCTGCCCAGTGCTGACAGTGACAGAGTAATCTAACCAACAGGTCCACAGATTTATCACATATTCTAAAATGTAGACTCGAAACAAACTCTGTTGAACCTGGTCAGCTTCATCACTCTTGTCTAGACGGACAATCAAACTAACCACTCCAAGGTCAAAGGTCAAACAGAAACCTTTATCGAGATCAGCCTCGCCAGTGAAGCAATATGTAAATAATATCATGGTTACACAATATTATTATAATGCCCGATGTAAGCTCATAATTCTTATTATCAGCCTTATTACGAACTATGCATAGTTATTCAACACCTTGGAGCATAATGTTAAATATGTTTAGACCATAAAGCGCTGATATTTGTTTTATATAAACTAAGAGATCAAAGTTTGTTAAATTTGAAATCGTCATAAATGTCTTAGTTTGCTCTTTTCGCTTCATTTGAATACATATGGGTTTACGGCCATTATAAAAAAATGTTCTTTCTAATGTCGGTCTCCGCCACTGAAAAATATTATAATAGTTAATGCTAGATGCTTATCTCGTCAAATAATTCATTTTTTCTTCATTTGAATGTGGAATTTGACTCAAACTTCAAGCGAAGTAAAAATAAACAATGATAAGAAAAGACATTTAAGTCAACAGCCTATATCAACTATTGAATAAATGAACTATTGTCTGCAAACATAAAATGCAGTATATGTTTATTTTAAAGTAAGCAGAGACTGTTTTCTGGCTTTGCACGCCAGAATAGTTTACTTAAGTTTGTACTTAAAGAGAAATAAGAGTTACCCCTGGTAGTTGAAATGTAACATAGGTGTACTTAGAACTGACTATTTTCTGTTGAGTGAATGTATTGGTGAATTACAAGAAAAATTGCAAAAAAAATCTGAAGGATTAGATTAGGGTTTGTAATATTTGGATGCAAAGGAGAACTGGGACCTGAAAAGAAAGATTTGGATTCTTTTAATTTGTTCCCCCTGGTGTCCAAGTGTCGATGGTGTTGAATCAAACTATTGCTATCCTCGTATCTCCGGATAAATAGATAAGTGGCCCAATGCTGTAGAAACATTCAACCGTTTTAACGTAAGCAGAGACTGTTTTCTGGCTTTGCACGCCAGAATAGTTTACTTAAGTTTGTACTTAAAGAGAAATAAGAGTTACCCCTGGTAGTTGAAATGTAACATAGGTGTACTTAGAACTGACTATTTTCTGTTGAGTGAATGTATTGGTGAATTACAAGAAAAATTGAAAATAAAATCTGAAGGATTAGATTAGGGTTTGTAATATTTGGATGTAAAGGAGAACTGGGACCTGAAAAGAAAGATTTGGATTCTTTTAATTTGTTCCCCCTGGTGTCCAAGGGTCGATGGTGTTGAATCAAACTATTGCTATCTTCGTATTTCCGGATAAATAGATAGTGGGTGCTTATACTTAAGACACACTCTTAACCTTATGTCATCTTCACATAGTACTCAACTAAATACTTAAAGAGAATGACACTTGAAACGAAACATCAGGCCCTGTTCTCAAAGTGATTGTTACACATCTTAGGCTATATTTTATTAACAATAATTGTATTTAATTCTTTGGTTTGAGTTTACACTCACTGATATCATTCAAGCAATAAATAAGCACTTCATTTCAGAGAGCGGTAGTAAATGGAAAATAATGATTTGACCACTTTATTCCTTTCAATGATCAGTTTGCCGTTGAATTGATATTTTGGCCGGAATTAAAGTAGCTCCTTGGGATAACGTCAATTTTTGTTTTTAGCTATGTAATGAAGTAGTGTATCCCCCAGATCATGATTTTATTTTTAAAAATTTTTAAAAGTTTTTAGATTTTAAAAAATATTTTTTATCAACATTTCTATGAATCCGCTTAAAACGCAAACAAACATTTTGTATACCTAAACACTTGCTAAAGGACGGTTGAATGTTTCTACAGCATTGGGCCACATGTTGATGCCGTCGGCCCAGCGTTGGGCAGACAATCAGTGCTGAAGGTGTGTCCCCCCATGTCCTGACTATAGACACCAATTAGCGGCAATTGCTTTGATCTGATCGTCCAAGACGTGGGAATATGTGGTGTAAAGTGCTGTATATTGCTGACTTGGTTTGTTCACATGGTAATATACGACCTGAACATATAAATATTTCATTCTTTTCGGTGCTTTACATTGTTTTTTAAATTTTGTATTTTTAGTTAAGATCAGTAGGCTATATAGCTTCATATAAATTAAATTGTCAAAATTGACAAAATTGAAATTGTCTCATCCCAAGGGGTCACTTTAAATAGTGTATCACCATGTAAAGGGAGCATGTATTAGCATGTAGAGGGGAAATATTCTCAGAAACTGAACGGCCTTGAAGGCGTGACCTTGGGTGCGAACTAGGTGATAGAAAGGCAGTTTGGTCTTGATTTTTCACTATGTCAAGTATAAAAAGTAGCGACGCTAAAACACATCTCCCGAAGTAACATTATGCTTTATGTCGCTATAAACATGACAGTCTAATAGGAATATTATCTCTGTTCATTCATATTATGTTTTTTTAACTCCGGAGAGATTGTATGTAGGCTAAAAACGACATTTATTCAACACGGGAGCACAACTTTTAGAAGTGCTTTTTGTAAGTTGCCATGGTGGCACGTGTGACCTCGTCTGTTCAAAGCCAATCATGTTGCCGTCTTGTTGCGTGTCACACCATGCACTCGGGGTCAGGAGGTCAACGCATGATAGGCGCGTGGACATGTAATGTTTAGCACATAAAATCTGTCATGTTCTTAAACTTTGTCTGCAATTTGCGTGCATATAATATAATTTTTTATGGTTTTCAGTGTTTCTATTTGCGGCTAAATATATATTAAAATACACATTGGATTTGAAATGTTATGTTATGACGCGATTTTGGCAAAAACGGGAATTTTCAAGGGGATGTCCCAACTTTTTGACATTAAATCAGTACATTGAAGTATAATTCCTTTGACAGCCCAGGCGTTGTTATCACCTAGTAGCTGTCCCGCAGTAAATGCTGACCTGTGATGACGTAACACGGTTTCTGAGAATAGTTATACATGTGAGCCCACTTGTTGTTATGGTATTATGACGTCATTGTCCCGCACCCATCCTATCATTAGGGATTATAAACAGTAGATCACAGTGCACAGGGAGCATGTAGTTATTACATCAGCTCAACAGCCTGACTAAGCTTACTAAGCTGACATGAAACACGGGATGATCCCCACTTGTACACGCCACCTAGTGTCACATTGTGTAGCGAGAACGTGCATGTGACAATAGATGTGGTGACGTAGGTATTTAATGGTGTGACGTATGTGTGTACACACACATTAATATCAGAATATGCCGAAATTTATGATGAAAATTGAGACTGCTGTGTGAATGCGGCTAGAGTTGTGTCAGCGCCGGTCCGGCGTCAACAGCGTTGGGCCGACATTGACACGACACTGGCGGCGTTGGCAGCATGCGTGAGTGACAGAAACACCGAAGTGCTTTCACAGTGTGGCTACCGCGGTGCCAATGTCGGTCCAGCGCTAACAACGCTGAGCCGGCATTGGCGCGGCGCTGACGGCGCTGACAAGCACTCGCGAGTGTGATAACAGCGTTGTCGCGTTGACGGGCCAACACCTACGGCGTTGGTCAGCCACCGCGTCACGATAACAACAGACGTCACAGTCTGTTGTCACTCACCACATGTCACCGCAGGGGGTGATAATCAACATAACTGTCACCCCCCGCGAAGACTGTCATGGTGAGTGAAAGCAAGGGTTTAAATCCCCTGGTGGCTCTGAAAAGAGAACAAGCGAACTTTCTTAATTTCACAATTAAGATGACACGCTTCTAGGAATTTTCTAATTCTCAAATTATCAACTTTAGACACCTTTTAGACCATTCCACCCAAATTCAATGAAATTCCATAACTCTGACGTTCTTTCTCAGGGTATGCGGGAGTATGGCGATGGCACACAGACAGTCAGGCAAACAACACGAGGTAAATTGATCACATTTGATCCAAAATTCAGAACGCAATTTTACGTATGTCAAACATACTAAGTGAACTTAAGTGTACACGAGAGGCATAGGTTTAATAAAAGAAATGTCTCAAATGTTCATTTAAAGGATCTGTCAAAACTAACACTTTATCGGCCTTTTCCATCCAGATTTCAAGAGTTAAGACACGAGATATAGGGTAGCTACCGGCTGATTCAACACCTCATTTAGACCACCGCGACCCTCTGTTCGCCGAGGGCGCATCAAAATTAATTAAATTCTAAAATGCTTCTGTTTCCAGGTTCCTTGCCTCCCTTGCCAACCAGACATTCTCTAATGAGTATTATATACTAATGAAATATTTGGATAGGCTAAGAGAAAGCTTTTCATACAAGCTTCGAATGCCTTAATCCCACTCTCAGCACCCTTCGGGTGCTAGGGTTCACTCAGTGTACACACATCTGGGCGCCATTGTGCATAGCAGGGGACGTCGTTACCTTTCATAATTATACCAGGACTTCAAGAGATAGAATACCGCCAACTAATTATTACAAGATTAACCCTTTACACCGCTAAATTTCACCTACTTGAAGTTGTGTCTCGCGATAGGTGAGAATTACTAATATTTGTTTAATTTCAAAAAAAAAATTGCAAATCCTGATGTTTAAACACACATTTCCTGCCTAATACTAGTGATTTAATCAGCTTATACAATGTATTAAAAACGACCATAGCGCCTAAGGAGTTAACATTTTAAGTACCATATTCCCTAGTGTCAATTTATCTACAGCGATTCCCACGTTAACCCCTTAACCCCTCAAAGCGCTGATTTTTTATGTAAACCATGGAGACCAAAGGGTTTTTTTCAATTTGAAATCATCATAAATATCTTAGTTAGCTCTTTCTGATTCATTTGAATACCTATGTTATGGGTCTAAGGCCATTAGAAATATTTTTACTCTTACAGTGCGGAGATCGTCTTTAGACGTCGGAATACCGCGACCCACAACTTCAAGTGGCTGAAAATTACTGCTGTAGACGTCAGATTCTGACGACTAAAGTCGATCCCCTCACTGTAAAAGTTAGGCGATAAGCACGAATATAATACTTTTTAATCAATTTTCTAGCCGATTGATTCTCTATTATTGAGAATGAAGTGTGTGTTTAATCCTTTCAATCCTGAATTTACCATTGTCATCTTCATCCACTACAAGTCGCAAATTGCTGCCGCAATTCTCGACTTGTAGTGGATGAAGATGATTTGATGTGGTTTAAAAATTACAGAAAATTGCAATGTATTAGTAAACCAGTTTCATGGAAATTTTCATTCAAAAACCTTTTGTGGTAGGAAAATTAAATTTTTGGTCTCATAATAAACAAATATAAGTAGTTTTCTCCCACTTGAAGTTGTGGGTCCCACACTGCAAACGTGTAAAAAAATAAACTATACAACTTTTAGGAACAAAGTTTATTCAAAGTATTTGATGAGGCAAATTAAAACATAATTTGTTGTCTTATTCGATGATTTAAGACATTTCAGTAGCAAACATCATTATTTGATAATACAACATGAGTACTAATTACGATATTGATATCGGTACAAGACACAACATCCCAGCAAGCACGAGGCGTTGAGCCAATGCTGGCTTAATGCTGGGTCAGCGTCGTAGTAGGTGACCGTTAAACCAACATTGAATCAACGTATTTTGTTTGCTTGGTAGGAGTGGCGATTCTGAATAAGATATGGTTTGTCTTCACCGATTTATACCTTAACATTTGACGCGATAAATTAATTATATTTAGTATACAAATAATATATGATACAATTTCAAATATACATGGGTTACCAGAAGTAGCAGATCACTCGAGTAAAATAAATATATAGATTTCTTTACACGGATTGAGTCCATATAATTATGCGCATGTCAATAATCTCACACTCTATGCAGTGGTTTTCCATATGAGACGTAAATCGGTAGCAGCCCCTATCTCACTCTTGTTGTTGTCTGATAAAAAATGATGTCGAGAAGTTCGAGAATAAAAGCAAGCTGAGCCCAACTTCGGAGTTCAAGCTGAAACTATAAAGTATGCTATGCCAAAATAATCAACATTGTTAAAATTTAGATCTCTTCATTATCCTGTAATGTAATAACTTAATTGGATCCCCTAAAGCGCAGACGGTGCCGCTATTTCTATTATCTTAAGTGACAAAGCTAATTTGCATGATTAATGACGACAGGGACTGGGCATGCGCGCTCCTGCGCAGTGGGTGTGTCGGCACGTGTACTCTCGGGTGCGTTCATTCCCTTACACATCATCACGCACCTGTTCAGCTATGACAATCCCTTTGATGTGTTCACCGCCGCCGCTCCTAGAAGTTGACCTCTAGATTGACCTCCAAGGATCAGTTCTAGGATACCCCTTAAGATGGCAGGGTGTGAGTTATCATCAAACAAGTGTTCATAGCTCTCACAGCGGGGTAGAATATCATACAGACAGGTATTGTTCAGGGGCGTTTTTCCTGCGGGGAATGGCATTTTCTTAGCCACTCTTCCACAGACGTTGATAGTTTTCAAGAAAACACTGAACTTGATGCATATTAGCACAATAAAAATAACATTTAATAACTACATGTATTATTTGTTGTTTATTCAAATTGCTGCATTGTTTATATTGCTGTATATATAGGCACATTTTTTTTATACAAATTGAGTCTATATTATTATGCATATGTCCAAGAATTTATAACAGGGTTATAAATTCTTTATAACAGGGTTATAAATTCTTGATATGTCACAATTCTCACACTATGCAGAGGTTTTCAACATGCGACGTATATCGGTATCACCTCAGCTCGAATTACAATGAATGGTTATTTCATGTGTGACTTGATCGTGTGAGAAAATACAAAAGCGGCTCGTTTTAGGTGCGGGGTGGAAAAACACAGCACTCTCGTCCAACGAATAAGGTGTTCACCTGAAAACTCAAGATAAAATTGTATTTGATAATTTGTGAAATTAGCTTGAAAACAAATCATAACAAACTTAACCCTTGGAGGGCTGAAATATTTCAATGTAAACCATATAGATCAATTTCCAATTAAAAAATCATAAAGGTCTTATAGTTAGTTTTTATCCGCATCATTTGATTACCTATGGTATGGGTCTGAGGCCGTTATAAATATTTCACTATTTCAGCGCGAGGATCGACGCTAGATGTCAGCACCTGACGCCTGAAATCGGTCCCCACGCTGAAGGAGTTAATCAAAAATCAACGCCGACCGAAGACTGGGTCAATGGCTTATACCTTTGGCCCAGCAGTGAATAGACGTTGGTAAAACATTTATCAGATCTACCTCGCACCCTACCCGTCGGCAGGTGGTATACGTGTAGAGACCCGGGTTGTCTCAGGCTGGGAATTACCCCTAATTGATCGAGAGCTAACACCCCAAATTAAACCACATTCACAAACTCAACCCCACAATAGAGGCAGACACGTGTATGATAGACCTGAACAATCCACTTAACTGACACTTGTAATGAAATGAATCGGGCTTTAGGCCACCTTTGTGCACATATAGGCTAAACTGGGCCAGGAGAACCTCCTGAGGGTGTTGAGATGATTGAGATGACACTGTCCTCCAGACACAGGATTCGAAATTCGAGCCCTGGCGGTATGAGGCCGAGCACGCTACCTCTCGGTCACGGAGGCTCCCCACAATACTGACTTTCACACGTGGATGGGGAAGAAACATTTTTGTTTTTTCAAACCGCCGAGACCGGGAACCGAGCCCCGAACTCTGGCGTGAAAGGCAGCGGTGCTAACCACTACCCTAGGGCCCCCGCCCAAATGCCACTTGTGGTTCTGAAATATTCATAGCAAAATATCTCAATTTCGACATAAATAAATCGTGTTAAAATCTACAGGTAATCATGAATCAATGAGGATTTCATATTTAAATGATGTAAAATAAAGTGATATTCTCCACTCGTAATTGAACAGTTTGTTGAAAGCATAAACAGTTTTCTTGTTGGTTTATATTTGTGAAGCCAGTGATATATATGCAAATTAAATAATTAAATAGATTCGTAGCGCTCAGGCATCACGATGCCAGGGTTGGTGGTTCGATCCCCGGGCTGGGCAGTTTCAACACTGTTACATGAAGAATAATTTTTTCTCCACAACCCTACAGGTTTTAGAACGAGAATTTTCGTGGCATTGTTTTAATAACAACAATATCTTCCTTTCATTTGCCACACACTTAAAATCATCTTCTTCCACTACAAGTCGAGAATTGCAATTCTCGACTTGCAGTGGATGAAGATGACAATGGTAAATTCAAGCTTGAGAGGGTTAATGGTCATATTCTCGTAGATGTGGCCATCTCGACCAATCCGATGCCTACGATATATCGAGACTTCTACAAGAATACAACCCTCTCAGCACTGATGAAGAGAAGGAAATAAAATGAATGGGGTTTTTAGGCAATTTTTGTGCACACATAGGCTAATCTGGTCCAGGAGGATGGTGAGATCAAGAACTTTCTATAGATTGGTGAAATGAATGAGATGTCACTACCCTCCGATACTGACTGCACAGTGTCTTTGCTTCGTTACAGACCTCACATTGTCGTACATGCCCTGGTCAGCGAGGGTGATGCCCTCCATGCAGACACAGGTTTCGAAATTCAAACCTTGGCAATCTAAGGCCAAACACGCTACCTCTGGTCACGGATGTTTCCCACAAAATATTTTTTTACGAGTGGAGCGGGAAAGAAACATTTTGTTTCTTTGTAACTTGAAGCCCAGAGTAGGGTTCGAACTCACGATCTCCGACTTTTCAATCAGGCAGCTTTAACCACTGCACCAGGGCCCTCGCCCCATCAGGGGAGGGAAGGGGGGGGGGTGTTAAGGGGGTAGATGAGCCACCTGTCACCCCAGGATAAACCCTTTCATCTCACTCCGCCTGTTCCCGCCTTCTACACGCGCCACTCCGACCTATAACCTCTGACCTATGACCTATGACATACAACCCTATGAACATAAACACTTTCGCCAGCGGAAAATCTTAAAATTACAGTTCACGTGTTTAACTTTTTTTATTATTGCCTAGATTAACACATAATTATTATTGCCTAGATTAACCCCATATAAGTTTTTTTTTTCATCCACATGAAGTTGTGTCACGCTACCTCGACCATAAAATTTAAGTGGGTGAAAATTACTAATTTGAGACCATTTGAGACAAAACATTTGTTTAAACACACATTTCTTTCCCAAAATCAGTGATTTAATCGACAGATAAAAGAGGATAAGGGGTAGGTCAGATATAATTGGAAAACAAAATTGGACAGCAGCGATTAGGGAAAATTAAAGTAAAATGAATGGGGTTTTAGGCCACCTTTGTGCAGCGATTAATGATTTCGCATTATGGCTTCCTTCACTGTCTCTCCAGCCCACAACGTCATTTCTCTTGCATAGAAATCACTTCCTCTTCAGAACTATATACCTCTTCAGAGATATCACGCCCATTCTAATCTTTTGTCACAGGCGGCTAACTCTGTCCCAAGCTTTTGTGGAGTTCATAAAAAACACCATTAATATGATGGAGGTGACAAGTGGAGCCCACCGGGAGAAGGGAGAGGGCGGGCAGTGATACCCGAGCTCACTCTATCTTTTAAAACCCTGATACAAGAATACAGCCCTCTGAGCACTGATCAAGGGAGGGAAATGAAATGCATGGAGTTTTACAACATCTTTGTGCACACATAGGCTAAATTGGTCCAGGAGTACCTCCTGAGGATGGTGAGATCAATAACTTTATCTATGAATGAGAGGACACTATTTTTTGCATAAACCATGAGAAAATTATTGTTATTTTCAATTTGTAATCACCGTAAATGTCTTGGTAAGTTCTTTCTGCTTCATTTGAATACCAATGTTATGGGTCTATGGCCATAATAAATGTGTAATTACACGTCCGAATCTGACGTCTGCAGACGTCTGATTTGACGTTTGAACACCGTCTCCACTATGAAAGGGTTAGCCAGCACTGTCTCAATGTCAAAGAGAAATCAGCGTCGCTGTCCAAACTTTGATTTTTTGTTGTGTCGGCGTTTCAGACGGGAAAAGTTAACAACATATTACTCTATATGTGCTAGGCAATACAACTAATTAATTCAAAGTTTCGAACTACGTGAAAAAGTGAAAAGGTCACAGGTTTAGATTAGGAATATTTACAATACATGTCGAAAAATTATATTCGTTAAATGGCAGTCAGGGTTTAGCCATTTCAACCCTTTAGACGTTAGATTTAGACGTCATATTTTGACATCTAAAATCGAACCCAGCGTTGAAAGAATTAAAATTATAATGGCTATAACATACCCATATAACACCAAGCGAAAAGAGTTAACTAAGATAAATATGATGATTTCAAATTAAAAAAATCCTTTTGTTTCCATGTTTATTTAAAGGTGATCTATCACCCCTTATATAGTATGAATAATTTTGTGACAAATAAATCAAAGTTGCCACAAGATGGGGCACAAGTGTTTCCTTATATGGGGTGATCGGCTATCATGTGACCTTTCTGAGAGGGTCACATGATAGTCAATCACCCCATATATGGGGCGATTGGCTATCATGTGACCTTCTGAGAGGGTCACATGCTAGCCAATCACCCCATATAAAGACATAATTATTCATACCATATAAGGGGTGATAGATCACCTTTAAAATATCTCAACGTTGTGAGGGTTAAAGGAACATATAGTGATACATTATGTTATACAATGTATACTAAAATTAGAATAGATAATGATGCAAAATATATGTACATGTGTTAGCTAAGAGAACTTGAGGAAATATATAATTATTATAAGCACACGTTAATGTTGCAATACATGATACATGTTTCCCACATCAAACTCAGATTTGAAATAACTACTATTATAACTATCAGACACTCTGGAAAGCGTAGAGCCCTATCGAAAATATACAAGTTGATATAACTAGATTAAGTTTATAAAACGGATAGAACATTGACCTTTACAACGCTATAATATTTTGTATAAACCATAAAGACAATGGGTTATTTTTAATTTGAAATCATCATAATTGTCTTAGTTAGCTCTTTCCGATTCATTTGAATATCTATATGTTATCGGTGTATGACCATTAGAAATAGTTTTACTCTTACATTGCGGGAGCGACTTTAGTCGTCAGAATCTGACTACAGACGTCTACAGACTTTAACTGCATACATTCCCCAACCTATCATACTTCAACTTTTTCAATACCACGAAAAGCCAAAGAAAAAATATGAATCATTAGACCAATCATCGAATATTGTAATAAAATATACAGCAATAGTAAAATAACCAAGTTAAATCTCTTAGATACATCACAAATGAGATGTGCTTTAATCTGTCTAAATTCGTATAAGGCGACATTAACTGTAGAATTATACAAATAATTAGGATGGGACACATAAATTATGTTGAGGTTATAAAATATTAAAAATGATAACACCAACTTATTTACATAACTTTCTACCACGACCTAGTGAACATATATTTGCTACTAGAAACATAAATAATTAAAAACACATAAAATGCCGAACATCCAGGTATAGGAGCAGTTTTCTTCCAATCACGATCCTTGCTTGAAACAAATTAAGTACTATATAATATCGAGGAAAATGCAACAATCAATATGTTAAAAGCAATTTTGTTTTTAAAGAAAAAAACACAAGACAAGCATATTTATATTGGCACTGGATCTGAATATAAGCATCACACTAGAATTCGATTAGGTCTAAGTTCACTCAACCAGCAAAGGTTTACTTGAATCTTATAGAAACCAAGTTTTGCGATAATTGTAGAGATAAAGATGAGTCACTTAAACACTATTTTCTAGAATGCCCACAGTACGAAAACTTTAGAATTACCATTTTACGTGAGTTACAACACTTTCACTGCCAGATTTTTTTCAAAATAAGAAAAAAAATTGGATATGATAATTCATGTCAATTCAAATGACAGAACCACAAATACAAAACTATGTTCCGCTATTCATACTTTTATAGCATACATCGGTAGATTTTTCAGATAATTTTGCCATGTCGATCCAGACTTTATTTCAGAAATATGATTATTGATGACCGATCCATGCATTATTTCATTAATTTCCCTTTATTCATTCAGAGGAGACCACCCTTGTGACGGGAGGCTATTTGTAATCCTGAATAAATAAATATGTTTAAAAAAACCGTCATGCAAGCACGATCCAGAGTTTTTAAACTACACATACATTCACATTCACATTCGTTATAAAAATAACCACGATTTTTCAGTTTGACGCTGACAGTTCATTAATCTCTCATCTGGATGACCAAGTCACATAAATAACATAGGACAAGAAGGTCAGAAAGGTCACATAGAGGTCACGGTCAGAGTGCCGGGTATGACAGTAAGGTCGGGAAACGGGTCACAGTGAGTTGAGGTTTTGTTGCGTGAGACCCTAACTCTGTTAAAAGGGCGTTCCACGTCCTAACCAGGGCAACGGTCACGTGACTAACGATGATGTTGGTGAAGTGCGCGCGCAGACAGTGATTGAACGATCTGACCTTGAAGTGACTTCGAAAAAGATTACACACAGTGTCCTGGTGATGCATGATTGTGACCTCTCAACTGGTCTTTTTGCCAACCGAGATATATTAATCAACCATCTGTGTTCTCTAATCATATTAATTAATTGTTTTAAAATATATGATTAAAAAAAAAATTCGGCGAATTAACATGGAATTTTGGACATTTGTTTAAAAGCACTGTTTATAAATTTGCATAATATCAATATTTAAAGTTGGCCGAATTTGAGGACTAGGGTTTTCTATATGCACAATTGATAAGATTAATGTTATCTAATTAGGTCGCAGCAACAGATACAACTATTCCACTAATCGACCTGTGACACAGGAAATAAATGAGGAGATATGACTGTTACATCATCTGGTGACATCCCTCAGATATACGTCTGTTACGTCACCTGATGACACCCCCTTTATACACAGCTGTAATATACACTCACTCGCCAGGGGGATAAACTACTATGGGCGATAAAAGGAAATGTCAAGCATGTCAATCAGCAGAAAATTGCCTTAGGCTATGTTAGTGCAGAAAGTCGAGCTACTGCGACTCGCGAAAATTACAGACATTTATTAATTTTGGGACAAAATATTGCAAATGTAGATGTTTAAACACTCGTTTCATTCCCAATATGTAATCTACTTATTAAATTGATTTTAAACGACTATTGTCGCGCTTAGTGATTGAAGGATTAAGAAGTGATTACTTACTCGAATATACAATATTATACTCCCAATTAAAACTGATGTAACCTAGACCTTAACCATCAAAGCGCTTAATAATTTTCTAAAAAACATCCCAACCGAAGCGTTTTTTCAATTTGAAATGATCATAAATATCTTCGTTAGCTCTTTCTGATTCATTTGAATACCTATGTTGTGGGTCTACGGCCAATATAATTATGTTAATTCTTACAGTGAGGTGGTTGACTTTAGACGTCATAAACTGACGTCAAGAGACGTCAGATCTTGACGTCTAAAGTCGATCCACGCGCTGTAATGGTAAGGCACCATTGGCACATGTTTGCACATATAGTGATATATTGAAAAAGAAAACCGAAACAGTAAGAATTCCTTTGAACTTAGAATGTGCGAGGTTTCTTTTAACCAATTCTCGGTTAATTAAATAATTAAGATTTTCACCCACAACATCAAACGGGTGAAAATTACGCATATTTATTTAAACTGAGAACACACATTTTCAACTCATGATGTTTAAACACTCATTTTATGGCTAATAACATTGATTTGATCAGCTAAAAAAAAAGAATCAATGATAAATTATGTCAGGTCATAACCTGTACACAACCCATAAACCTTAATTTTAGTTAAAAATTTACATTATAAATAACATAACTATTTTTGTAAATAGTTTAGGTGTCGGATTTATAAAGACGATCCCCGCACCGAAAGAATTAAAATATCTATAATGGCCGTAGATCCATAACATAGGTATTCCATGAAGCAGAAAGAGCAACTAAGACATTTATGATAATTTCAAATTGAAAAAAAACCTTGGCCTCCATGGTTTTTACAGAAATAATTCAGGGTTGTAAGGGTTAACGTCGCTTTGGCGATGAAAAGGTTAAATAATAATTTTATAAAATCTGGACGTTTACATCCACCTTGTGTGCCAAAGTTGATATAATGTTGGTCCATCGCTTTCGACACCGGCCCAACAACAAAGTCTTTGCCGGCTTAAAGTGAATGACAATGGGAGCCATGGGTGATCACCATTTTCAAATTTCTTTACGTTAAAAAAAGGTTTATTACCACAAACCGGATAAAAAGTAAAAGCTTATAACGTGCTTACTAGGACTGTAGCAAAAATCATTATTAATATTGACCTGTCACCATGTTGTCATTTCTCAGTGGCTCTGTGAGAAATGAAATATCACGTCATCTGCATAGTCTGAACAATGTTGATTTTTTTCCAGAAATGTTTACCTACCTCCCGATTCTACTCTTTGTTATTGTCAGTGATTTTAAACGTCACGTGACCTGCACGTGATGACGCATGTTAATGAGATGTTCATACACTTGATTCGGCAGATTTGCCTAGATTCGTTCGCATGATCCTGGGTCAAGGTCATTTCAAGCACACGAAGAAGAACATCACGTCCTGTGAGACCACGTGATGGCAAATTATTTTTAATAATGTAATAATTTGCCTGGAATGAACAACTATTCCTATTTATTGTGATAAATTTTATTTTTTCGTGTTTATCTATTATTATTATCTATAATTCAGAGTTAAACATTATTGGTTTATTATATTGATTATGTTAACATATTTAATATTTAATCCTTTCAGTGCGGTGATCGACTTTAGACGTCAGAATCTGACGTCTATAGACGACCGATTCTGACGTCTATCTGAGACGTCAGTCCTGGCATCTAAAGTCGATCCCCGCACTCAACGAGTAAAATATTTCTAATGAAGTAGACCCATAACATAAGTATTCAAATGAAGCGGAAAGAACTAATTTACAAAGACATTTATGATGATTTAAAATTGAAAATAACCCTTTGTTCTCTTAGTTTGTATAAAAATATTTCGAGGGCTAAAAAAGCGCATATCACATTCACTAACTTAATGGTATATTGACAAAATAATTCATCGTCATGGGACATGTAACTAATACTATAATACTATACAGTGATAGTTTCCATAAGTTACAACCATTCTCGTGTACTTTATCCATGTAGACATAGCCTTATATATGTAAGCCTACATGTATTATACAACAATACAATATGACGATCATGGCATCATTACATTTTTGAATGCTCAATTTTTTGTGACTTTTATAAATGCAGGTAGAAATTTAAACAATAAAAGTTTTTTTGTTCGGATTTCTACTTTAGCCTCGAAAATCCTCAAATATTTGTACAGGTAAAGTGAATACATCTTGAGATTGACCTGAATGAGGTCAGTGTGAGAAAGTTGACCATCGTGACCTAACCTATGATTATGTAGGTCAGTTATATTCACACCAGACTGCATGGGCATCTGATGCTGACTTCAGTCTGGTGTAAATATAGCTGACCTCGCTATATACGTTAGGTCTTTCCTCAAACAACACTGACTTTCCATAGACGTGTAATGTATGTCAGGTCATAATCTCTAAACAACCCATAAACCTTATTTTCAGATCATAAACATTGTCTTCAGTTAAAAATTTACATAATAAATAACAGTTATTTGTGTAAATATAGTTTAGGTGTTTCTAGTGCCGCGGATTTGTATGACCTTCCCAGAGTCTGTCAACTGTGTACAATGCGTGCTTAATGCTCAGTTAACGTCACAGACGGTGGACTTACATAAGGACGGCATTGGAAAAACATGTTAACACTTTACCCGCCAAGTTATATCATCTATATTTTCATCCACTTGAAGTTGTTTCTTGCTACCGCCACCCACAACATTTTGTTTAATTTGAAACCAAAGCTTTGCAAATCTTGAGGTTTCGAAACTCATTTCTTTCTAAATAGCCTATACCTGCGACTTCAATGGTTAACACCATGGACCATCATATCAGTTTAACCCTTAACCCTTTAAGCGCTCATGGTGCAATAAAGCCTCCTTTTACAGACTTAATTTTCCTAAAATAAGGGTTATAGAAGGAAATTTCCGAGAAACTATTCTATCAATACATGGCAATTTTTCTTTATTTTCCACCCACCAAGTAATTTTCATCCACTACAAGTCGGGAATTCCGCCAGCATTTTGCGGCTTGTATTGGGTGATGATAATGTTAAATTTAGGCTTGAAAGGGTTAAAGCGTTACATTTTTTTTTTCACCCACTTCAAGTTTTGTCTCGCTAACACGACCCACAACTTCAAGTGGGTGAAAATTACTCATATTTGCTAATTTTGAGACCAAACCTTTTGCCAATCTTGATGTTTAAACACACATTTCGCTCCCAAAAACCATACGTAGGCTTTCATAAAGATGGAAAAGATCCAGAACACACTACCCCCCCCCCCCCCCACCCCGATGGTTTTTATCACAATGTAGGCCTATCCTTTCGTCGGCATCAAGGAATATGTACATTAAAGTCATTGACATCATAGTCTCACCCAACTAATTACTTGTGAAGTATCAAGAGGACTATTTAAAAAAAATACCAGATCGCGCTAGTTATTGGAGTCAGGAAGGTAAGAATGATTCATGAAAATTGATTATGTGGCTTTTTTCCTGACAATAGTGGATTTTGTGTTTGGAATTCATAGCAAACACCACATAAATACACAGTGGTGTATTAACCCTTTCAGGCCTGAATTCACCATTGTCATCTTCATCCACTACAAGCCGTGAATCGCTGTCGCAATTATCGACTTGAAGTTGATGAAGATGACTTGAAGTAGGTGAAAAATGAAAAAAAAGATAGCGTTATTTTTAAAAACAGTTCCGCGAAAATTGTCGCTCTAAAACCACTAGTTGTATGAAATTAAGTAATTTTTCAGGGATGTAAAATGATGCTTTAATGCATCGTGGGGGCCCAAAGGGTTAATCTAAGGGACCGCATCTCAAGCCCACTCTAAACCATGAAAGTCACTGATATTTTTTTGAATTCACAATATATTATCTTTTCGTAGATAAATATGTTTATTTAGTTTGAACTGTCCCTGATAGGCATTTGGCCTCTAGTGTTACCAGTTAAAAAAGAAATAAGCACTAAAGGCTAGTGTGGGCGATAATACAGCTATGTCTATTATATGGGATTGTAATTACTTCTGTGAGACCTCATATGGGTGAATATCATAGTGTACAAAATCACTGAAATGACGTCAATGCAGTGAGTGTCAACAAACTAATATAAGTCCCTAGGTGCTGCACACTAATTTCATAAAATCGAGGCTGGTCGGCCAGCCAGTATGGTGAGTTTATTAACGCTTAATTTCACTTCTAACCTTACCTGTGTCTACAAATGCGTGAATTACAGGGCACTGTGGTGTAGGCTGTTCATCATGAACACCTCATCCGAGATTGGTTGGTTTTAGCCTCGCAGGGGGTCGATTTGTACCCCGCAGGTTCTGGAGGACTTACTTAATTGTTCAAGTGGTATTAGCCTTGTCTTTATTCCCCATTATAGCGAGGAAACACGCGCTGACCCGGTGGTGGTTTAATGTTGGCCCAGCGTCGTAGACGCTGAGCCAACATTAAACCAACATTGGATAAACTTCTTAAGTTTACTTGATGTCTGTGTCGACAAAAATGTAAGATATGAATTCACATCGCCCCTAAATGATGTCGGCCCTGGGGCTTAAGGTACGGGTTTATTCAGGACGATCCTGCTATAGAGATAACGTGACTAGAACAGACAGGTGAATTCGGACCTATGATGTATCGGCACAATACAAAAACAAGATGGGCCGACACCTCCCATCACCATTGTTCTCAGATAAATTAAGGAGGGACGAAAAAACGACCTAAGATTGTATTTCTATCGGCATTTTTTTACATTCGATATCTAGAACAGAGACCGTACCGTTATGAAAAAAGGCGTAATCAAGATATTCATGATAGTAATTTGCCTAATTTATGCCTGTCTCGAATAGGATCTTCGGGGTTCAATGAGTTATACCGCTAGGCGGAGTAGCATACATCTATTGATCTCTCATTCACCCCTTACCTCTCCTATTCACCCTCCCCTCTTCCATTCACCCCTCCCTTCACTTCCAGTTTCTGGTATCATTTCCTCAGTGATAGAACAGGTGACAATCACGGGGTGTTAAACCCTGGAAAAAATAGAGCCCTCTAGTGAGAGAAAACTACTGATATATGGGGTAAAATTGTCTGAGATTTAATTCATTACAAGGGGGTTTATCTGGTAATAACTGATTTCAATGCTGCGGCATTATCATTTCAGATCTTATGGTCAACCGTGTTGTAGCTATGGTGGAATATTACGTCATTAACCAGACATCAAATAAAATAAGAAACGCTAAGCATTTCACAAGATCAAATGTAAGGAGAAATTTCTGACGATAATCGAAATAAATTAATACTAGTATGTAGTTTTTCATCCTTTTTTTACATTCTAAAATGGCAATTAAATTATCAAATCGTGTTTAAATTGTTAGACAACGCTGGTATAGCTCACAGTAGTATATGTTCTGATGTCATCAAACAGACATGTAGTCCATTAAATTTCATCAAATAAAATGCTGTGAAAAATTAGAAGATGAGGTTTGTTTAACATATTCATAACTGTTTTTTTTATGCAGTAACATGTACACGCTCATACGTCATTTGCTATTTTCATTGCAACTCGTGTCATGTGATATACTGCAAGGAGATGTAACTGCTGGATGTGATATGCTGCAAATAGAACTAATTGCTGCATGTGATATACCGCAAATAGAACTAATTGCTAATTGTTGCATGTGATATACCGCAAATAGAACTAATTGCTGAATGTGATATGCTGCAAATAGAAGTAATTGATGCATGTGATATACTGCAAATAGATGGAGCTGCTACATGTAATGTGCTGCAAATACGACTAGCTGCTGCATGTGATATGCTGAAAATAGATGTTACTGATTTATGTGATATACTGCAAATAGAAGTGACTGCTGCCTTTTCAGTTATTTTTCAAGTAAGCAAGTATGACTGTTTATTTTGTTAAGATATTAATGACACTTAGACAAATAACATACAGAGCAAAGTCATCAAAATATGTGAACATTACGTCCTATTAATGACTAATAAGACATTTTATTTCTATGATATCAAATTCTAATGATTTGAAATTACTTTTATTTTATTTCAAAGGACGTGTAGCAATTTGAAACCTTTAGAGGGTATTTTAGATTTGTCTTAAAAAAAGGTTCCCAGAAAAAAACCTCAACAAGAAATGAGAAGTGTTTGCACAAAAAATCAAGGAGGATGCCATACAAGCTCATAAAAACACACAGCCTACAGCAGTCGCTGGCGTCAGGGGACATGTAATAAGATATCTGGACGACCTAAATTCAGATGACGCTTTGTATGTTTTATTTGTTTATACAGTCTTTGTTAAAGCAGCCCCTTGGGATGACATCAATTTTCGTTTTTAGTCTTGTAATGATGTAGTGTATCACCCAGATCAAAAATATATTTTTTTCAGAGTTTTTAGATTTTTACAAATATTTTTAATCAACATTTCTATGAAACCGGAAGGAACCCAAACAAACGATTTGTATACCTGAAGGACGATTGAATGTTTTCACAGCATTGGGCCACATACTGATGGCATCGGCCCAGCGTTGGGTAGACAATCAGTGCTGCAGGTGTGTCCTCCCGTGTCCTGACTATTAGCCACCAATTAGCGGCGACTGCTCTGATCTTACCGTCTGATACGTGGGAATATGTGATGTAAAGTGCTGAATATCGCTGACTAGTTTTGTTTACATGGCAATATACGACCTGGAAATACAACTATTTCACTCTTTTTCGGTGCTTTAAAATTGTTTCTTGACTTTTTCGTATTTTCAGTTAAGATCAGTAGGCTATATAGCTTCATATTAATTAAATTTTCAAAAGTGACAACATTGAAAATGTCTCATCCCAAGGGGTCCCTTTAACATGACAGGGGTATTTATAACTAACAAAGATTTTGTAAAAGTAATATTTCTGGCACCAAACAAACCTGGATACCGGCAGTCGAAACTGAACAACCGAACTAATAATAATAATGTAATAAGGATATCGGAAGTCAACATAGAAATAAGACTTTTTTCTCAGGAATCCCATATTTGTATTTCTCTTTTACAGGCAACGGAAAAACCTTGTTGCCATGGCGGTCTGACACTGACTGCCACAAGACGCCACCAGAGGGCAGACATGTTGACAATAAGATGGCGTTATCAGTAGATCAGGCCACACGACCAGCGCGTGCCTTGATTGGCTGAGCGTGACGCCAGGTGCAGATACCCTCCCCCCACCCGGTCTCCAGGTTGGGGTTGTGGTCTGTGCACCCCGAATACTCGATGTGTACCTGGGACTAATATGTAAACACTATTGTATATATGCGGACCGCCACTTCAAACTGACCCCTCAAACATTAATCAACATTCACCACTAAAAACAAATTTGGTCAGTTTCACAGAAATAGAAACAAAATATAGAGAGCTTTTAGAGCATAAAGGAAATATAGCTGCTGAACCCTTGCTGAAATAAGACATGGAGATCAAAGATTTCTGTTGCAATTTGAAATCATTATAAATATCTTCGTCAGCTCTTTCTGATTCATTTGAATACCTATGTTATGGGTCTACAAATCGACACTAATATTATAAAATAAATATAAAAATGAAAGTGCAGATAATGACCCTTATGGCGCGGAGATAGACTTTAGACGTCAGAATCAGACGTCTGTAGACGTCAGATTCTGACGTCTACAGTCGATCCCCGCACTGTAAAAATTAAAATAATTGTCATGGCCGTAGACCCATAACATAGGTATTCAAGTGAATTAGAAAAAGCTAACTAATACATGTATGATGATTTCAAATTGAAAAAAGACCATTAGGTCTCAATGATTTATATAAAATTATTGCAGTGCTTTGATGGTTAAATCCGTTATTTGGTTTGTCTGCGTGAAAATCAGCTGTACAGAAATCAAT